>BGPT01000328.1:102127-174627 GCA_003297045.1 Symbiodinium sp. clade C Y103 | reverse complement strand
GGCTCCCCCAATGCAGAGAAATTTGGCGGCAACCAAAGAAGCAAATCCAAGAAACTCGGTGATGTCCACATTCAGTGCCCCATCAAAACCTGGTCACTTGATCGGCCAGACCGACGTAATTATCCATTTGCTACTGGGCTTTCTCTACCCATATCTTTATTGAAAGGGGAATGACATGGTAAAAACCGAGGTAGCATGCAGATACAGTAGAAGTTGTCACTGATCGGTTCTTCTTTGGTGAATGCGTTTGTGCACGCACGTACATATGGAGGTATGTCTATCTGTCCGTATGGACCGTATGGATTTGTAATGTCCGTGCACATGTACGCATGTACACAAGCACTTGCGTATGCAAGTATGTACTCCTATGTACTTCTGCTATGCGTGCATGCATAGATGAATCTGTGTCTCTTTGTAAGCGTTAGACATGTGCATGTTTGAAAAACAGTTGTGCTTGTGTATGCCAGCGGATTACTTACCGTCTCACAAGTATGCCACCGTCCCCCAATTGCGCTACGGGTTTGCAGGGGTGGGGTTGGGGGGTGGGGTGAGTTGGGGCGGGGGTGTGAGCACAGAGGGTGGGGTGGGTTGGGGTGGGGTGGGGTGGAGGCAGTCACAACGTGTAAGCAAGTTGCACACATAGCTAGTGCATTCAGAAGTAATGCACACACTGGAGGATACGCTACTTGAAGGTCAGTTACGAACGTAGTTGATGTTACGTTACTTCCAGGTTGAGAAGTTACGTGCTTCGATGATGTTACGTTGCTTGGAAGTGCAGAAGTTATGTACGCAAGTTGGGTTGCTCCACGGTTGAGAAGCTACATCCACATTGATGATGTGATGTTGCGTTGCTTGAGTTCAGAAATTGCGTCCGTAGTTGACGTTACCTTGCTTGAAGTTCAGAAGTTACGTACGTAGTTGATGCTACGTTACTTGAAAGTTTGGATGGGGCATGACCTCCGCAAGTTGTTAGAAAACACGGGCAAGAAGATTTGTGAGCAACGTGGGAAGCAAAACGGTGAAAACGAATCCGTATCATTTTTGAGCAAAGAAACACAGAAAGGTTCACAACGGCCTGATTTACAAGAGCTTTTTCTACATGAAACCAGCATGGGGCTGCGGCGCCGTCATGATTTTGCAATATTTGTGGGCCTGCAATCAGTCCGGCAGGTTGCATATGCGCATTTGTCTGCGCAGGTTTGTCTGGGCAGGTGCCTGTGTGTGTGTGTGCGTGCATGCGTCGGGGGGGAGGTGCATGCATGCATGCACGTATGTATGCATGTATGAATGTATGTATGTATGACTGTATGCATGCATGCATGCACGTATTAGGTATGTGGGTATGTTTGTATGTATGTATGTATGTATACGTATATGTATGTATGTCTGTATGTCTGTCTGTATGTCTCTATGTCTGTATGTTTGTATGCCTGTATGTCCATATGTCGGTGTGTATGCATGTATGTATGTATGTATGTATGTATGTATGTAGGTATGTATGTATGTATGTATGAATGAATGTATGTGTGTATGTATGTATGTATGTATGTATGCATGTATGCATGTATGTACCTTTGTATGTATGTGTGTATGTACGCATGTATGCATGTATGTATGTATGTATGTATGCTTGCATGCTTGTATGTTTGTACGTTTGTATGTTTGTATGTTTGTATGTTTGTATGTTCGTATGTTCGTATGTATGTATGTATGTATGTATGTATGTATGTATGTATGCTTGTATGTTTGCATGTATGTATGTATGTATGTTTGTATGTATGTATGTATGTATGTATGCTTGTATGTATGTATGTTTGTATGCGTATGTATGTGTATGTATGTATGTATGTATGTATGTATGTGCGCATGCATGCAGGTACACTTGTATTAGTGCCTGTCTGTGGAGTCGTCCTTAGGTCTGTCCGTTGGTCTGTCTGTCTGCTTGCTGTCCGCCT
This sequence comes from Symbiodinium sp. clade C Y103, assembly GCA_003297045.1. Lineage (NCBI taxonomy): Eukaryota > Dinophyceae > Suessiales > Symbiodiniaceae > Cladocopium > Cladocopium sp. clade C. The sequence continues at coordinate 172,672 of BGPT01000328.1, read as the reverse complement.
GTGTCAAAAGGGACCACATACATACATGAAATTTGTACATGTATCTGCTGCAGATAGATGTGTCTACATGTGTCTACGTGGCCAAAACAACAATACCATACAATACCTATTTAATACAAAATGTATTTACAAGTATGTCAATGTACATACAAAAATGTCGTGCAAACATGCAGCTACATGGCTGAGTGCCTTTACATTCAGGCACATGCTTTTACATGCGTGAATATGCTTGTTAAATAACTTCCGAGTTGCGGACAAAATTGCCAATGGGAGGCTTTCATCTCACCATATCAACCATAAAGGTAGCAATGCTAATTGGGAAGTTGATGCAGCAGTTAATGGAAACATTACTCACGGTAAGAATCAGGGAGAAGGTGTGAACTCGCAGCTGCGAGGTTGCCAAACGCTGTGAAACAGCTGCGCGACGGGAAGTTTCTAGACATGGTGCGACTCCCGTGCTGTGTGCATGGGGTTTCAAAATGGAGGCTGCCATTTGGAGGCTACTCAACGCATTGCGAAGGGAAGCACGCAAGTGCTAGCTCAGAGAAGAAGAAGCTCAGAGCAGAAGCAGGTCAGAGAAAAGGTAGCCCCGTGAAGAAGCGGAAGGAAAAGGTTGCGCAAAGAAGACTTGGCTCACAGAAGACGTGGCTTGGAGAAAACCTTTCTCCCCTCCTTCACTCAGTCAGCCAGTCAGCCAGCCAGTGAGTCATTCAGCCATTCAGTCATTCATTCACCCCTTCCTTCGTTCTTTCAGACTTTCATTCTTGCACTTCATGTGAGTCCCTTCCCTTCCCTTCCCTTCTTTTCTTTCCTCTTCGCATGATTCCATTTCATTTTAGAAGATAATTTGCTCATCCATGGACTCAGTCAGGGAGGCATTCATTCATTCACTAAATTTCATTTCCTTTCATTTCATCTCATTTCATTTCGCTTCATGTCATTCATTCAATTCACTCATTCATGCATTCATTGAAAATAATTCATTCATTCATTCATTCATTCATTCATTCATTCATTCATTCATTCATTCAGTTCATTTCATTTCATTCATTTCATTTCATTTCGTTTCATTTCGTTTCGTTTCATTTCAGTTCATTTCATTTCATTCATTTATTCATTTCATTCTTTCATTCATTCATTCATTCATTTCATTTCATTTCATTTCGTTTCATTTCATTTCACTTCATTTCATGTCATCTGATTTTTCCAGTTCATTCATTCATTCATGCATTCATTCATTCATTCGTTCATTCATTCACTAGTTGTTTCTTTCATTCATTCATTTCATTCATTTATTCATTCATACATTCTTTCTTGCTTTCTTTCATTCATTTCACTTATTTACTCATTCATTCATTCATTTATTTTCTTTCATTCATATATTCATTTCATTCTTTCATTCATTCATTCTTTCTTTCATTCATGTATTCTTTCAATCATTCATTCATTCATTCATTCATTCATTCATTCATTCATTCATTCATTCATGTCCTTCCTTCCTTCCTTCTTTCATTCATTCTTTAACTCATTGCTTTCTTTCATTCACTCATTCCTTCGTTCATTAATGAATTCTTTTCATTTATTTTTTCGCTCATTCATTCATTTCATTTCATTCATTTCATCCATTTCATTCACTTCATTCACTTCATTCATTTCATTCATTTCATTCATTTCATTCATTTCATTAATTTCATTCATTTCATTCATTTCATTCATTTCATTCATTTCATTCATTTCATTCATTCATTCATTGATTCATTCATTCATTGATTCATTCATTCATTCATTCATTCATTTCTTTCATTTCATTCATTCGTTCATTTCATTCATTCATTTCATTCATTTCATTTCATTTCATTTCATTTCATTTCGTTTCATTTCATTTCATTTCATTTCATTTCATTTCATTTCATTCATTCATTCAATCAATTCATTTCATTCTTCATTCATTTCATTTCATTTCATTTCATTTCAACTCAGTTCGTTTCATTTAATTTCATTTCATTCATTTATTCATTTCATTCTTTCATTCATTCATTCATTCGTTCATTCATTTATACATTCATTCATTCATTCATTTCCTTCCTTCCTTCCTTCATTCATTCATTACTTCATTGCTTTCTTTCATTCATTCATTCATTCATTCTTTCATTCATTAATGATTTGTTTTTATTTATTTATCGTTCATTCATTCATTCATTTCATTCATTCAGTCACTCACTTCACTTCACTTCGCTTCAAGTCACGTTCGCCACCTCACTTCTCTTCACTTTAGGTCATTCATTCGTTTACTTCACTTGACTTCACGTGACTTCACTTTCTTTCATTTCATTCCTTTGTTTTCCCACAATCTCCTGCGAAGGGTTTTCCCAAAGAACAGCTACTAAATTCATCTACATCACATCTACTACTCCCTTTACATCTCCCACATCATCTACATCACATACATCTTCTACACATCATATACATCATCTACATCATCTACTCAGGAATCAATATTCAGGAGTTAATACTCAGTAGTTAACACTCAGGAGTCAAAAACTGCCTAAAGCTCCTACTTCTCAAGTTCTTCTAAATTCTCTCTTAAGGCGGCAGGGCAGCCAAATGCAGGATTGCGAAACGCAACCGTTTCGCACGAAATGAGGTTCGATGTGCAAAAATTGAGAGAATTGCGATTTCAAGGTGTCGAATGCAACCCTTTCGCACGAAATGAGGTTCGATGTGCAACAATTGAGGTAAAATTGCGATTTGGAAATCTTGACTTGGGTCCCAGCTGGTCCCCGAAACCCTCTGCGGGGATCGTGCGTGCCCAACTTCTTTTGTTGTTCTTCTGCATCAACCTGTCAACGGGTTAAGATGCAGGGAAACCAGCAGTGAACTGACTCCACAGCGTAGAGCCCCTGCACAATCCAGGACAGTTCATCATTGCTGGAGTGTCAAGTGATCACACCAGTTCACACTGGTATGGAGTAAGTTCCCCAAGGAGGACAAGTTTCAAGGTACAAAAGCTTCAAAGGTTAAAGGTTCTCAAAGGAGGGCAAAATTTAGGGTCAAAGGTTAAGCACTTGCTTTTGCGCAAAGACTTCATTGGCTATTTTGATGCCAAAAAATGTTGGAAGCAATAGCATATTGCACTCTTCTGTCCAGAGTCGCAGCATTCTGGTAAGTAACCCAGCCTGATTTGCTGGTGCATCTAGGCTGGCTTTCCCACCAATCAGGTGGTACGTTGTATTGGCTTTGCAGCTGCAATCTCAAGGTGTCAACTTGGGGGCTTGAATCTCATCACACCAGAAACAAGCTGTGCGGTGGTCAGAATTATCGGGTCTAAAGAATCGTCTCGTGGAAGTCCAAATAGCCCCAGACTGCCATATGGTTCAGGTGCTTTTGTCCGGAGCGGTTCAAGTTTTGAGGGTTTTTTTCCCATTTGCTCTGGGAGTATATCTCCAAGTCAATATTTTCAACGCCTTCTGAGTCGTACCTATCACGTTGGACATCTCTGAGGACAATTTTGCGAGCTCTGATTCGAAGAGCATGTCTGATGTGAGGATCGACATCATCAGCATCCGTGGCTTCAAGTGTGGTGACTTGGTCAAACTCACCTGCATGGTTGCCGGCCTGCTGGCCACACTGCACAGTGGGATCGCAAGTTTGGACAACAAGTTGTGAAGAGTTAATACTGACAAGCTTAAGTTTGAGCACAGAACAGTGCCTTTTGATCACGTTTGTCAAACGCTGGCCAGAATACCGAAGGAGTCTACTGGCGTTGCACAGTCCGCCTATAGCCATTCCAAATCTGGGATGAAGGTCAATATGTTGACACCAGAACCGAGCTTGACACCACCAAGTTGCTTTTGCGTGCGTCACGGCACGAAAGAGATCCTTGGCGTCTTGCANACACCAGAACCGAGCTTGACACCACCAAGTTGCTTTTGCGTGCGTCACGGCACGAAAGAGATCCTTGGCGTCTTGCATTGACCCTGGCGTGAAAAGTGGTGAGGCCCGATCCTGAAGGGGACGGATGAAGGCCATGGCAAGTTTACTTCTTACGTCAATGTTCCCCGGGCATGGGAGAGTCTTTTCATGGCCGTTTGGAACTTCAAAGGGTCCCTAGGGGTGATGGGGGAATTTACATCGGCAGGATTATATCTAATTCCTAAGTGTTCAAGCACGAAGTCACTGGGCGTGTTATCATCACAAGACCAAACCTGAGTTTTGTCGCTGTTGATTTGAGAACCAATCTGTTGGTCGAAGTGACTGGTGAAAGTCAATGCACTTCTGAGAAGGTCCCTGCTACCTGCTTGAGTTATGGCAATCGTGCGATCATCCATGTATGCCCAGGCTTTGATTAGGGGATCAAGTTGTTGGACTGTTTTTGACCAAGGGCCTAAACTAGCACCTAAAGCTAAGGGACTAATTGGGTCGCCTGGGGGATTCCTTGAGTGGGACAAATTGGGCCGGCCATTTCGCCAGCAACAGTACAAACCCTGCACCGTTCCCACAACCGTGTGTGGTGCCCCAAGGGACTTTAAGGCTGTCGTGGCCACTGCAGGCCACAGATGGCTTGCTCAGATCGGTCTCGGCGATATGAGAAGGTTCTGAAGAGAAGAAACTAGCTGTGGCATGAGTCACTGCAGTGTTGGGCTTTCCACGCCATTGACCCTCGGGGGGAGGCGGGCAAATTTTTAGCAGGGAGCTGTGCCAAACTCTAAATAAAACACTAGCTACACTGATTGGTCTGGAATCGAAACTTTCCAGGGCCAAAGTAAACAATTGAGTTCCGAGTCAACTACTGCTTGCGTCGCACAAAGAACTGAAGTTTCACACCATAGATCGTAGAGTTCAATGGCAAAGTTTTCGAGATGCTTAAAGATTGCATGAACTTCGGCAGCAGTCCAACCGTCGAAGCCGGCACTACCGGAAGCTTTGACATGGCACCAGCAAAGTCATCCCACGTTGGCAGGGTCAGGTCACAGGAATCATCTAAATCAACACCAAATTCTGCTTCGTCTGCAATTTTGCACCACTTGGTTTCAGCTGCGAGAGAATTGTCCTCCAACGGGCACCAATGCAGCGCCCAGTCCTTACGCATATCGTCAGCTGAAAAACAGGCATTAAGTTGGGGGTCCTCAAGAACAGCCCTGGCGGGCTTCCAAATGTTCTGACTGAAAACTTTGAAGTTTCTTTTCCAGCCTTGTCTTTTCTGAAAGGCATTGTTTTCTTCTTCTTTTCTGATGAGGGTATCAAGAATGGCGAGTGCAGCTTGCATGCTACAAGTGTTGGAGAGTTGTGGCTGGTTTGCGGCCAACAGCGCCCCATTTATGCGTCTGGTCAAGGTACCTGGCACATGCATGTCATTGTGGAATCCTTGTCTACAAAGTTTGGACATGGCCCTGTGGAGTCGGAGCAGCCTACGGTGCAGGATACTCTGAGTGGGTCTGTGTGCTGCACATGAATCAGTGGGTCTCAAGGTGGGATGTGAACCCTTATAAGGGCGTTCAGCCTTAGTTGCGTGTCCATGTTGGACGGAGATCTCAAATGCTTTTTCCATGCGGCTATGCCAGTGTAGCCAACGGTAGCGAGCATGTTGGATTCGAAGGTGGGCAAGCATGATTTACTTCGGACATTAGATGATTTAGCTGCGTATGAGAAATACCTGTGGCTTTCCAACATCTCCGGGTGTCAGGGCGTTCACCAACCAGCGGCGTTCTCACTTGGTAGAGCACCCCAAATAAGTAGGTATACCTGGCATAGGCGTGGCCTGAACTTGTTGCACCCAGTGTGTGCGCAAAGCCCTAGTTGGAAAAGTTCCAAAGTGAGTTGTACTTTGTGGGGGTGGCCATATGCCAGTTATCGGGAACAAGATTATCATATGGTTTACCCCAGTTGGAATCACCAATAACCATTTGACAAAGTTTTTGGGATGAGTGGCTATCAAACTTCAGAAAACCACTTACAATCACAAGCTTTGGCTGGTCCATAAGCAGAAATAATAGAGAGGTGAGGAAAGTTGATTTGACAAGATCGGTGGCTGTAGGTGCCACGAGTTTGTGAACGCAAAAAGTAACTTTTTCCTATGTTCAAGTTTTTCTTCCAAAGCACCGCCGTACCACCCTGTTTGGGTGTGCCCTTAGCATTACTGGGTGGTGGTTCAGAAAAGTGNCGCCGTACCACCCTGTTTGGGTGTGCCCTTAGCATTACTGGGTGGTGGTTCAGAAAAGTGAATATTCCATCCTAGATCAGCGGCAGCACGGGCTGCCCATGGCAAGGTTGGAGCGTGGCGACGTGTTTCTTGCAAGAAAATAAAACCAGCATCGTGAGTGTTGGCATGTTTCAGAATCGTCAACAAACGAGCTCTGGTGAGCACAGTGCAATTCAGTGACAGTATGTTCCAAGCCTCATGGCTTTCCTGTCAGTCTTTTTCCTTCTGGAGCAAATCACGCCTGCGGCCCTGTCCTTCCAGAGCACCTTGTTCGCGACGTCTCGCGGCTGCTTTGTCGGCCGCTCGCCGCCTCCATTCGGGATCTTTGCGAGCCCTGGTTTCTGAAGATTTACGTCCAGCAGGGTCTAGGAACTTTCCAAAGATTGTCGTTTGCCACTGACGAATGGAAATGTTCTCAGGTCGCTTCTTGCAAGGGAAGCGCCTCATACGGCTGAAACCTCTCTGTTGACCACAAACTGTGCATGGGAACTGGCGCTCGAATTTGGGTGAAAAGAAAGGAACATCGAAATTGGGTTGACAGATGCTACTAGCTAGCTCTGGGTGTTTCTCACGGATCTCCTGGCTCCATTTTGCCCAGGAGTCTTCTGCGGTCCTTTTGGCTTTCTGCGCTGCCGTTTGACCTGCGTCAGCGAGGATGGCCAATCGGCGCTCCTTGGAACATGCAGGTGGCTTTTCCCCTTGGCATTTCTGCCAATGCTGTGCCGCTTTGCTATGCTGGAAGCTTGTGTTCCATGGTGGGGGCGTCCAACCGCATGGACACTGAAGGCGGCCACCTGCCTGAGGTCTGTCAGGTGGAAATATTTCTCCGCTGAAGAATCCAGCGACTTGGTTGTCGCTTTTGGTTTCAAGCCCAAAATGCTGAGCGCATCAGACTCATCATGCGTTGGTGCACTGCTGGAGCTCCTTTTTCCGCCCCCTTTCAGGGTTGGTGGGCGGAGCTTGGCTGTGCTCAACCACATCGCATGCGTCGCTTCATTGATGCCTTTGACTGGCTTGAGCCATTCATAGTGTTGGCCGGACAACTTCATATAGATGGCCTGCGCTTCAATCTTTTTTGGGTTTCTCAGGACATAGCTGGTAGAAATTCCAACGTTGCAGCGTGGGCTCCCAGCACCAGATTCTCAGATCTAGGTTGGAGGCATTGGCGAGAGCAAGTAGACTGACAGAGTCAGCCCAAGTTCCAGCGAAAAGGGTGTCATCAGGCATCGGGCTTTCAGATTCCTTGATGTAGTAAGAATACCGATTCTTGAGTTCTTGAGAGGCCAAAACGCGCAGTTGAGCTTGAAGGCGACCTCTGGGCTCGAAATCTCCTACCTTAGCACGATTGGACTTTCCTGTTGAGTGCGCCATTGCTTGGGCAACAGCAATATAACCACAGTCACCTTCACCTTCGTTTGGCACGACCGTCAAGTGATCTTTCCATGGTTGGGCGTTGTCGGTTTTCGCATTTTTTCCCCGATTTTCTTCGGGTCGCTTTGGTGGAGTGCGGAGCAATTTCTCATCATTTTGCTGATCAACAGCCATGGCTGATTCCTGACTGGGTGTGTTGGGCTGCGTGGCCGCTACCTCATTCCCGTCTTTTCCTTCGTCCTCAACAAGGATTGCTTCAGGCGGGATAGTGGGGCTCTTTGGCTCAGGCGCCCCCCAGCTTGTTTTTGCTTGAGTGCCAGCTTTGTAGTTCTTGGCAGCACTTGCCCGGGCAGGTGCAACTGAAATACCAGATTTGAAGACAAAGGCAACGCTAGTGGTCCCAACATCCCTTGGCGGGTGAGCTCTGAAAAACCAGGCCCGCCGCCCTTGGCGTCGAAAAGACGTGGGAGACACGAATCCTCTTTCAGTGCACCCATTCAGGCGGAATGTTATTGAGGTACCATCGAGGGGCGATGGCATCATCGCACTTTCCAGCTGGAGCAACCAAGCCCAAAGGAGCATTATTGGAGGAGCGGTAAACCAAGCGGCCACCGAGTTTTTCGTTGGCGCTTACAACTTGTTTCCAGTAAGTTGCAATGCTTTGGTCTCCAGTCTGTGATAACCACTGAGGCACTATGTTTGTTGAGGAAAACCCTAACTGGCATGGTTGCTGTGAGAAACTCATCCAGGTTTTCTTCGCGGACAATGATGAGGCAAGTGATCTCACGCTCATAACAAACAGCCGCTCTGGTCTGGACGATCTGTTTGCGCAATTTGTCATTGAAAATCCCTGCTGGCAAAAATTGTGGCTTGGACACAACCCTAGCAGCGAGCTGTTGATCTGCAAAGGCTTTGGCAAGGGTGAGCCGCAACAGGACTGTGTTGGTCGGTGTGGACTCACTCGTGTCATCTTTCATGTGCTCTGGCAGGGGTTTGCATTTCGGACCCCCTTCTTTTGGCAGTTCTATGTCAGCTTTTGCTGGTCTAGGGCCATTTCGACTGTGAACCAACACTTGTTGAGTTCCAGCAACGTGCAAAGTCACATACTGTAGGTGGCTTTGTTTTTGAAGCCACGAGCACGCATCCATTCCTGGCAAGTCTCGCGTTCTTTGGCGTTTTGGCAACAAACCACCAAATCTTCTTCAAGACTATGGGTCTGTATGTTCTGGCTAGTGACAACTGGCGAAGTCCAAGCTGGCGCGTGTCCAACGCACAAAGAGTGCAAAAATTGAGATAAAATTGCGATTTTGAAATCGCAAATGCAACCTTTTCGCACGAAATGAAAGTCGAAGTGCAAAAATTGAAGTGAAATTGCGATTTTGAAATCGCAGATGCAACCCTTTCGCACAAAATGAGGGTCGAAGTGCAAAAAGCGAGGTAAAATTGCGATTTTGCAATTTCAGATGCGACCTTTTCGCACAAAATGATGGTCGAAGTTCAAAAATTGAGGTAAAATCACGATTCAAAGCTCTTCTGTGTAAAGGCTTCTGTGTAGACACGTCTGCGTCTGGGTATAAAAGATCTTCTGTGCAAAAGTTTCTGTGTGAAAAGAGTTCCGCTGTAAACGTGTATGTGTGTAAACGATCTTCTGTGTAAAAGTTCCTGTGTGTAAGCGTGTCTTGGTGTCAAAGCTCTTCTGTGTAAAAGCTTCTGTGTGTAAAAGCTTCTGTGTATGTGTGAAGAGGCCTCTGTGTAAACGTGTCTGTGTGTAAAAGCTTTTCTGCGTAAAAGCTCCTGCGTGTAAAGGCGTCTTGGTGTCAAAGCTCTTCTGTGTAAAAGGTGTGTAAAAGCTCCTGTGTTTAAACGCTCTTCTGTGTAAAAGCTCCTGTGTGGAAACGCGTCTTGGTGTAAAAGCTCTTCTGTGTAAAAGCTTCGGTGTGTAAAAGCTTTGGGGTGCAAAGACTTCTCTTGAAACCAGTTTGACATGATATGGAGATCGCGTGCCATGATAACGTGATCGCTTGCAAATGCACAAGCACTATAGGAACCTAATTCATTACACGTTCATGCATGACTTTTCATCGCAACATATCATTCATTCTCATTCATCGTCATTCATCAACATCAGTCATCCTACGATTTCTTGCTATCGTCTCCTTCCCAACTCTTCCCGTCTACTCCCTCCTGCTTTCCTTTCTGGCCACACTGTCGTCTAGTCCTTCATTCATTCGTTCACTTCACTTCGCTTCACTACACTTCATTTCAATTCATTTCATTTCATGTCCGTTGGCTTCGCCCATTTGTTCGTTCCTTTCACTTTGCGCCACTACTCTTTCCGAAACTTCCGCCCCGGCACGGCCGGGCACTACTGGTAAACACATGAATCTGTATACACGACTGGGTTTGAAATAGACTGCCCTATATTGCGTTTCTAATGTGTGCATTGTGCATGTATTATTTTGTAACTTTAGTTTTCCTTCATTGATTAAAGCGGTACAAGTATAATGACGTCTTGTTCGGAACTGAAGTCTACAGTACGTTGACTGCTCTACTTCGTCAGACAAGTCGCGAAGAGACGCTGTCAAGCTCGAAATGATCTGGGCAATCAGCCTGTTCAAATTAGTGTAGGTTGGGCGTTCAATGTCCAAGTTCCTGCGACAAATATCGTAGAGCGCTTCATTGTCGTACATGATCGTTACGTCCGTGTGCTCCAACAATGAGTGCACACAGAGAACCTTTTTGGCACTGTGGAATACACTGTTGAGTGTTTTGTCGTTGCAAAAGGACAAAAACACAACCACAGGACCAAAATCAGATATATACCTAAACCACCACGAAGTTGCGGTGTTGTAGGGTTCGACAACTGCTGTTGCAACCTGTGGGCAGCACCACACAGTGAAGGAGATCTTGCTCTTTTTGCCGTAATCCACCTCAGGATGCAGCTAGGCATCACGAACTTTACGCACTAGGAGTGCCAGGATGCGTGCAAGAGGCGCCCACACAAACACCTGCAAACATCCTTTGACATGAAAGCCACGCTGAACTGCTTTCATGGCACTGACAAACGCTCCAACATTAGGCAACCCAGGCCAGAACCAGTGCCACCCCCGCAAGCATTGTAGACGCAGAACCCTTGCAGTCCTTAAAGCAAGCGAAAATGCTGGGCCCCTCCCCCGGAAACAAAAACGTTTAAGTTTTTTTCGGCCACTCGCACACATATTTTCTTTGCATGGGAACACTTGATGCGGCTGGGTTTCCCGTGCAGTTGTCTGCCAATTTCCGAATCCTGTCGAGGACCAAATCCACAATCTCTTTGCCAATGGTATAATGACCTCATGCAACTGCTGACAACATCCAGAAGGAAGCATTCAAGTGCAAAGGAAGAATTCTGAAACCCCAAGTCCACGATCTGGCACTTCAAGCAAGAAATCGAGCAAACGCACGGAGCGCACAGTTTTCCCGAGAAACAATACAATGCATATAGCTTCCGACAGCAATATGAAAAAATCACGTCAGGCCACCTCGTGCAAAGTTGTTGGCCGCATCTTCTTTTCCGCTGATCAACTGCTCTGGATGGAAGAGCTGACGATAGGTGCCCGTACGCACCTCATCCACAACTGTCGGTTCCTGAGAAGCTCGACGGCTCGCATTTTTCCGGTTTAGGCACGAACATGGGGATGACATTGGCGACTGGTGTGACATGTCAGGCTATGAACATGATTAGGTGGCCTATGACATGGCCGGTGGGGGCGGTGTAGCGATGAACACGCAAATAGTGCACCTGCACCGACGTTGTTTGTGGACCTGATCACGATGATGATGATGATGATGATGAAGATGATGATGATGATGAGGATGATGATAAAATGATGATGATGATGATGATATGATGATGATGATGATGATGATGATGGTGATGATGATGATTTGATGATGATTTGATGATGATTTAATGATAATGATGATGACGATGGTGATTTGATGATTTGATGATTTGATGATTTGATGATGATTTTGGAAAATTTGGATTTATTGTGATACTGATGATGAGATGATGATGAGATGATGAAGATGATGATGGTGCTGATGGTGATGGTGATGATGATGATGATGATGATGAAGATGATGATGATGTGATGCGGATGCTGACGCTGACGCTGATCAGGGTGAGGATGATGATGACGATGATGATGATGATGATGATGATGATGATGACAATGACGATGATGATATTGATGTTGATGGTGATATCATGATTCATGATGAATCATTCATGAATCACGATCGTGATAGTCATAACCATGTTAATCATGATCATGAGAACCATGACCATGAGAACCATGATCATGATTATGATGATAATAATAATGATGACAATGATGATGACAATGATGATGATGTTCATGATGGTGACAATCATGACCATGGTAGTCGTCATGATGATGATTTTGATACTTATCAAATGATGATGATGATGATGATGATGATGATGATGATGATGATGATGATGATGATGATTGTGATGATTGTGATGATGATGATGATTTAATGATGATGATGATGATGATGATGATGACGATGATAATGATCATTTGAGATGATGATCATGATGATGATTTTTTGGCGATGATGATGGTGATGATGACGCTGATGATGATGACGATGATGACGACGACGACGACGACGATGGCGACGACGATGATGATGATGAGCTGCAGAAAATTGAAGTTGGTCGACGCAGTTCCAACCAATGACTTCCAAGGTGCCAAGTCGACCATCACGCACCGGGGTACGTGCTTGCCTGCGCCAGTTTCGGAGAAGAACCTGAGAACTGGAGCAGCTGTTGATCCGACACCGTTCGGGTAGGATGACCCTGCTTGTCTACTATCGAAATCACGCTCCTGTTGTGGTCTCGAATGGGGGAAAGCGGCGGGTTAGTTGCTGGAGTTTGCTTGCGTCAACACCCGGGCTGCGCAAAGTGTGGCTTCTTCCAGATAGCTGCAAGCTACGGTTCTCTCTGTTCATTGGGGTGGCGGCCCGAACTGTGCGGGCAGAGTGCTGTCCAGCTTGTCTCTAAACTTGCCTCTCAACATGGTCTCCCACATGGGTCTGACGTGGGCGCTGTGCAGCTTGCCTCGGGGGGGGGGGGGCCAAGGCCCCTGCTCGGGATCCAACCCATGTAGGGCGACCTTCCAGACAGGAGGCTGCACTTACCGAAGCGCCAATCGCCAGGTCAAGTTCAGGGCGACAGCGGTAGGACATTCAGGCCGACCCAAGGTAGCATGAACAACACTCAAGCCTTTGCGCCTCCCTATTCGCAATCAAGCGGGGGAGGAAAGAGGATCTTGGCAAGATCTCTGCAATAGAGATCTATGCAATGTCTCGGTCCAAGATCTCCAAAAGAGGTGTCTTGGCAAGACCTCTGTACAGGATCTATATAGGAGGTCTCTTGGCACGATCTCTTTTGTAAGATCTCCATAGAAGCTCTGTATCGTAGCTCTCTTGGCAAGATCCATGCAAGGGACTTCTGGGCAAGATCTCTGTCTCTTGGCAAGATCTCTGTACAAGCTCTCTGTAAGAGGTCTCTTGGCAAGATCTCTGTACAAGCTCTCTATAAGAGCTTTGTTGGCAAGATCTCTGTAAAGACCTCGTTGCAAGATGTCTGCAACAGATCTCAATGCAATGTCTCTGCGCAAGATCTTCACAAGAGCTCTCTCTCTAAGAGATCTTTCGGCAAGATCTCTTTATGAGATCTCTGTAGAAGCTGTCGATAGGAGATCTCTTGGCAAGATCTCTGTAAGGGACCTCCTGGGAACCTCTCTGTACAAGCTCCCTACAAGAGGTCTCTTGGCAAGATCTGTTCCAGAGATCTCTGCGCAAGCTCTCTATAAGAGCTCTCGTGGCAAGACCCCCACGGATCTCTATGCAAAGTCGCTGTACAAGATCTCTACAAGAGGTCTGTTGGCAAGGTCTCTGTGCAAGATCTCTATCAGAGCTCTCTGTACAAGATCTCTGTATAAGAGGGCTCTGTGGCAAGATCTCTGCACAGAAGCTGCAGCGAGAGCGATCCGATGCGCACAAAGTGACGCGAGGGTTGCGCGACCACATGTTCGATTTTCACAAAACATTGCGCGCACCACGAAACATGAACATTGAAAATGTCAAAAACGACGATTTACCTAGGTGTCAAGGTCCAGGAAGTCCTGCCCCTGCCACGAAAAATGAGCCCGAGGTCATCGAAGCACTGCGCCTGCCACGCGAAATCAGCATCATGTCCAAAATCAGAATCGACGACAGCTTCACAAAAAGCGACTTTCGACCCTCTGAAACGTCGTCCAAGTTCACCAAATATTGCGCCTGCCACGAAAAATGACCTCCGAAAGCACCTCTCATTTTGGCCCACGCCTGCCAACGTGTCAGCAACGTGCAGAATGTCCCACCTCTGCCACGCGGATTGAAAAGTGTCCGTGTCCTGCGCCTAGACCTCCAAATGTCCCGGATGTCCCACGCCTGCCACACGAAATGGACATAGCTTACATAGCTCAAAAAATGAGTACAGCACGCTGGAAAAACGAGACCTTTCGACATGACCCACGTCCAGGGACAAATCCGTGCGAGCCTGCGCAGTCAAAACACACAGTCACATGGACACGTCGGATGCGAACTTTATACGGGAATTAAAATGCTGGGCCCAGAACAAGCAAAATCCCCGACCCCAACTTTGTGCGAGCCTGCGCAGTCGAAACGAAGATGGACATTCAACAAGAGCCACTTTATGCGAGAATTCACAGGTAAAACGCCGCAGACCAAATCGAGCACCCTGACAACACCGCGCCTTTACTCTTACCGTAAGAACCCCTCAGTGTGGACACAATGTTTGGGACAAGGGTTTGGAGGGCTGGAAGAACTGGAATTCTTAAGTTGTTCTGCGTGATGCGTGATGGAGCAAGCGTGACAGCGAAATCCAAAATGTTCTAAAACCAACAAAGCTGGTCGACCAATGATGGATAGGCAGGCAAGAGGAGCCAGCACCACCTAAGGGGAAAACCGTGTTGCCAACAAGGACAAGGTAGCCGCAGCCACAACTGTTGTACCATGTCAGAAATTGGCGACATGCTACTTACTTGCCCTCTCTTTCACGATTTTTCGAAAAACCATTCTTTGCCCAGGTGTCACTTTGACGCCCCTTCAAATGATCACTTTGGGGGGTGCTCATCTCGGTGTGATACAAGTTTGCGACTGCAATTCCTGCGAATTGATCATGCAACATGGCGTATTGCTGTCAATCTTCTAATCTGAAGACTTACCAGCGTCAGGAGTTTGAAATTTTCCCAGGAAAGAACACAGGCATCTGAGAAATGATCATCCCCAAGTCATCACGCCAAGGAACGTATTGAATGCATCGTCTCCACCACCTCTCACGGCACCAAGAAAGCTGAGATGAAGAAAAAACCAACCAATCGAGAAGACTGGCAAACACAAAAAACGGTACAGACCTGTTGGTTTCTTGCGCTTTTCAGAGATATGGCCATTGACCATTTATCATCTTCATCATAGGGCGGATGATCAATCCCTGATCTAAACAGAGAATATTGAAGTCGCAAGGTCAAACTTCTTCTCCGGATAAAGGCCATGAGACTGAGTACTAGCTACAGTACTGCCTGCTTGCCTCACCCCAGTCATCAACCCAAAAACAACTTCCAGGATCTAAACCATTCTGAATCTTTGCTTGCCAAGGGCAAGACTCGCTGACGTGACTCCCAAAATGAATTACCCTCCAGTAATCAAACGTGGCAATTGGAAATCCCCACGCTAAATGGAGGTTTATACCTGAGAAATCCCCATCAAAATGGTGGATTTTCCAGCAAGCCATGTTTGATTACCAGAGGGCATCCCCAATTCCAGTGGTCCCAGTGACCGATGGTCTTGTCGGAAGGCATCTGGCCATCAGGTTGGATCCCGTGCTCCAAGCAGAAAAGCTCCCAGCACCTGGATCAACGACCAGCTTCGAGACGCCATGGAACGGGTGTTTAAAGGTGCCTAAAAGATCCTAAAAGCAGAAAACGAACCATGAGTAAAAGCAGTTCCAATGGAAAATAGGTAAAAAAGATGGTTTCGTCCCGTGAAGTTTCATGGAAACGCTCTTAGTTTCCTTCAGACGCAAATGCACTGCATGGACTCTGGCTGAATACTAGCCATCGTCCCCTTATCAACAATGAGTCTTTATGGTTCACCTGGGTGGAATTGTTCCTCATAAATCCAACGCGTCCAGACAAGCGGCGCATTTCCAATCTGAACTCCGCCCTGCGCCAGTGAGGCCACAGCAACTCATTCTCAGTTCAAAACAAGCACTATATTCAATATTCGAAAAGAAGTTTGCAAGTGTTGCACGTCACCATCAGCAAACAACCTGTAATTACCGAAGAGTTGATGCTTGAGATGTAGATATAATAAGTGTATACAATGCATGTTATTTTTTACATGCGACAACGAAAAATGTATAGCCTCTCTCGAGCCCGACCAGCGGTGGGCCTGTCCAATATGGATGCAGATTGCCTCACGCATGGCTACGAACTGGAGAGGGTTGTTGAACGGGTTTCGTGTCGGAAGCACACCGTGCGATGGGGCACACCTCAGGCACAAATCCTTGAGCCCAAAGGAACCAAACGGTATCATCGGATATCATCAGAAGCCTCACCATATTCAGTGACTTTCTTGCCATTTCTTGCCCCACCACCTCTCACAAAAAATCACAGACCTGTTATTGCCTGAAACTTCTTGGAGGGACCGACACACCAAGTCCCTCCGAGAAGCTGGCCGTGGAACCGATGTTACATCTAATCATTTAGACTCATTTGGCAGGTTGAGGTCTCATTCGTTAGTTAACATTCACCAAACAAATCACTTCAATTAACAAACAGAGAAACCACATGTTACAGCGCCTCAGCGCCCAGTTGCTGAGCTGCCACACTCTGGGAGCCAAAAGATGCCTTTAGCGCCGGTCTCTTGCATTACCTCCTGGGCGTGAGGCAACACCCAGCGTGACGTCGGGCGTTGCGATACTACAGGCAATTTGGATCAATTTGGTATCCAGCAGTCTTTGTTTCTGCACACGACATGTCAGGATCGTCACTTGCACATACCAATGAAACAGGTTTTTAGGTACTGTAGGCCTTCCCCATCTTCCCAAGATTTTTTATTGGAAGATCATGGAAGATTCACTTTTTTCACAGCGAAAAGCCTGGATGCTCCCAGAAAGAAACATGAAAGTGGGACGCCTACGTGTTCCGCAGGAAAACCATCGAAAAATCAAATGACTGGATCCGCTTCGAACTGTTCAGCATCCAAACCATCCAAACCACAGCCCTGAGGCATCCGGGCAGAAAGGTTGGACCGGAGTCTCAAGACACCTCCACCTTTACGCCGAGACAAAGGGAGGCTGTCACAGTCACATCGGTCACATGTTGCCCACTGTGACGCGCCGGAGATGTTTCCCCATTGCATCCAAGTCACGATAGGTGAAGCGCAGCTTTGGAGAGGGTGCTGGGCATTCGATGCCCTCCAACCTCAGAGATGCGCCTACTGCTGCTAAGGTCTGTCGACCCTCGGGATGTTGACCAGCGAATCATTCAGTGGTGAATTCACTTGCAGGAGCCATCGTGGTACTGTAAATCTTGACCAGCTCAATTCTTTCAGCTAGGGCCTTCGGATATTCTATTTGCAGTGATGGTGGAAAATCCTGACGACATGCCTCAAACGATGGCAGCTACATTTCTGGGGGGCCAAACAACTGAAAGTGGTGTTCTTAAAGTAACGTAGATCTTAAATAGACACCGGTCTCTGTTTTTCTTTGATCCTGTCAATTCAACGCAAACACTTGGCAAATCGACTGACCCGAAAGTGAGGATGGTCATTGACATTTTGCCCCCCCCCTTTGAGACACGCATTTTGCTGCCAGGTATCTCTTTGCTCAAATTTGTGTGGAACCCTTGGGAACTTGATTGACCCTGCCAAATACGCTGACTCTCAGGAAAAATGAAAAAGAATAAAAAACAAAAACTGCCACTTTACCTGCAGAAATCGGCGTCCGTCCCTTCCTACCTTAGGCCCCCAACTTCTCAGGTGCCATATGCCTGGAGATTCTCATGTCTGGATCCCTCGGATATCAGCTCGGTGGCTTCAACCCAGCTGCCCACTAGGCTTGGGCAATAGACAAATGATGAAACCCTTAACCAAAACTTTCAATCTAACTTGTTTGAAATCTATTCTAATCCAGCAGTCTCAAACTGGACATTGAGAAAAACGGGTCCGGTTTTACATTCATATTCAAATTTCGAAGACCTTGTATTTCTGAGACATGACCATGTGGTGCTGCATGTTAGACGACATGGGATGGAAGGATATACTGGGATGTCCATTCCTGCATTGCAATCACGATCGGGAAGAGCCAATGTCAGTGAAATGTTGAAGAAAAGGCAAAATCTTCCTTGTTTGAAGCAGAGTCGTTCCCGTTACCATTTACTGAAGCAACCAACATACTTTGGCAAAGACAAACGTTGACCAGCTGTGGCAGCCGCACACCTCGTTTCTGGTGGGTTACATCTCTTGTTGGATGATGTTCATCATCTCCCAGCCCGTCCTCCGATAGAAGGCTACAGTCCTTTTACATGCCTGACAGGGGGCGCACAGCGCGATGATCGCAGGTCGCCGATGGCCAGACAGCCAGACAGGATTACAAAGGGGTAATCAGATGTAACCAGCTACTTGAGTTGTAGTTTGGAGGTTCCCAAATTTTGACCTACATCTCCTGCTGGTTAAGCTGAAAGAGAGGTGCCGTGAGGTGTTCTGCAAAATCATTCCCTAAATCACACACCTGGCCTCAAAGTGTAGACAGGTGTTCGCTTGTAAATTCTTGGTGCTGCTCCAGCCTGCGCCAGCCCCGGCGGCACCACTAAAACCCTGCTTGGAGTTCACATGGCGCTGGAAAAACCAAGGACATATCCAAGATGGCTTCGGCACCAAGGCTGATTCTGACCACCTGGTTCTGAACCCGATGTGGAAAGCCAATCCTGAAAGATGTTTCAACTATGGGCCTCTCCGTCTGCAGAAACCGTCAATTTGAGGCTGTTTGGATGAGCATCCTTTCTTGTCGTGTGGGTTGATCATCATCCTTGGGCAATCGCCCAATCTTTGTCTTAACCAATTACTACTCAATACCAATTGTTCATGGTTGTTGAAACCCACGAGTTATGGACCATTCGCAACCAGTAATCCCACCTAGAGGTGGCGCTGCAAGGCGACCCAGCAACTTCCAAATAGGCCACCTCAAAAGCTTTTTGGGCACCGGTGAGTTGGCAGAAAAAGACGGGCCTGAACTCAAAGGAAAATAATTCTTGAATATATACATGTATGTGTATGTTTGTTTCAAATCTTGGGCCCCCTCCTTCCCTACCCATGATCATGGTATCCCCAACCCCCTGCGGTGTGCGCTGGGGTGGAGGGTGGTTGTATATGCAATGTGTTCATGGCTTCCCGGCCCGCGTGGTGTGGGTTGGGTAGGGAAGGGGGGTGCATATGCTGTATAGGGAGGTTTCTTTTAGCTGGTGCATCCCAATAAGAAGTACATGGATGTGGTATGGTGGTACGCATGTAGTATATAGACCGTGTGTATGCTCTTGTATTTGTAATTTCTATAGATACTATGGGCAATATACACCAGCAGGATTTTCCGCAAATAATATGCAGCTCACAGTTGAAACACCTGAACAGCAGCATTCCTTTAGCATGTTGTTTCTTTCACTTTGGGGGTAAGACATTTCCATAGATCACGGTCTTCTGCCATTGGCCAAAGGAGATTCAACGGTGTTGTGGTATTGTACCAGCTCATGCTCGTGAGGAAGGTCGTATTAATTCAGCAATTCTAAAGTGTGTGTTTATTGGTTGGGAGAGTTGGCCAGTCGTTGGGCAAAATGTTGGCACTGTCGGACCTTGAAGGTAGTTTCACAGCAAGTTTTGGCCAGGAACACCGCGACAAAAAAAAAATGAAATAGGAAATAGCGCGGAGTGATAAGGAATTATTGAAGCAAACGTGAACTTCCGGAGATTGTGGGTGTCGAAGGGTGTGACTAAGGTATATTTTTGGGAAGAGGGAATGCAAGTGGAGAGGGCCGGATAGGAGTGATAGAAGGTACTCGTTAGAGCAGGGGGGATCAG
The DNA here is from genome assembly GCA_003297045.1 of Symbiodinium sp. clade C Y103. Taxonomy (NCBI): domain Eukaryota; class Dinophyceae; order Suessiales; family Symbiodiniaceae; genus Cladocopium; species Cladocopium sp. clade C. Next base: position 152,889 of record BGPT01000328.1, on the reverse strand, counting down.
TTGGATCAAGTACCCTGCGGTAATAGGTAATAGGGGCATGTGACTTGAAAGATTAGCGGAGAGCTTTGTAGTGAAGAGAGTCAACTTTAGAAATTTGAACAAGTGAATACAGTTGAGATTCGGAACCGTGAAGGAGAATGGCCTGGAAAATTTGAATGTATACTTGAAGTTTGCACTTAGGAGAGGAGAGAGTATGACGAAAGAAGGGGTCGCCGGTGCAGCTGCTCGCGCTGCAAGGCCGCATAGCAGCAGATGCCAGGATGAAAAGGAGAGCTTCCTATCAAGTGCTCCATCATCTGGGAGGACAGGCTTGTACTTCGCGAGCTTGGCACTTGACTTATAATATACATACGAGTATATGTATATATATATATATATATATACATACATGTTTATAGAAAAACTAACCACCACTGGGATGTGAACATCCAAACGATCTCTATCACCTTGCTGCCACAGCAGAACGAGACCGGCCCGGCAGGCCCGGCAGGCCCGGCAGGCCCAGCCTCGTGAAGATGGTGTGGGTAAATCTAAGGACTCTGATCGCCTCATCCACCACCATCATGGCCTGGTGAGGCCATCCGATGATCCTGTCCCTACTGGGTGTGGGCTTCTTGGGTGGATGACCATCATGAAAGAAATCAGATTGTAATATGGTAGCTATGGTAGTATAAACCCATACAACCATCAGCCAATGGAGGTTTTGGGCAATGCTCAAATGGATTTGTCAAGGTTTGCAGACGGGGTGTCCTCGTTCACGACCTTGGATATGACAAAACCATTGTTCAAAAGTCTCGGAAGCTGTTGGCTTTCTGATTCCAGAACAGACCATCAAATGAAGGATTTGGATATGGAGAACACACAGACAGCATCGCTTGGGGCACCCTCAGCATAGCGCTTCCAAAGGAAAAAAGCGGGGTGCTCCAAACAATTTTTAAAGTTTCTGCTTCCGATTGATTCTCAATGCAATGTTCGAAAGGCGGGGTGCTCCAAGCGAATTTTACATTGTCTGCTTCCGATTGATTCTCAATCAAGTGTTCAAAATTTGCAGGGGGTTCAAGCAAGTTCGAATTCAGCCATATTTCTGACCCCGTGTTTGGTGCCACCATGGGATTTTTCTTGGATCTCGAAACCATCAAAGGTCCTGTCCCCAACCTCCAACCGCCCCAACAGCAGGAGAATCCTTTACCTGGCTATAGGAGATGAGTTTGGCCCAAGCAAAGACCAGCACTGCCGCTATCTCCACCTGCGATATGGCGACGAATCATTGGGATAGCAATGGGCTCATAAAAATCACATGTTTTCAAGAAATGTAGCATTTGACCATCTCAAAATGGAAATAATTCTGAGCCGTGCCCACATGACTGTTGAGCATGTCGAAATGTCGAAATCACAGAGTCTATCGAAAGATGCAGTACATGACCAACCAATGCTGTCTGGCCATCTGACACACCTCGGCACAAGCAAACTTGTCCTGATCGAAGTAGCCAGCTGCCGCTGCGATCTAAGATGGCTGGATGATTGTGGATATTGATGATGGATGTAGATAAGTGTATAGATCCAAGCCAAGCTGATATTGTGATTAGCTTCAACATGTGGCGGAACATCCCAGACAAAACAGAATAGCTGTTCTTCGATCGACATCCGCCAAGCATAGAGAAATATCTGTAGAGCGTCCATTTAATCTCACTATCCAACACCACGTCCCAAAGAGTGTGAGCAAGACGTCTAGTGTTGGAACATCCAAATCTGCAAATCCGAACTGCAGCTGAGGTCCCCTGCCAAAGCTGACGATGGCTTTCCACCAGGTGTATCTAGATCTACCTACCAAACACCGTGGCAGGAAATCGTTACCGTAGCCCATGCCAAATGTCCAATGCAGAAAGGGAAGTGTACGGCGTACTCCAAAGGTCCGCTCTACCCTGCAACCGCCTCTTTTCCAATTAGAAATCCCACTAGAATTGGCAAGTGTTTGCATGGGTTGATAGGTTCCAAACAAATTGTAGAAACACCACTCATTGGGTGCGAGTACCAAACGATGATTGCCGCTATCACCATGATTGTTGGCACAATCCCTATTTTCCTGTGTTCACCACCATTTCTGGTGGTCATACGAGTTTGTCTGAAATAGGGTACGAGCACCCCACAGAATCCAATGGTTTATCATCATTCCGCCTGTGGAAATAGTCATTGGGGCATGTCAAGACACACCCAAATTGGATATAGTTGGCTGGATATCCCATCATATATGCCCATGAATATCCCATGAAAAGAAGCATCCTCATGGTCATCCGCAAGGTAAGTTGTCCTGCCTGCAGGTATTCCCAGAGAGGCACTAGCACCTCCCTGGCCTGGCTGCAGTGGAAAGCACAGGAAGATGCTGAAATATCGGAAGAAACCCTGCCATAATGGCGATGTAAACTGAATATCACAGGATAACAATGGGCAAAAAAGTAAGTAACTTATATTATATAACCAACAATATGATGTTTGGCTGTCTGAAACTCAGCTAAATAAAAACAAGTTCATAGGAAAATGGTGATGAACCATCAAATTTAGGGGGATTCGGGATCCCATTTTCAAACTCATACGTACCACCAACGAGGCAATTCAGGATGCATTGTCAATCGAGGCTTCTGGATACACGGAAATGTTGTGGGAACCATCTAACCAAGAAAACTTGGAGGTGTTGGACATTCCCGGCCAAGGATCATCCAGGATTTATGAGGGTGCAGGAATTTGCGTTTCTTGTCGTTTGGCTTCATTGTTGATGTTTGACACAACGGCGGAACGCAACGAATTCATGAATCCTACTAGTAGTAGTGACTCACGATGGCTGTCAGACTTTGACGAAATACTTCTCGGGATGAAATGAATTTCACCACTTCCATGGAGTAACGATTCGAAATTGCTTGTGTTGCGTCCATTCCAGTTCAGCCTTGCACCCGGTACAGTAGATGCTTAGCATTGCTTAACCACACAAAAACAGTGCAGCATCCAACAGCCATTCCTGGACAGTCAAAAATCCATGCGAAATTCGTCCATAAATGGCTTGAATTACCCCAGGGTAAGCTCACGTAGATGTGGAAAAACCCATGGTTTCCCAGTTTCCCTGGGGAAAATCGTCTGCAAATGGTTGATGTTCCACATCTATGTCAGTTTAGGTACTTCAAATGTGAGACATCTTCCCATGGTCAACCTGGATTTCACTGGAGGCTGTGGCTTGACTCCGGCTGCACTGGTCGCCTCCTCCTCGTTGATTCTGACGTGGAGGACCGCCCCAGAGGGTGCTGCCGGCGGATTGGGCTCCTGGATATGATGTGGTCTGTGGAAGTCCCCGACATCCACCATATGGGTTCTAGAGGCGCATAGTATTGGGGGAAGGGATCATGGTGATGATGGACCTGGAGCAAAAGGAATGAAATGGCTAAGACTCTTAGACCGACTGCCCAACGGAAGTTGAACTGATCGACTATATAGAAATGCCCAACATCTGTGACCAATCTGCAAGTTCGGCACAAAAACACATCTCTTGGGATCTGCCCCCGGAGTGCCATTATCCGCCTTTCATGATCGATAAAGCTTGAGGTGACCTTCCAAAGGTGCATGTCATACATCATCTGCCTTGCAACTTGGAACCATGGTAGGGGCACTTCGGAAGGCCGGGGAAAAAAATGAGACGTCCTGGTCCAGCACCAATCAAGGAGCTGGGAACCCCAGTGGGCAGAAGCCTTTCCATACATAGATGAACAAATGGAAGAATAGGAAATCGTGCTATGTATGGAGATTGTGACCAACAGAAAAATGTGGATTCCAGATTCCCCCCATTGTTCAAATTTGCCATCCTCCCACCATTCCATTCCAGTGAGTCCAGTCCGTCAACGGTCTCCAGTTTTCCCGCGCCAGAAGAGCATGGTGCGTCGAGCTGCGTCCACCGAAACTCAGAGAAGCTCTTCATGACTTCGCAAGGTAACCTCTTCTTGAACACCCTGAAAGATCCTGAAAGAAGAGGGATATCTGACCCCTTCGTCCAACCCGAGGCTGCCAACAAAAAACAGAACCTGCCACTAGTCGCGCTGGCCTTCACAAGTCATCCATGGCAGGCTCCGCCGGAGCCTTCGGCAAGTTCAACGCATCGCTTTGCAGGGCGACTGCCAGATGGATGATGTGTCCATGACACCGGAGTAGCTGCCATCGTTGCCTTGGAAAACTGCAGTTGGGGAGCAACTGGAGCCCTCTGCATTTAGGTTGTTAGATGCTCCGAAGAAGCGCATGGCCAAACGAAGAATAGAAGTCGACATGCTCTGACATTTTATTCGCATTGCATCTGCGGGCTAATCCAAAGACATCCGTCTCAAATGTCTCAGATGACAAAGGAAAATACACAAATCCAATTGGATATTTCAGTCCTGCACGCAAGCAACCCCTGGTTCGAAAGGCCAATCCTCGTTTCAGATCAGGGCACTGTGATCTCGCAGCTGTTCGTGAAATCTGCGCAGGTCGCAACAAACTTCGTTCAGGGCAGTCTCTTCTTCCACCTGAGACCATGAAGACTGCCATCGGCAACATCCCAAGATCCCCTCCAGAAAAATCTCCAACAACTCAACCATCCCAACTCCACGGTTTACCATCATCTTCACCAATACAACAAACCGTTTCGGGGCACATCCTTTCAGAAACCAAAACTCATCAACCATCCCATTCTTTCGTCCCAGCGGCGTAAACCAGAGCCATGGAGTTCACGCAGTGCCGTTCAGGGCCATCACCACCCAAGCACTGGCCATCCATAAAGACATGACCCAGGTGCCCGCCGCAACTGCGACACAGGATCTCACGGCCGCCAGAGACCCTCGTTGGGCGGATGGGTAAACCCACCATGGTGTGGTTCAGATCATTTGGTTTTAGGACGTGGTTTTACCTGGGTTGAGGTTGATTTTTTTTCCACTGAGTTGGTTTCAACACTAAGGGTTTTTTGTTGAAAGTCATTCGGGATAGCCGCAACCCAAGTACAAACCGTAAACAAAAGGTAATTGCAAAGATTTGGGGTTGGGATGGTTTTTGACTACGTTCGTTCAAGTCACAAACTTTGGTGAATTGCTGATGTCCAATTCTACGCAACAAAAAAACATTTGGTTGTTTCTCAACATGTCATTGCCCGAAAAAAAACACATGATGTAATCGTGCAGGTGCTGTAATACACAAGTTTGTATTTTTGGATCCCCCTTGTTGAGAACACACCATTTGAACCCACCAAACTGACCCTCCCCAATGCGGTCGTCCGAAGCTCCAATCCACTTGCGCAACCACAGAGGCCAAAGATTCATCGAAGTCCATCGCGAGGCATCCTCATGGCAGGTCTTCGAAGTGTCGTTGCCATTTAGTACTCAAACACGGTTGGCTAAAACACCTCCAATGTTTGATGGCTAAAACAAACTATTCAAAATGATTTCATCTTTCCGGCCCCAAAGACGTGAAACATTTTGACTGGAATGATCCTCCAACAGTGGAAATAAGGCCCGGATCCTGAGGGTACAGGCATGGCATAGCAATTTCGAGCTGGTCTTGGGATGATCCCCGCACGCTTGCGGTTGTACTCGCAAAACTCGACGGGTGCATTGGGAAACCACACCATTGTATTCGGAAACTGGAAGATCCTATAGAGTCGGAAACTGCAAGGTTCTATTCGGAAATTTGCCAGTGTGCATTTGGAAAGAAAAAACCCTACACCTACACACACACACACACCTCAAAAAACCTAAAGAACCCATAGCCATAAACAAGGTGGCGGCGCCTGTTAGTGGCCCGCGGGGTTGAACGTCTTCATCATTGTTTTTTCCATCTCCTGAAAATCACCATTTTCCACATTTCCATTTGGAAGGTATATGATTCGATGTTGTTTCGTACTGGAAAGGTTGTGATTTCTGCGCAAGTTTAGACATTTCGCTAGCACGAAGTGCCAATTTTGATGTTGAGGCCTAAAAAAAAGTTTCAATTGTGTGAGTTTACTGCAAATAGCAGTGAATTTGGTGTTTCGTGCAGCCAAATGTTTTGAACCCAGCCTGCGGCGAATTTCTTTTTCATCTTCTTCTTCAGCATGGCCACTCTGCATTTTTTGCAGAGCAGAGTTTGCCAAGCAGCGTCAGGAGGTCTTTGCCTTCTTGGTGACGTCTCCACCACCAGACGTGCACAGCTATCCAACATACCCGAAACGGCCCCTTTGCGACTGGACAAAGATCTGGGGGATGCTCTGTTTGCAAATCTCCCATGTCCAGTCCAGGGTCTGGGTCCCGTTCAACCTGGACAAAGACGGTTTGACACGTCTTCGACATGTTCGCACAAATTCTCCTTTGGAGTGCACCACTGTTTTGACATGCAAGCGTGTTTTGGGTTTGACGTAGTGTGTGTTAACATAGAAGTAAGACATTAAAGCGTAGTGTATGTTGACGTAGAGTATGTTGACATAGTGTATGTTAACATAGAAGGAAGACATTACAACGTAGTGTATGTTGACGTAGAGTATGTTGACGTAGTGTATGCTAACATACAAGAAAGACATTAAAGCGTAGTGTATGTTAACATAGAAGGAAGTCGCCGAGAGGACGTTATTGCCCCCCCAACCACCCATATATGAATATAGAAAAAGAGTATGTACAAACACAAGACATGAAATGACGTAAAGAAAGAGGCCGACAGGACGTTATTGCCCCCCCCTACCCCCCCCCAACAGAAGAAACAACAACATGCAACACATTGTAACAGTATAACCACTAGCGTGTGCATTTTTAACAACAGCGCGGGCCCCGTACAGGCGCCAGCACCATAAACAAAGCCTAGAAAACAAACCACACAAACCCTGAACGAACCCCAAAAAAAACCATAAACAAACCCTCAACATCCCTAAGGAAACCCTGGACAAACCTTCAATAGTTGCTGAATACGGCTAAAAATAATTTCTCAAAACGGCGAAGTAGTGTCTGAATCAATCCAATGAATTAGTTGCTGAATACAGCGCCCAGTTTCTGAAGGGATCTGAAGGGTACTTTCTGAATACCATTGTTTTCCGCAGCTAGTCCACCCTCAACTTTTGGGCAACTGGCTGGCCCTGCGAGGCCGTGTAACCGAAAACATGAATGGTATGGGTACCAGGTATTTGAACCCCCCTTGCCAAACAGTTCGCATGGGATCATACCAGTACCAGTTGGAAATTGTCCTGAATCCTCTAGTGAGCATCAATACTGTTGAGTCTTACCATTATTTTGTAAACCAAAAAAGATAGAACGCTGACTCAATGTAGGTGACTTCCTCGTAATTTGGCACGCACCTCCCTTTTGGAGCAAACAAGTCAAACTCTTGTCCGCGGCTGGACCCAAACCCGCCTGTAGTCACGAAAGTAAATCTTTTGAAGAAATGTAAAAATGCAAATATGACACTGTAAAACTTCTTTGATGAGGATCATTTCCAAATTAAGCTTTTGGCTGGTTGGTTTACATCCCCGCTTTTGGGGCAGCGGTATTCAAGCATCCAGGGTTTCCCTGGGATCATCGATGGAAAAATCACGATCTCAAGCACAGGTGAACCAAGCTTCGTGAAAACGCTGCCCACCCACAGCCATTCTTCATCTTGCCGTTGAACGAGTAGAGTGGCGTGGCACATGCCGTGCAACCTCGACACTTCAGCTGTAGAAGTACGGAATGTTTCCTGGGTGAAATGGAAGATTTTAATCTGGAGAAGCTTAAAAAATTGGATTCGAATGATTCCAAATAGAGAGTTTGGAATTACCGCTCCGCTATTTCAAGGTTCAGGAAACTGGTTCCTTCAAGCAATTCACTGACTCCAGGGAGCAACAGTCCTTGGTTTAACACCGGTTTTTCTCGATTTTCGAATGTCCATTTTTGGGCGTCCCCAATTTTGAGACAAACCCCATATGAGTATATACAAGCATGGCCAAACATGTCACGACGGCCAGAATCCCAGTTCTCCCAGTTGTCCAGTTGTGCATCTTTTGCTATCTTTCCCATCCACCGCTTTGCACTCTCGCAGCCGTGTCCGCCAAAAGACGGAAGTGCCCGGAGGAAGGGAAGAAGGCATTGTACTTCCTTTGAGTTTTGGTGTGGAAACACATGGCTGCGCTTCAGCATATGGATCAATGAGTTGTCTGCAAACAGTTGACTTACCGCCAAGTCTCCCTGTGCCACGTGGTTCAGTAATCTTCTTCCTCATCACCTCATACACCTCCTGACTCAACTCCACTGCCCAAAAGTCGTCCTCTTGCACCAGCAGGGGCCAATCCTCACCAGCCATGGCAGCTAGGGGTGTTCTGAAAGTGATACATCCTCAACTCCAAGGGGACATAAGGCATGGCTGATCTGGCCTTGCAGGATAATCTGTTTGGCTGAACTCTGCTTCAAATGGAACTTGTCTTGAAACAAGACGATCAAATAACGGATCCTGCACAAGCTGTTCTAAAATGTTGTGAGCAGATGTATTTTGAGAGGTCAATAAGTTCTAGCCATACCAACATGCTGGCAATCCTCCTGACATCCCCGAAGTGTTGTGGAAGGTGATCCCTTCAAATCCAGCACGGCCAAGGCTCGTGTTCTGAAGCTTCCTCCAGCAACCTCTTGCCACCAGCCAGTTGGATGCTGACCCATCCCATGGCAGGACCCTCGCCATTGCGCTTCTTGTAGTGCAAGCGGCTTCCTACGACCTGGCTTGGAGCAGATCAACTGGATGTCACCCACTGGTGGAAGGTGCAGATGTTGGGCATAAACCATTTGCAAACGATTCGCGAACTTCACTGCAATTATCCCTGTCTGGAGTAAAACGAGTCTTACATTTCATCTCGGTAGTACAACAACTTGATTCTAGTTGGCAATCTCGCCTGCAGCATGTTGACATTTCTGGATGTCATGGGTACATGAGTCCCTTGCACAAGCAGTGCACGCCACTATGGGCAACAAACTTGGTCACCATAAAGCATCCAATTTTAGGGCCCCTAGTTTTGAGCCATAGCCACATGTCATCATCCACTCAAATGCCGCACGAAAAGACCCTCCTGCAACACCTTCTGCTTTTTTCCGGTTGATAGGTTGCACCCCCTAATTGTGTTCCGCATTTGATGGTGCAAACACTTTTTGGGGTTCAACCAGCACTTCGGTACACGTCAAATTACCATATAAACCATCCATTCTGGCCGGGGTGAACATGAACCCATATCATAACCTAGGGAGAGGGTACCAAGGTACCACAGCGATCAGAAAATATCAGCAGTGCCTGGTATTTTTCCTTTTTCCGGCTCTTCACTTCCTCCAAACTGCTTGGAATACCCAAACCTAGTTGATTTCTGATTGTCCTTTTCAAGCTCACTTTCCCTTTCTATTCCCATCATACCAGCATTCTTATTGGTGAAGTTCCCCTCTCTTTGTTGCTTCAAATCACCAAGTCGTTTCGCATCTTTCGCATCTTTCGCATCTTTCGCATCTCCCAACAAAAATCGGCGGGGCCTGCAGTTCTTCCACCATAGCCCCATGCTGCAAGCGTTCCTCCATGGCTCCGCTTTCAAGGTCGCGGCCATCGCGTACTACGAGGCCAGCGCTTTCGCAGCCCCCCACCACGCGCCACAGGCGCATGGGAACAAAGACTCGCTGGGGCTGAAGATGGAAAAGACCCTTCAATTCCATGGTAGAAATCTGCAAAAATCATCTTTATCTCTTATCTCTGTTCCAATGGCATGAAATTAGAGAAAACACCCCACTTTCAGACACATCTGGGAGAATCTCCAAGAAGCCCAAGGGCTGGTTTAACACCAGTTGTATGGATTTGGAACTTCAATGAACTTCATGAGTTCAGACTAGCCAGGCTGGAGTCCTGTGCATTGACCTTCACTCTCCACTGGGAAAGCGCCACGCGCGTAGAGTACGAGTCTATGTCTGCGTGGCACTGTACCCAGACAGCTTCGACTATGTGACTATGTGTTCATGGTACTTCTCACCTGCGCGACTAGGATATATGTTTAGTCATGAGTGGTCATGAGTGGTCCCCACTGCATGAGTTCTACATTCACTGCTCCTCTTTTTTTTCCGACTTTCCTGGAGACAGATGCTTGATATGTTGCTGGCTTCTCAAACGGCGCTTGTGCCGTACAAAAGCTGCTGAGGAAGCGCAAATGCTGTTGGCCTCTTTAGCTGAACTGAACACAGAATCCACAAAATTGAGCCTCAATTGGATAGAATTTGGTCAAGCAACCGGGTAGGAAAAAAATGCTCAGTATACCTAGCGTCAGAAACTCTTTTCCGCACGAAGAATGGTAATTCAAACCTGTAGTCAATTTGCACTGCGCTGCCCCTGGCACCCAAAGGCAGAAAATTGCGGGTAACTGTCCATCCAGCTATGTTGATCGACAGGCTTCCGAGCAACTTGTCAGACTTCACAGGCCTGACACAAAGGAACTTTGGGAGGATTTCCCCTCATCAACCAGCCGTTGCCCTTACCACGTGCCCCTCCTGCACTCCACACCATGGCGTCCAAGTCTTGGTGGGAATCTGAACGGAAATCGGCGAGCCTGGCACCAAGAGCCACGCCACTGCTGGGCGGCTGGGCGGGTGTCAACTCTTCCCAACAAGGAATGGGGATCTCAGCAGCAAGCACGGTCTTTCTGCATTTTTGTTCATAGGGATATCATCCAAGACATTTTGTTCTGAAATCAATATGTAATCAACATCTTTTCTTGGACCCCATGTCCCCCTATTTGGCTTCCGTACAATCGCCGGTTCTACAATACGTGCTAACCAACGAACATCATGCACACCTCTGAAGTCTCCCGAGGAACCCAAAAGAACTGGGGCCTCTGGACCGGATGCACTGCAGGGTGGCCCAGTTGGGTGACAGCCTCAAGGCTCAGCAGGCATGGGAGAACGTGCACTGTTGTTGGGTGTTGTTCTATCATACATACATATCATACACGCATAATACATTTGTGTATATTTTATATACACATTGATATGATTAGATATGTGTAGTATACATGATACACAATACTGTACAGAATTATCTACATGCATAATATCCCTAACTACAGTGTATATATATATATATGGGGGTTTCCCAAAATGGGGGTACCCCAAAAATGGATGGTTTATAATGGAAAATCCTTTTAAAATGGATGATTTGGGGGTACCCCTATTTTAGGAAACCTCCATATTTGTTCACACCCGACTTCTGCTAGGGAAATCAACAGACTGCAATTTGCTTGGATAGTAGAAAAAATGGTTTCATGACACTTCCCCTTGAACCAACCTGTTGGCAAAAGCGTTGCTGAAATTTCTTTCCAGCTTTGAAGAGAATAATTCATATAAGAGTCCTGAAGTAAACCCTAAGCAATCCTACTTTACTTTGATTGTATGTGATATCAATGTCACTTGCATATGACAACCTGTCTCATCATCGCCCCGGCGGTCTCCAACAACTGCAGATACTGGTACAAATCCCTTCCCCCTAATATGAAACACCCCCAGAAACCATGGTCTAGTAGGATATTTACATATATATTTGGGACCATTTAGAGTATTAATGATGGGCTTAGCATAATAATAAAAATATGCGACCTGCACTGCTTGCTAACTTCATACTCATGGCATTCAGCCAAGTCACAAATCTTCACCGATGGCCACTGGCACTGGCGGCCCACTCAGCAATGGGCACATCTGACAGGGGCATAGCCATGGGACTCACCCCCGCCCTTGGGTGGTGGCCAACATGCAAGACAATGTAGCTGGCCCTAAGTTGTAGGAGATGGGGCCCTACAAGTAGCTTGAGTTCAAATAGGGTGCCCCATTCCATGCCATGGCCATTATCATCATTTTCCCCCTCATTCAATGGCCATAAATTGAGGTAAATCTCGCATTTTTGGAGGATATCCGATCTCGTCCTCATTGTGGTTGGATTTAACAACCATGTTCAATCAACCAAAATGGTTTATCTGAAGGTAGAGTACCACACCATTGAAGTCTGCAAAAACTGCCATTGCCGTTTCCGAAAAAAAATACAACGCTGGGGTCGCTGGGTTGTGACCCCGCGGCCTCCTGGACTTTGCGGGTGTAGGCATGGAAGGCCTCGCTATGGCAGGTATTTTCGCTTGTGACACCAGGTTCTCCACAGTGCCAAATCCAACAACGTGATACACGCAAACTTTAAGTGTCTGTAGGTACTATATAACTGGAGAATTACGTTCTCATCACTTCTCATCATTTCGTATCTAGTTATGTGAAGCTAGCTCTGTGTTTTTCTCACGCCCCCCACACCCCAAGTGGCTATCAGTCCACCTCAAACAGACTGAAAGCAAAGGGAGACCGCATCACTTGCACCTACCAGGCCAGTTCTTCTCGGGGATCATTTGGCCCTAACTTCTCATTGGGGAATCATTCCAAGATATGCAGGTTTCCATCAATGGGGGTACCCTAAAATGGATGGTTTACAATGATGGAAAATCCCATTAAAATGGATGATTTGGGGGTACCCCTATTTTAGGACACCTCCATATCTACCAAAAGTTCATTCCGAGAGATTCTTGGGATGTGAGAACCAGGCTACCAGCGTGATACGATCCGAACTCGGGCCAAGATGGTCATGGAATCAACAAATTGATTTTGTCAAGACAAGGACACCATCAAATGGTGGACTAAGAGAGGCCTGAAGACGACAACGGGATGGTCCGGATTGAAAATTGGTGGTGAAATGCCCAGAATCTCAGGTTCCTGACATTTACCGAATCATAGAACCAGCTTTCAGACCAAGTGGAGTTGAAAGCTAAGCAATTTCCCAAGTAAGTTTAGACCCACAACATGGACATGGCAATTTACAAAGTTGCAACCAACTGCCATCCTTTTGTACAGGTGCTGCAGGTCAGGATTGTTCAAAAAGTGTTAGTCTGAAAATACGCACACCAAAATCTGATGTTGCAACACCTTATTCAGAATTGCAATGACTTGGGGGTAAAATGCTTGGCTTAACCATCCCAAGCACTTCTCATGCGCGCAGTCTGGGTCCCCCTTGCCATAGAGAAGCGCAAAAACCGTTCGAAGCCTTTCAACGGCTCGAAAACAAGATGCCACAGTAATCACAGGAATCACAGTTGTTTCTCGGCACTGCCGAATACATCCGAATACTACCATCCACTGACTTGGGTTCGGGTTGAATTTGAGCCTCCAATAACACAAGTTCACCATTTCCTGGATGGCGAAGCGTTTTTAAATAAACAAATTTCTCACCATGGTTCACGGATATGCTGGAATTATGGGATAATTATACATGTACTGTATAAAATATACATATAGAATACATGTATATATATATAATATGTATACCATCCTGCAGGTCTCGCTGGACAACATGGCGTGCGAAGGCAATCTCGGGCCATCCGCAGCCCATACCCATCAGAGTTGGTGATTGCATTCTTGATGTACAAAAACATTCAAAAAAGATGTGTAATCTCAGAGCATTTCAACTCTTGCAGTTGGGGGGTTTTGAAGATCAGTTTCTGACTGGTTCACTTTCTTTGGCATATTTTCACTGCGCACTCCAGCCCACTGCGATTACCTCTTCAAAATCCAGACAAGTTTGCACCCAATTTTTGTTTAAAGATCTTTAAATTCTCTTCCATTCGCGTTTTAGTGCCCACGAAGATCGCAGCACTTCCGCATCCCATTTTTTTTCGGCGGAGTTTGCACCGCACAGCTGTATGTGGAGGTTTCCTAAATGGTGCACCCCCAAATCATCCATTTTTAATCATGTTCATAGGACTTTCCATTTGTAAACCATCCCCACAACTTGGAGTAACCCCATTTATGGAAACTTCCATGGATTTTTTCAACCCGCTCCAGGATGAACCTGACAACAGACCAGTAACGCCCGAGCACCAGGACGAAATGTGAACTGGATATAAGTGGAGCCCCATCTTGGGGGCGACATTGCAATTCTTTGCCTACCGAATTGGAAGGTTAGCCCCACATATTGCTGAATCAAGATCAATGCAGCAGTGTCAAATTCCAATTTATCACTATGGCTATTCCTTCACGTGCATAAACCGGGGACATCGAAACGCCATGACGGGAAAACTCACGGTCCTTTGGCCAAATGAGAGAGTCACAGCCCGGGAAAGCCTCCCTGTTTCGACACCCATCAAAATGGAAGATACCGGGACTATCCCTGAAGCAATCGTCCCTAGTCGTCCCTGACCAACTGGTTCGTCCCACCAGTTACCTGTAGCGCTAGAATCGCATTGCAAAGGCATGGCAGGGCACATTGCAAACGAAAAGTGGAAGACTGTTGCCAATTTGCTCCAGGATTCCGGACCACAGCTGGATCTTGGTGATTCAGAAACCCAAAGAACGCGTGATTGAGCATGTGATCTTCGATTGTTTGAATCCGGTGTGGACTCCAACTGACCATGAGCAAGCCAACCTTTGTTGATTGTGGCTGAGAATTGGCTGAGTATTGTGAAAACTGTGGATCAAATTCGCATTGTTTCACACTCTTTCACACCATTTCAGATGCCCTTGGAGAAATAAATGTGGGTTTCTTAAAATGGAGGATCCCCCAAATCATCCATTCTTAATAGGATTTTCCATTCTAAACCATCCGTAGCTTGGGGTACCCCTATTTCTGGAAACCCCAAATGGTAAGCTCGAGGAGGTCCTGGATGAAACGACAATGCGTGTCGCAAGTGCAAGTCGCAAATCGATGTGTGTCCCTGTAGATGTTTCTGTAGAGATAGATATTAGATATATGACATATGTGTATGTGTATATATATATATATATTATGTATGTGTATAAAATATATATATATATACATATGTGTATGTATGTGTCTATGCATCCTGTGTGCTCTCGAATCCTTGGATCAAAGTCCCCTTGTGGGGCGGCAAGACATGGCGAATGCAGCAGACTCACCCAGGGCTTGCTTGAGCTTGAGTCTTCCACCCCTAGCAGTCAAAGTTGCCCCGGGAAAAAAAATGAAAAAACATGTTTAAAAAGGTGTCATCCATAGCCTTAGGTACCCAAAGCCCACAAAACAATACCAAACACACACTTATTTGTTGAGTTCGGAACACAAAAAGAAGAGAAACAATGCCTTGGCTGTCCCAGCCTCTCCTATATACCCTTGTTTCAGTGTGGCACAATATGCGTTGTCCGAGTTTTTGTATCCAAGCGTTTCATTGCAAGTCATTGCATCTATCCTCCAGTTTCTGAGTGTCTGCGGTTTCTTCCCAAAACCCATGTCTTGAAGATCCCTAAGTTGAGTCCGTGTCCTGCACACCATTCAAAAAAGGCTTACGGCATCTCCCTTCACTGAAGGGAAAGCGCGATGGTAGGACTCGAGGATAGCCAGCTTTGCTGAAACCACAGTCCAAAATGACCAAAGGACATTGGGCACCCAAAAAAACGGGTGTGAGCTCCTCTGGTGTTGAATCTTCATCACCAGCAAGAGTCGTTTCAAAGAACCCAGCAGATGCATCAAAATCAGCAGAACTCTTGTCACAACTCTCTAAATAATTTCGTAGTTCAGCGTGCGATGTTCCAATCTTAGGTTCCTGAAAGTGTCCAACAATTTCTGTGCAACAGAAATGCTCAGCTGAGCCGGGCCTTATTTTTCGACGGCCGCCAAGCGCCTTCCTGAGTCGCCTGAGCATTTTTCAGGCCGCTGGGGGATACCATCTCACCTCCTTTGGGTCACCATTCCAGTTTCTAATTCAATTTCAATCACCACTGAATATACTCAGCAAGTACAAGTTATAAATAGTTATAGTTATAACCTAGGAATCAGTAAGATAATTCATGATCATCCAAAATCCAATGGGTTTCTTTCCAACCAGGGTGATTGTGCCCGATGGGATGCAGCCACAGCGGCATGGCGATGGCAGCCGTGGCACCCCTTGCGAGGCGAATCATGTCCTGCCAGGGTCTGATGGGCTTCAGCCAACTTGGGGGTCACGGTGTCACCCCACTTCACATTGAACTGCTATTTAAACCTGGGGATGGTGCAATTCTTCTGTGTTACATGTTCCAATATGTTCCAATATGTTGAAAAACATGTTCCAAGCTCATTGCACAGATTCCCCGAGTCTTCCAGGCTCCTCCCAAAGCCATGTCCACAGCGCGAGACCGCTCTACGGGTCACAGCAAATACTGCCTCTACGCGACGTCCGTGGACATGGATGCGATGGTCATCTCATCACCTGTCACCAAAGCCGGTACAGTTGTCTATGAATTCACAAAAAGAAAGACGTGGATGATTCAAAGCCAAGAAACATGTTCAATATTGTTCAATGATGTTCAATGATGATCAATGTTGAAAGGGTGAAACCATACTTCACAGATGTTCACAGGCAGAGTCCAATTTCAAACAGACTTTGCTTGTTGGGCGGCCTGAGTTGGATCCAAACCGTTGCGCCCATTCCTCAGCATCATAGGCTCGAACTCGTTCGTAGATCCAGGGCTTGAACGGTTTCGGTGTCATGGTCCAACTCCGTTCCACCTCTGCGTCGCTGTCGCTGGCGTCGCTGTCGCCATCCATGCTCCGCTCCATGGCAGCAAGAGCAATCTGGGTCATCTCGCCTCGCGGTGGCCCAAGCGGCCCAAGGGGCTTGCCTGGTGTGCCTCGAGTGCTGGCACCGGAACCCATAGCGACAGGTGAGGGTGGAACTTGGAGCCCAAAGAGGCTGCGCCATGACGGCGATGGCCCAGGGTGAAAGAAACTGTGAGAGGCACCTGTTCTTTGCAAAGTTGCTAAGTGGATTGGCTAAAATCGAAAAGAAAACAAGCCTAGATAATGGTGTCCAAACCCTTGGACATATATGACACATTACGCAGTGGTAGAAACTAACTGTTGCCACAAAAAGGTTGCATGTTTCACCCGATCGGTCGAACGAGAGATGTGTAAGATTCAGATAAACTCAGGTACCATCCGGTTATCAAACATAGCTGTGGGAAATCCCCTTTACATGTGTATTTGAATGGGAAAATCGTCTACAAATACGGCATTTTCCATTGCTATGCTTGCTTTCCAAACAGTATCCGGTATGGGCAAGTTGCCTTTTTGATGACTCGAGTCTGGCAAGCTATCCAGCAGAGAAAGGCCTACATTTCAGGCCAAAAAGCGACTCTGCTTTTGTGTGTTATGCGATCTGGCCAAAATTGTCTCACTAAGTGACGCTACTTATTTATGTGATTGAATGCGGTTGCTGTTTCGTTCATCAAATTCCAGCCAGCAGTAGCGAAATCCGTCAATTTTGGCCAGATCCGGACAACTGCGGAAGAAGGAAGGGCATCGGGGTTTCCCAACGAATAGAAGACTGTACCCGTGAGGCCCATGTCACCATGTGAAACTGCTGCCAGGGAACTCCACTAGTTGTCCAATTCAAAAGCGTGCAACAAAATCCCCAAAGGCCCCAAACACGATGGCCGTTGAAACGCCATTGTTACAAATTCTGAGCCACCAACACAACCTACTGTTGGGCTGTCTAATCTATATAATCTATATCATCATAAATATCATCATAAATGCTTGCAAATTTGAGGTTCCACAACATTCATGAGAACCTTACAGTACATGAGATGTTGTCTTACGGGCACTGGCAGGAACGCATATGAACCCATCTTCAGTTACCAACTCAGCTCACTGCTTCAGATTTAGATATCGAAAGCAATTAAACAGAAATTGCCGAGTCATCGACAAATGCCAACAAGCAATCTTTGCTCCCAACTGCAATCAGAAAGCTACTCGGTACTTCACCTAATTCAATAGTTCATTTGATACGGTGACGATGATGCCTGCCAACTTATGACCCCTTCAATCTTGCGGCGTACGATCAAAAACATGTGCAGAGTGCTGCTTTACAAATGTTCACCTTGCTATGATCTCACAAATCGACTTTAATGAGAAAGTGCCGTCCCTTGGAAGTACCGTCCCTGCAGGCAGCCATGGTCTGGGCCCATGCTCGAAGAAGCAGCGCTGAATTTGGAGCTGCGTGCTGGCAGTCAAAATCAAACACCACCAGCCACAAGCATCTTCCGGGAAGATATGGGAAGATGGATTGACATATTCGCAGAGACCGGAGGTTCAAAGGACGCCACCCCGCGTCAACCACGGCCTGCAAACTCAGCAGCTCTCTTCGCGTCCGGCCAAATGGGGCATGAACTCCGGTTGGGGTTACATGAATTTCACTACGGACTAGTGACTCGTGCGGCTTTTGGATCATCCACCAAGTTTCAGTCAAGTTTGGCCAGATCCGAAGAAAAAATCCGAAAAGAGCAACGTGCAAAGCATCGGGAGGTCCAAGGTCGAGAAGATTGTACTCGTGAGACCCATTTCACCATTTGAAACTGCCTGTATGCACCAACCAGCAAACATCTCGGCCCTTGGCTGAAAACAGGAGCGAGTTTCTGCCAGTTCACAACTTGAGAATGCTTTGGGCACAACATCAACATTAACAAAATGTCCGTGACAGTACCACTGCTGGTCATACAATACAATACCAGTGTTTGTCACAAAATACGCGGCCCAGATTTAATCTACCATTTGGCGGTTCCATTCGGAATCATCAATGCTAGCAAATGAGGGGTTCTGCAATACAAGATTTCGAAACGCTTGTATTCTCAAATATGCAGGGTCGAGAATCACAAACGGACAAGAGCTATCGTAGGATTCATACACGCTTGAAGCCTGTGGAAGTCCTCAAAATGTGATCCTTCAATCTTGTGGCGTAGCAGCTAAAATCATCTGGTTGAAAATGGGGTACGCCCTGTTCCAATGAATTCTCATGATCTTCCCTATTAGCCATTTTGGGGTTGTGCCACATTTTCAGACAACCTCATCTGAGGGTGTTGCGTTACTGACTTGGTCTTCTCAACTTGCAGATCGACTCCCTCAACTTGCGGGACTATCCAAACGATGTCCCAGGCAGCTACGGTTCACATCCCTCGGCTGCCGGGAGATGTTAGACCTGCACTCTGGCGCGGGTCAAACACCTGCATCTTCTGGGAAGAATAATTGGTAATGTCAACCCTGGATTAAGAAACCCCAAACGACTGTTTCATTGGGGGGTACCATTTAAGTACTAGATGAAATGACTATTGGGGATTATCCCCCTAATCAACCATGGTTTATGAATCAGGGGTTGACACTACGTTTGGTATATTCTGCAGAGACCGTTTCGCAGCATCGATGCTGCAATCGCCAACGGCTCGCGGACCACACAAGAAATCTGTCTGTGTGCATGATCTGGCCAAATGGAGCCACAGGAATATCGTATCCAGTAGTCAGGCTACTGAGCAGCATAGCGATGATTCTTTTGAACCACTATAGTCACCAAGTTTCAGTCAACTTTGGCCAGATCAAAAGAAAAACTTTGAAACGCCGGCAAAATCCTCGGGAGTTCCCGAGGTTTGAAATCTATTACCCAGGTGACCCTGGCAAGATCCCGGCCCTAGGGGCCGAAGATAGGAAGAGCTGAAGGGCCATGCGGCCATCTTCAGCACCATCTCAGAAACTAACCAGAATTCAGCAGTCAATATGGCAGTGAAATTTGTTGAATCGATGTGGAAATGATGTGGAAATCAACTTGGATCCGAGATGTCAAAGTCAAAACTTGCAGTTCTACTCCTACCCGTTTCAGGGACAGTCCCCTTAGAGGATGTCCCTGCAAGGCTCCACTGGGGAAGTGATGCTGAATGGTTGGAAGCTGCGCTCGCACATCGTTGGCACACTTCCCCATCAAGGTCGAACACCACTTGCCCAGGAAGATTGATTTCTGTTGGGTCTCCTTTGCCTGAAGATTGACCATTGAAATGCATTTGGATCTGGTCATCCTTAAACCATATCATTGAATCATTGGCACAAACCAAACCGTCAAACCCGATCAAGCAGTCGGAGAGTAGTCCTTTACAGCGCGCGACACTGGTTAGTCGACGTGGCACGCAGTTGTGACCTGAAATCCAGTCGTTGCTTCATCAAACCTCAGGAGATACCATCCGGCAATGCACATGGCAGGAGGAAGATGATTAGAAAATCATCCAAACATGAATATAGATAGAGATACTAGATATAGAAATAGATATTAGATAATTAGATAACTAGATATATTAGATATATTCGATAGTAGATAGTAGAAATTAGATATTGGATTTTAGATATTGGATATTAGATATATTGATACAAATAGTTCAAATAACTGCTTTGCTGTTGCCGGCTTGGATTTCTTAATCACACTCGGCGGGGATTTCAGGTCGCAACCGCAGCTGCGGCCCTCAGGCGCAACCTCGATCCGCTGGCGTTTTGATCCTTGGCATCAAACTGTGGGGAGGGCTGCCCTCTGGTAAATTTCACATGGCTATGGAAAATAAGCCCTTTAGAGATTTATCCACCTAATGAAGAAAGGATGATTGTCCATAGCTGTGTCAAATCAGCAGAGGGTAAGTGACACAACCCACCCAAATCGTCTAAAACCGCCTAGGATCTGCGATTTGGACACATATCAACCTCCCTCGCACCCAGTTCATACCACTGAATGGGGTTGGCAATGCGTCTTGTCACGCTTCACTCTCGACTGTCTCACTGCGGTCGTCTGTTGCTGCCTCTGAACCATCTGTCTCCTCCTTTGCTTCACCTGCGGGATACCCACCCACTGGGGATGCCAAACTACTGGCTGTTGCAAACCCAACACCTCTTCAGCATACCCTCATCATACCTCTTCCCTTCCTACACTATCAGGGTCCAGACCACCCTCCGACAACTTGCCAGAAGAACAGCACCCCACCTGGCACCCCAAAGCGTGCTGCCCACTCCTCCGCATTGTAGGCCTTCACCCGGGTGTAGATCCAAGGCTTCAGGGTGGGTCTCTGCTTCAATGCTTCGAAGCTCCGGCTCCTTTCAGCACCAAAGGCTTCCGCCCCAACGCGATCGAACAGCTCGCCTGACTCACCGGACTCGGTCGAGGTCAGTTGGTGCAGCTCCAGGCGATCCAAGCGGCCACGGGAGTGAGATGCTCCGGATCCCATGAACGAAGAGCCCAACAAAAAGGGGGGACACCACTGAAAATTGGGCTGAGAAACTGCGCAGGTTTCAAGATGGTGAGGAGAAGCAGCTGTGATTGAATGATGCATTGTCGTTGCGTTGTGGGTGACAAGCAGGGAGTTAAAGCGTACCATCTCAGCTGAATTCAGGCAGAAGTGTCTGTAGAGTCTTTAGAGTAAAGCGACTGCATCAGCCGCCATGGATCCCAAATATCGTCATGTTCCGCATGTTCAAATCGTGCGTCTTTGAAAATACGGTACCACCCCGAAATCTGAGGGTTGATCATGCTTCATGTTCCAATTGGCCATGGTCAGCCTCGTTGCAGCCGATCATCATGAATACCTTCCAAGAAGAGCTTGTCCTGCTGCAAGGTCATCAAAACCACCTAAGTCGAGCCAAAAAAGTCTTGAAGGCTATAACAAGTTGAATCCCTACACGATTTTATACGGATTTGTCTGAAAATAATGTGCCCCTAAATCCATTGGTTAATCCTCATTATCCCCATTAAATGGATATAATTGCAGGAGATCGAGGTGGAAATCTTCAGCTCCTGGCTACGAGGCGCAGCGTGAAGAGCCTCACCGAATTGGGGCCGGAAATGTATGTCTCTTTCGTTTGGAATTTTGGGGCCCCACTTGCAACTTCCGGACAGATGTCGGCTAGAGAATCTGAATGAATCTGGCTGAATGGATCTGAATGAATCTGAATGAATCTGCCCAAAGCTGATGAAACATGATGAAAAACCACAAAATGTCTCACCGCAAACGTTCCAGCAGCTGAGAATCGGGCCCTATGAAGCATCCATCAGACTCGAGGTCCTTAGGGGAGATCCAGGCCTTGATCCTGAAAAAAGCTGAAATCTCTGAAGGGTAAATTTGGTAACCACAATTGACCGTTGTTGGATTTGGTCGTGGGATTACCAAATTTACCGTCAAAGAGGTCGTTTTTACTTTCGTTCCTTTGTCCTCTTCAAGCTGTCAATTCATGCTCTCAAGGGAGCATGCTAGTCATGTAGATTCCCTAGATGCACCGAAAGAGATGTCAGGTCCCACAAAGAGATTCACCATTGAATCAAAATCGAAGAATGGAGAAACGCTTTTTGATCGAATTTGAGGGCCACCAGAATACATAGTTGTTTCAAGCGCCACAAGAATCCACCCCGATGCGACCGGATGCTGAGCCAACAAAAGAAACATGTCATGAGAACCTCATGAGTTTCAGGTTTGGCAAACACAGATTCCAACACAAACCTGTAAAATCTCAATATCTCTATGCCTGCACCCCATTTGCAGTTGCTACAGGCCATGTCCGTGAACGAAAACGGGTCTCCCTGACTCTCTCGATGTCGCTGTCCAAGTGGATCTGCAATTGTGCCTCAATCGGGGCCAGAGATGGCAATTTTGATGGATGGACTTTGGAAAACCAAAAAAATACCCGAAAATCAGGGAAAAAAATCTGGACTTTCTACCATCGATTCTTCAATTGATGGAATATGAATTTCAAACAATCCTTGAAACAAACAAAATAAACAGTAGCGCGCCTTTTGTGTGAACCAAAGAACCGCCATGACGCGCTGATGCCGCCAAGAAGCCGAAGAGATCATCACCTGCGCGGGCCCAATGCTTCGTGAAAGTGGTCTTTTTTGTCCCTTGGATTGTGATTATCCTATATATCTATCAGATTGCTAATAGATGTTCAAATTTGAATGCTCATAACATTCATAACCACCGAACTAATCAGACTGCCTGGGTTGGGCAATGGGAAGCGTAAGTGGGGCAGTCAACCATGGAATCCTTGGAACCCTGCGACTTGAACCTGGAGCTATGAAAATGTCCAGAAAGCATGGGATTTTAACTAGAGTTGGACTTTGCCTTAAAAAAATAGAGAAATCCAGGTCCTGTTGGTTGTATATCCCCTTCAAATCCCCATAAGTTCAGAAAATATCCATGGCTTTGTCCAACCAGGAGATCCCAAGCTCCAAAACCGACCCAGCCACCGCCCCAGCCGGATCCGGCGGCACCACGGAGTGGGACTTGTTCAGCGATAGCTCGTACAAGGCGCCAAGGAGTCGGGGCCAATCCACCTTGTCCTAGACCAAAATGTTCACTCGTCCAAGGCCAGGGGGATGCAGATCGGACAGTTTTTTTGGGTTTTTAGAACTCAAAAAAACAAAACCGTGAAACCTGTGCAGAACGATGCAGAGAAAAGCTTGAAGTATTGTGGCCATTCATTTTTCAGGATTGGACTTGTGGGAATCTTTTTGGTTGCCCAAATGCAACCGGATTTCTGGATGGGTCAACCAACTTCAAGGAGCCGTCCTCGGTAAAGGCGCAATCGAGCCCCAGGTCGGCCTGAAGGCGACAGCTTGGGTAGACAAACGAGGTAGCTATGATCAGACGTGAAAACTTCGAAACTGATTTGAGAATATCTATGTGGAACATACAGGAATCAATATCTATAGTCTAAAGAAACTATATAGACTTGGAATATCCGTTAGATCATATCTCACTGAGTTTTAGGGGTATCCTTAAATAGCTTGACATGCCTCCCTGATCATGCAGTTGAATCTGCATGCAGGCAGTTCATGTCAGTGGATAGCTTGCAAAAATCATGTCTTACCACGGTATGGGTGATGGCTATCGGACAACTAAACATCGCCCGCCCAGGGGGATCCCACTCGTAACATTGATCATATTCTAAGCTAGGTGTTGTCATTTTTTGCAGAAACCCCCGAAATCCGAACCCAGGTTGACAGATTTCAGAAAGGTGATTATTACGCGGGCAATTTTTGGGTGATATAATATCTAAAGTCCCGCAAACTCCGACATCTTTCAATCCGTGCGCCTACAATAGCCAGCCGCGCTAGGATCATTCAGACAGGCGCGATGGTCTATATAGTCAAGAATCTTCCAGGAAAGTGAACTATCAGCCTTTAAGTTAGCAGTTAGCATTTCTAGAAAAATTGACAATCACCCAAAACCTGCGCTTCTCGAAACCTGATCAATTTGAAGCCTGTTTCAAGGACGATTTGCGGGCCTTACTTTTGGAGATACAGGACCTTTGGATACAGTAAATTATTTAAAGAACATTCCAGGGGAACAAAGCTGGAGGGTGAAACTAACCAGCCACATACCCTGATTGCTGATACTTGGACGAAGCCAACGCATCCCTGTCGCTTGGTTGCACCACCCCATCTCTTCACAAAGCCACAGCCTCTGCTGCGACATCCCTGGCCGAAGACTCAAAGCGGCTTTGCCAAGTGGTCTGTCCAAACAATTGGTGAAACCAGTCCAATAACCCACTTGCTACTTTTTTGAGGCGTTAAAAGAGAATGGAAAAAAAGAATAGATCCAAAAAAGTGTCTGCACTGCCATTCTCCAAGCTGGTGAAGCCCACCGAAACAACCCAAACGACCCAAAGCCCAGGCCTGAAGATCCAGGCAAGCACGACCTTGGCAGGTGAAACAGGCACTAGTTGGGAACCTAAAATCTTGCCGATACGAGCGATGGTAACCAAGTAAAGTAAAGATGCCGCTATTTCACCAGCTGTGGAGATTCATGAACCCGAGGTTGGAACACAAATTGAGTTGAATTTGAAGCTGAGGTCAATGAATGCGGAAACTGTCAGAAACTTTTGTGTTTGGGGGAAGGGGTGCACCAAGACTCTCGGTCAGTAGATTCAGGGGTACACTATTTTCAGACAAACCCATTTGGACATTCCTGGGATGAGACAACTGAAGTGGTCAACGATTTGCAACAGCGAGCGACTCCCGGCTGAACCCTCGCAGCATTTTACCACCGGGTGGTCTAAATGCTACGGCGATCGTTGGCGCCGTCGAAATTTGGCCCTTTGAAATGGGACTTTCTGGGCGTCCAATTGCAGAAAGCTCTATACAGTCTATACTTGTCTATACTATCTTCAAGAGATCTCGAGAACCAAGGCTTGAAAGCCATTCATCTTGTACTCATGTTATGCATAAGGTGTGGATCCAGAAAGCTCAACGGAATCTTCTTACAAACTAAAGTCCAAAAGTGAAGATCCAAAGGTCTCCAAACCTAGAATCAAGCACAAAATGCGAACTCATTTTTTGCAATTCAAAAAACATGCCAAAAAGTGAGAAAACAGATCTCTTCAGAGTCTTTCAGAACTGAGAGTATTGGCAACCAAAAAAGACTGATTTGCTTGTCCTTCCCCAGTTTCTCTATGTATCAAAATTCGTTACTGGCTTTTACACTCATTGGGTGGCACTCAAGCTGGACTCTGCCATCAGACACCCTTCAAACATAGCTGCGCCTCAGCGCCCAGTCGACCCGGTCGGGCCGGCCACCACACGGGCCACCAGCACGGTGATGTCATCCGGTTTGCCACCTTTTACAGGGGGACAGCCGTGAGAGTCGATCTTTCTAGGACATGTGGTGGTGAAAAGGACCAGGTTCGCAAAGATAGAGGACACTAGATTTTTGAAGAGTTCTGAAGTATGAATTGGCAGACCTGGGAACACGATTAGCTTCTTTCTCGGGGGACAAACAGCACTCGATTGCCCAACCCCCACTGTCACCCTCACTGGAAGTATGGCGCCAGCCAACCCATTGCAAAGCTTGGTTCCAATGCTACACGGTCATTGGATGCATCTGTAACCCTCCAACCAATCCCATCCAATCCCATCCAATCCCCAAGCTCCCGAAACAGCAAGCGGCCTCTGTGTCGAAAGCCTTGGCTGTTGCCCCAAATCGCCACCGGACTTCTCAAACGTTAGCTACTTCATGAGGAAAGCCAGAGAGTCCCAAACTTCGCAACAAAGATCCAGTCAGCAGCAGAAATATACTACTCCAAAGTTTCTCTGATTCCAAGCTCTGCAGGTTTTTGCCAAATTCGAGGCATTCCCAGCACTCCTCACCCCATCCTCCAAGGTGCCATGGGAGGCGGCCGCTGTACCGAAGGGGCTCTCCTCCAATGACTTCGAGGCCTGGTATGCCAGCTGTACCAGCTGAGTGGCGATCTCCGACACCGGGGCTGTGGCCATTTCGGTGATCACGTCCACCGCCTTGTCTTTGAAAACCTGGGAAGGTCTGGGAAGGTCTGGGAAGGTCTGGGAAGGTCTGGGGTTCAAAAAGATGGGGGGATGATACTTGGGGATGGGCCCCACATTTTAAAAGCCAACTGTCCGGAAAGCTGATGATCAACCATTTTTGATTTTAGCCGATTTTTCTAGGCAAACCAAAAGGTATGGGTCAAGTCATCAGGGCACCAATGAATCCATACATGGCTTGTCATTTTAAGTCTTTAAACCATACAATTTTTGGGGCTGTGAATTTTGATCCATATCCAAATGATTACGCAGGACGGTAGGTGGAGTCAAGCAGTTGACCACTGACATTCGGATGCTCCAAAGCTATGATTTTGGCCTGGGGCCGAATAGAAATGCTCTGTTTGTACATATTCAATCATATTCAGATGGAAAAGGTGTTTGTGTCGCTTTCTCTTTGCCATTTGGGGACCAATCCCATAGCACCAATCCCGACCGCCAGGAAGCATTGTCAAAGAATCCGTCGGTGGCAAACACTAAGATGTCACCTATCCGCACCTCGCTGGCTTCTAGGATTTGAACGCCAGATCCTTCTAGCGATATTTGCAGCACATCTAAGTAGAGATGAAGGATGAATCCTGTTTTGGATTCTGGTGGAAAAAAAATCTGGAGTATATTCCATATGTTTCCCTTTTTTGATGGTCGAAACCCATGAAAACCCACTAAAATTCCCACCAACGATAGTGAACCCCTTGCTGTGCCTGCGTGGTGTAGGTATCACTGGAGGCCGGAAGGTCGCCGCCCGCCAGGCCCGTACGCTGCGACACCGGGAGGCAAACCAACTGGTAGGGACAGTTGAAGTAATGCTGTTGCTCCTGGCAGATGGATTGGTTCAAGGGAAAAACTACCAGAAACTTCCAATATTAGGAACAAAACATGGTTTTGCTGTAGATTGGTTGTTTTGGGAAAATCTGAAGATTTTCAACCATCGTGCTTGCCATCAAATGGATCGCGGGTTCCGGTTTCAATCTTCCCTTAAACCAATCCAACGAATGAAAAATGAAGAGCATTGATTAATGGGAAATATCCCTTCGGGAAGTCACCTCTCAAAATCGGCCTTGTGGCAGCAAAATCCATGAGATACAAACCGTATATGGGTTGGTTAAAACCACCAATTTGATGCGGATAAATTGGCAGCAATAATCAGAAAATTTGGAGCATATAGCTGTAATTACGAAAAACGGAAGGTAAGCCGGTCTTTGGTTATCTGGTGGTTTATCACATGTTTGGTAAGAAAAATGAACGGAAAATATATGGGAAAATATGTATGGGAAAGTCATGAAGAAATGATTGATGTAACCTCTAAAACACATTGATATAACCCTTCAACCCATCCGTGGTGGTTAATGTTTCTTAAATCAAATGTACCACGAAGAATTTTGTTGATGGTATCGGTATCCAGCAGCCAAAGGGAAAACCATCATGTGAACAATTGGACATACCAGGATAAATTACCACGATTCACCAAATGAGGCATAATTCGCTTTACTCATTCAAATGGATAGCCAAAATCAAACCGGTTGAGTATCGGATCTATATATTCATTTTGGGGATAAGAGAATTGAAAATTTGAGGGTGGGATTGTATGGCATCAACTGACTTGGGGGTTGCCATCATGTCACATCAACTTGCCAAATGGCAGCCATATCGCGCCTTGGTCTCTAAGATCACTTTCCTTGGATTTTCTGGGGGAAGATGCAAGGAATTTGGAGTTCGGAACAGCTGAATCGGTCATCTTAATCAATCCACACTTCATTTGGAGCGGATAAAGCCGTGCAATAAAGACAGAGCACTGGGTTTCAATTCTAATCGAGTAAATTTGCAATGTCCTGTGAGTGGGTATGTATATTTATGGATATTCGACGCAATCCCTTTACTCCTGATATCAAACACCTGTGGACCTACTCATTTGGGGTCCCTCATTGTGGGTATTTAATATCCGGTCAATGGGACTGCCCTCTTTTCTCTCGGTTGGATCCCTTAGCTTTTGGTTGGTGAAGGCTCCATTTTTGCTATGTTTGTTGGTTGAAACCGCACTTTTGTTGGTGAAATCCACCGTTTTCCTCGTTAAATCACCCGTTTTGCTGGTGAAATCCCAACCTTCGCTGGTGGAATCCAGAGTTTCAACGGATGAATTCCCATGAATCGGACAGACATCAGCAACCCAACGGACCCGCCAAGGAGCCCATCGCGTTGCACCACCAATGCTCCGCTGTCGCCCAGATTGGCCACGTCCAGGACGCCCTTGTCGCAGTGCAGCGACGCCACACAGGCCGTGGTACTTCCTCAGGGCGGGATCCGAAGCGGAGATCTAATGACAATAATAATGATAATAACAATCAAAATATAAGGAATAAACATAACTATCATATTACTACTAAAATAGTAAGAATAATCATTACAATAATAATGATGATAATAATCATACTTATTGTAACGGCACGGTGCAATGCAAGCGCACCTGTTTTGCTTGGATCTCAAAAGCCTTGTCAACAATCCAAGTTGAAATGTGAAATGTGACATGCCCCATGATGGTACATGTATGGGGTGTCTCTGCAGGATGATCGTGCAACACCCTGCCTTTTGCGCTCACAATCCCCTTTAGGATTTGGAGCAAACAATGCATGAATTTCATCTACTTCCGTCAAACTCGTCAAAGGCGGGTGGATCTTTCGGATCTGGTTCATTGCGTCCTTTGCCTCCATTCTTGCCACCACTCTTGCCACTAGCGCCGGTAGTTGTTGGCACCGTTGGCACTGAAGATCCAGTAGCTCCACCAGCAGGACGATCTGTAGAAGATCCCAATCCATCATCAACTGGTGGGTCAGCTGCTCTTTCATTTTCTTCTTCTCCATAATCTTCTCCAGCACGTTCGGATGCTGACCATGAATCCTCCTCTTCACCTGGTTGGTGTCCTTCGTCACCAGTCGAATGCCCCCATCCATAGTGAATCGCTGCCCACTCATCAGGCAACTCATTTTCTTCATGACGTTCACCAGGATTAATTCGACCCATGCGATACCACCATTCATATCGCCTCCTGCCCATCAAATAGTTGATGGCTCGTTTGCGAACACTGGGGCCACCCAACTGCACGGATTTCTGGAGGGCCATGAGGTCACGGATCTCATTCCACACGAACTCACTCACTGGTAGCCTGCGCAACCAAGCAAGCTGCTTCACCACGTAGTGTTCGACACCACGAGCATCTCCCAAGAGCTGGAAACGATAATCATCGTAGGGCTCATGTTCAAGGCTCTCGAAGGCATCGAAGTCCTCGTTGACCAGCTCGACCGACCCGTAGTCTGTCGAAGCATAATCTTCTTCCTCCTCTTCTTCATCTTCTTGCATCTCATCTCCTTCAGGCTCCTCATTGTCGTAGCCTGCTCCAAGCACTGAGATGCTATCAAGGCCTTCATGACCATCAGCTGACTCGACATCAGCATCTGCACCTCCGTCTCCATCAGCTGTATCACCTCCAGAATGTACAGGTGGAGTTCCATCCAAAAGACCCCAAAGTGCTTCTCTGTCGAGATTGCCATCTTCCACAGGCTCATCCATAGCCATCTCATTTTCGGATTCCATCTGCTCCTCCTGCAAGTTCTGCTCATAGCCATCGAACCTCACACTGCGGATTGTTGCTTCCACAGCTGTTTCAGCATCATCTGAAAATCCATCCTCAGACTCAGCCTCTTCTCGAAGTTCAACTCCAAGACGTGCAATTCTGGCTGCACGGTCTTCTTCGGTGATTCGTCTATGGTTCCTTCGTCTTTGTGCTGCTTGTTCTCGACGAAGACCTTCAAGTCGAAGGATTTCACGAATTTCCCTGACCATGTTGATGCGGTACATTGCCAAGCTTCGAAAATTGTGGGCCTTGTAGCCAATGCACCCCAACAAAACAGTCAGTGCCATGACCAGGAAGACCAGGAAGTAGTTCAGCTGTTCGGCAGTTGTTGCTGGTCTCACCGGTTCCACCATAGCCAAGCATCCACCATCATCAGTAAGGCTCAAGGCTTGTCCAGCATCAGCTAGTAGGGCTGCCAAAGTCAATCTCATCAACCTCTTGGCCACCTTGTTCATCAACGTACTCGAACGTTGCTCTCCAGCTTCTGCCACTTCATGGTGGATCACAGCTCGAATGCTTTTCAGCTGTTCTCTTTTCTCCTTCTTTTCACATTCTTCTTCATATTCCCTTACACCAAGATCTCCTGCATCGTTGTGGCAGTTCATGAGGTACAGGAGCAACTTGATGCGTTTCCCTGACAAAGATTTTGTTCCGATGTCAGAGACGTTGGTGATTGTGTCAATCTTTCTGAGTTGGAAGTCTCGTCCTTGACGTTGTTGAACCGATAGAAGTTTTCCTGAAAGGTGCTTGATCTTGGCCACACCTTCCTTTGCTGCAATGGCAACTGCAGAAGAGTTGTCAGCATAGAGCTTCATCTCCACCAAGGGTCCAACCAAGTGCGTCAGCACTGCACGAAGTAGCAAGCCTTCACTTGCTCCAGCCACCAAAGCAACGTACTCCGATTCAGTGCTGCTCAGTGTGATGTTCTTCTGGGTGCGGCTGAAGGAGTACACCCAGTTTCCACCCACAAACACGCATCCACATGTCGTTGAAGATCTTGAAGTTTTGTTGCCACTCCAGTCAGAGTCAGTGGCGACTTCCAACAGCCAACATTTCTGGTTCTCCTCATACTCAGGGGCAGTGGTGAGTCCCCGAGCTCGGGATCGAAAGCTCCTTGAGGGGTTGTTGCCGTCCATCACCAAATGGATGTCCTTGGTGTACAGCAAGTAGCCAATCACGTTCACCAAGGTTGCCATAGACCCAACTGTAGGCTTGGACAACTTGCTTGCGAGCTCTTTGGTGTGGAATTGGATGTCAGGTCGATCACCTGAGATGTAGAGCAATGTCCCAACTCCACTTCTGAATTTGCTGACCTCGGCCTCATCCTCGATCAGCTTCTCATCCACGATAACCTCCCCCAAGGCTCTCTTCTTCTTGACTCCTCCAAATAGAGTCACCAAGCCATCCAAGTACTTCTCATTCACCCGGATTTTCGTGGCTCCATCTTCCTTGGAAATCATCCTCTTGAGGAAGTTGACCTGTTCACCAGTTTCCACCGACACCTTGTAGCTCTCCTCGAAGTGTTTCAACAAAGCCTCCATGGCCATGTCTGTGCCGGTGACAATCAGGTCATCCACATGGATAAGCAAGGTGATTGTGTGGTCTTTGTTGCCCCACACAGTTGGTGCCTCAACGCACTGTTCCAGCCCTGCACTTTTCAAGGTTCCTTTGAGGTGTTGGAACCACTCAGAAGCTCCCTCTTGTTGCCCTGGAAGAACTCGACCAAGTAGCCAGTCACGAGGGATGTTCAGGGTTTCGGCCACCTCCTTTTCCACAGTGACTCGAACCAGCTTCTTCTGGGGACACATCAGGTATGCATCTTTCACGTCCAGCGTGGCCACCTTCCACCCGTTGAGCTGGGCAATGCATGGAACCAGTCGTAGGAGACTTTGACCACCAGCAAAGGCGAAGGTGTCTGTTCGGTTTGGATTGATCCATGCATAATCTCGGGCAACAAGCCTTGCCCTTCTCTGCCATTTGTTGTCCCTCCAGCGCCAATCCATCACAAACCGCGTGCTCAGCTTCTCGGCCTCTCCCAGGTCAGCGCCATCTGCGCTCATCAGCACCCCCATGTCGACCAACCTCTTGATCTCTGTCTCGATGGACTTGGCCTCCAGCTCGAAGAGTTCATCTGGGCTAAGTTCTGGCGGTTGATCAGGTAGCTCCAGATCAGCATCTCCATCTTCCAATAGCTCTCCAGCTACCACCATTCGAACTTGGGCTTCTCCATCTGGTTGTGGAACATTGGATCCAGATGCCATTGATGTCGAGGTTGTCTGATGTCCTTCTGACTCCAAACGTGGTACTTTCCTTGGTGCTGCCTTCTGGACCTTACTTGGGCTCTGCACCTCCTCATCCACCATCTCACCACCACGCTTGGGAGAAGTATCAACACCTCCACCGTAGAAATTGTACTCCTGGATGCTGTCCATCAAGTCTTGCAGCACAGTGTCATCATTGATGGATTGAGGTCGACTGGCACTGGATGAACTTCCAGATGTCGATCCATTGGTCGAAGTTGGATCTGATGCAGCCTCATCATTGCCAGGCCCTGCCTGCCTCTGATCTCCTCCATCAGCGGCTGGCTGACCACGGCCACGTTGCTGTTGTGCTCGCTCTTCTCTCCTTTGTTCACGTTCCTCAGCTCGAAGTGCTGGTGCCATCATCTGTGGTGACAATGGCGTGCTGGGAACTTTTGCAAGTAAAGCAGACTGCTTCACCCCAATTTGACCAAAGGAAATACTCCATGGCCGCACGCACATTTGCCAGCATCTCTGCATCATACAGCACCATACGGCACCAGCATCCTTCTAATTGTCCTTGTCCACCTCAAACCATCTGCAGTGAACACCAAATGGAAATCCGCCCTGTCGGTCTTTCCAACCCAGATGGCCACTTGAAAACGATCAGCTCCATTGGGACCAGGTAGTCGGGCTAAGATGCGCTCGCCAAACTTTTCAAGCTTCCCAACGTAGCGCCTTCCAGTGATGGCTTCATAAGCTGTAGGGGATCCACCTTGTCGCCTGAAGTGATGTAGCAACCAAGCTGAGTGTCGAAACGCCCATTGAGCTAGGGGCCCATAGATATCCACTTCAGCTTGAGCTCCTTCACGGACTGCCCTGACAAGAGTTCTGGCAAGTCCTCTCACCGTTTGGATCTCCCTCTCGACTCTTCCGTTGGCCTGCGAGTCCTCGGGACCAATAACCAACTCCACCACCGTCTTGAAGCCAAGTCGTTGTCTCGCCTTGGCCACAATGTCCAGTCGGGTGGATGGCCCAGCGTCAGCTTTTAAAATGCAGGTGCTGAAGCCACATGCACTGATATACCTGACAATTTGTTCAGCCAGATATTTCGCGTGAGCTCGTCCTTTTCCAGGCACTGGAAGGGCTAAGACACCACGGACCCAGTCATCGGTGATGACTAGGGCCACTCCACCTCTGATGTCTCCCCCGTAGAGCCTCAGATCCTCCTTGTCAGCCTCTGCTGGCTCGGTCAGGCCACGAGTGAAGCAGTAGTCCATACTGATTACAGGCATTCTGACTTACCCTGCATCCTCATCTCATCCTCAGCTTTTCGTCGATGAGGATCTGCACGGCCTCGGGCCGCCCTCATCTTGACGACGTTCAGCCACCTCTACAACTTCCCACATAGGACCCTTCTTGATGATGGTCGTTCGAAAAGGGAAATCGTTGCGATTGAACTGGGGATAGCTGTCCTTGTAGTTCTTGGTGTTGTGGACAACCAGGAAAGGAACACGTCGATCCAGTGACAAATGCCACCCAGGGACCTCCACCAAATCCCGCATCAATCCCGCAAATGACATCGTCACGGCACGAACCTTCACCTCCTTCTTCTCAGTGTCCACAACTCGAATTGTTGCCTGAGTCACCAAGGAGTTGTTGCGGCTTTCCAAAACCTTGTTGAACTCCTTGTAGCTCAAACGAACTTCTCCACCTTGGCCTTCAACTTTCCAACCCTTTCGGATCATCTTTCCCAAAGCCAGCAAGGGCTCCATCACATTCGGCAAAGCAAAGGTTTCCTTGAGGCATACCTTGTTGCCATCATTGTCCATGAGCTCCACAACAGCTTCACGTAGAGCTCCACCTTCCATTCGGTTTCCTTGAGCGTCTCGAAGGATGCTCTTCCTTGACAACGGAAGACCCACATCCTTGAACTTCATGGGCAACACCGACATGTCAGCTCCACTGTCCAGCACTATCGAAGTGCACCCATCCAAAGTCACTCCTCTCATGTAGAACTTTTCCTCAACCAACGGACTCGAACCATTGGCCACCAGGTCATACTCAGAAACCTTCATGATGCTGCTGGTATAGTCCAGGAAGTAGGCGGGTTCACCATCTTCTGGGCTCCCACAGACGCACCAATCACTGTCACTGTCGCTATAGGTCAAGTCGTAGATCTCCTCTGACTTGATCATCCTCACCATATTCACCACGGGCTCCATGGGCTCGTCCTCCAGGTCGTTGAGATCCACCTGGATGATTCTCCTCACCGTTGACTGTGGTGAAGACTGGGCATGTTGGGTTGCTGAAGCATTGCTGGCCGTCCCAGCTTGAGATGCAGTTGTTGTAGAACCACTATCTGCAACTTGTCGAAGTGTTCGAACTGGACACTCCCGGCTCCAATGCCCACGTCCTCCACATAGTTTACAGGTGTCTGCCGGTAGAGGTCCTTTGCCACGACCTTGACCTCCACTCTTGCCGGACTTCCCATAAGTCCTTGCCCTTGCCCTTGTCTTTGCCTTTCGACTTTCCACCATCAGCACGCTGTGACTTGCCTTTGCCTTTGAAGTCTTTGCCCTTAGTTTTGCCTTTCTTGCCTTTGTCTTTGCTCTTGCCCTTGACTCTGTCGATGTCCATTGGCAATGGGCCACCATCATCTGAAGGTCTCGATGTACCCAATGACATAGCCTCGGTCCACTTGATGTTGGCTCGATCGTATTGAAGGACCATTTCACGTAGAGCATCATAGGTTGCATCTTCCTTGAGGGCCACATTGATGTGCATCCGCAATTGGCCTATGATGCACCTCAGCAGTATTGCGAATTTCATCTCTGCTGCAAGTGGTTGCAAAGAGATCTTGTCGTACTCACGGTAGGCCTCCTCCAACTTGACAATCTGGCTGATAAGGGAAACCTTCATGTCGAACTCCTTCCAGCCCATCAAAGCGTTCAGGATTCCAAGACTCCTGTTTCGACTCGTTGGTTGACATTGAAGAACAAGTTGTCGAAGGGCCTCATAGCCATTGTTGTCAGGCACTCCACGGAGAACGTCAGGAGACGACCACGAAGTAAGGAAGCCAACAACCCATAGAGAAACATTGAACGTTTCTTCTCTTCTTCTCCCATCAGTCCCGGGTCTTGATACACAGTTGTATGGGTTTCTATGTATTTCACTTCCCCTTCGTACTTGTTATCCAGAGTGCACAAGTATTGGTTGACTCCCCAAAACCATTCTCTCCACTGGGCTATCTCTTGGTCATAGTCCTTTGGTTCGAACACCCCAGGCTTTGGCACGACGATCCACCTGATTCAGCCTGCTGCTTGAACAACTGAATTGCCTGAGCAGTCGTAGTTGCTGCACTAGCTGCTGCCTCTGCTGCCTGGAGTATCCGTCTGGCCATCTCTGCACCGTCCATCGGCACCTGAGCTGCACTTGGGCTCATTGGAGGTGTCCCTTGAGGACTTCCATTTGGGCTTACTGGTCCAACCCCTTGCTCGGTTGCCATTCAGCTCCACTTTCTCGCTCCTCTATGGATCACCAAGGGGTTCTGCTTCTCCCACTTGGCCAAAGGTCCACCGGATGCCCTTCCCCCAAGTTAATGGGTTCAGGGCTCCGCTACCATGTAACGGCACGGTGCAATGCAAGCGCACCTGTTTTGCTTGGACCTCAAAAGCCTTGTCAGCAATCCAAGTTGAAATGTGAAATGTGACATGCCCCATGATGGTACATGTATGGGGTGTCCCTGCAGGATGATCGTGCAACACTTATGATGATGATGATGATGATGATGATGATGATGATGATGATGATGATGATGATGTTGATGATGATGATGATGATGATCATACTGATGATGATGATGATGATGATGATGATGATGATGATGATGATGATGATGATGATGATGATGATCATACTGATGATGATCATACTGATGATGATCATACTGATGATGATGATCATACTGATGATGATGATCATACTGATGATGATGATCATACTGATGATGATGATGATGATGATGATGATGATGATGATGATGATGATGATGATGATGATGATGATGATGATGATGATGATGATGATGAACAACAATGATTAGGAGGAGGAGGAGGAGGAGGAGGAGGAGGAGGAGGAGGATAATGATAATGATAATGATAATGATACTGATAATGATATGGAAAATATGGCCAAGAATCATACACCTAAGTTTTGAGTATTCCAGTTGCAACTGGATTCTTTGACATAGTCTCTCCAAGTGAAACATCCCCCCTTGTGGCTGTGAAGGGGAGTGTAGGTCATCATTCCTACCAGAAGTTTTGATTCCTCCCTTGATGTCTGCGATGTTGTAAACATCTTTGGGGATTCCTCATGGTGGTGTAGCACCTCCTGAAACCCATATCGCCTAGCTATCCACCATAAGTACAACATCTTTCAAAGTAAACTTCCTATTTTCCATGCTTCAACCACCATACTTCAACGATGTGCATCCCATCAACTTGTCCAAGGATCCCATCAAGGTCCCGTCTTGAGACCCAACAGCTGCTTCAAATCCAGCAGTCATCAACTCCACTACCTGCCAGTTGCTTTGTGTTAAAGGAAACCGATCGAACTAAATGGTGGGTTAAACCCACACGGAACTGCTAGTCTGCAGGAGGGTTGATCATCGAATCAATGGGCCATGGTTTTCATGGCGATGTTAAATTACCAGAGGGTATGCTTTCCAAATTAGATGGAATATTTGGAAAATAATATGAAAAAGATCAAGGGAAAATAGAAGGATAACTAACAACCCCATCAATTGGATAGAAATGATTCCTTGCTTTTCCTACTATTTCAAAAGGGGGTTCCTTTTCCATCTAATTATTTTGGACCACTATACTTAGGAAGGTTGACACACTTGGAGGTTTGCAGTTTGCAGGCATACCATCGCAATACCTATTACCGGCGTTTCTCACTTTCGGCAGGCACCTAGAAAATTGAATTGAAACATCTCAACCAAGATGTCCATGCAAAACTCCGATCTTTGATGCCCTCAAATTGCCAGCACGTTAGGAGTCAAAAGCCGCGAACGAAAAGCCTTGCCTGTTTTCCATGTTTTCCAACATCAATCTCCCAGCCTCCAGCTTCCCAGCATGTTTGATGGCTGCTTCCTCACATCTCACCATCAGTTCCCAGGCAAAAAGCGCAGGATTCACCCCATAGCGCTGCCAACTGCTCACACCATCCGCGACACCAATGGCGATGTGGTCCTATGGATGTCAACCAAGAGAAGGATAGGCACAAAATATCCAAGGGGCCTCACAGTGATCATGCAATATCTAATCGCTGGGGATATCCAAGATAGGATGATTTTACCTATCCTTATCCTATGCCATGCAACACTGGCAGACCCACTGCTCCAACCTTCAAGCTCGTCAAGAAGAAGGCATCGTCACCACAATCGTGCCTCCTTACACCACGTGAATGGTACAGTGGAGGTGTGGCGGAAAACTGTTCGAATGATCTCCAAAAACTGGGGCCAAAACCCAGCATGATTTGTGGTGGATCTGAGTTTCTGGAGGGGCCATGTTTTCAGATCGTCACCTTTTTTGTAGGGGCCATCCTATCTATGTCTTGGACATTTCATCCAAGGGAAACCCAACAAGCTCAGCCAGGTGCCCATCAGCCGGAGTGTCTCCTTGGCCACCTAACAAAATCCCGTCAGATCTACATCCCAGTTAGTTCCTTCGGGAGCCACAACATCCCTTGCCCAACGGCGCTTGTCCAGAAATGGGATACCCCCAATGGCGGTACTTTTCATGGGAAAAAAAAAGTGGTTTGTGGCTGGTCTTCCCATCATTTCAAAGATAGAGCCAAGAATCAATCCAAAATCCATGTTCAGCAAACATCTCCGGAGAAAAACCATATCAAATGATGGGATTTGGGGGGTACACCAGGCCAGGGCTCACTGGAGGCTGCGGCTTCCGTGGTAAGCTCTTGGACACGCAGCGTGCGGCCGACTCCACGTTGAAGCGGCGACGGCCCGGACCAGCTGGCCAATCTTGGCCTGGCAACTGCGAAAAAGCTGGGAGGAATAATTTGATAAACAGTATAATATAATGTAATGTATGTATATATATATATATATGTTATCGTATATAACTAGAAGTATGCAAGTATAACATAGTATAACATAACAAGGACGATGACTAGGACTATCTATATAACTATAACTAGGACTAAAACTACAACAGCCTCAGCTATATACCCAATTATTCTCATTGGTTCTGAGAGTCGCTATCCCGCTTTGTAAATGGACCTTGGCCATCTGGTGCAGCACCTTGTAGGGCAACATAAGCCACTTATGGAATCAGCCATCAATAGTCGCATATCATTGGCATGAAAACCCTCACAATTATCCATTTGCTATGCACAACACTATTGTCATCCCACTTTTCATTGGGATGAAGACACTACTAATTGACCTATTTACATAAACTATCAATATTGTTACCTAATTTGCCACAAACATCAGCCAACTAATTATTAGGTGCCATCAATAATTCGCCTATGAAATCACCCATTTACTGAGCCACCAGCTGTTTGCACCTTCCATCTTGGCCTCGCAGCCAATCTTTTGCGCCCGTGGCACCAGCGAAACGGCACCGGCCATGGCTACGGCCGGGGCCATGCGCCATGGCACGCGGCGCATGGCGATGCCGCCGCCAGCTGCTTTGGGGGTGGAAAAAAAAATCGGATTCTGATCCATAGTATTGTATGGTCATTGAATGTCATTTAGCTTGTTTTCTGCTGCAAGGTGTAAGGGAGTTTTCTTGCTGGAAGAAATTGTTGCTTCGGTGTGTGGGTCGAGGTCCCTCAGATGCTCAAAGTAGTTACCCAGCAAAGCTAAGTCAGGCTAGCTGAGAAGCCGGGTTGGGGACTTGGGATGCTCCATCATGTGGATACGCGAAGAACACGCCCCGAGCCACGCTGTTGACAAAGCCGTACGCCACCATCTAAGTAGAGATAGATCTACCATAAACCCTAGTGAACCTGCTTCGAAGCCAACTTAGCTGCCTATGGGGCCACCAGCTTTTGTATTAGATACATGAAACTATAGTGAACTATGTACCATATGTTGAGGGTTTCTTGACATCTATAAATCCCAGCTATCTTGACCCCTCTGAGCTCCAAAACTCGGAGGAAATTCCACATCGGTCACACGTCGCGCCATGGGACTGCTCACTGCCCAACGATGATGGAAAACGATGGATCCACTTGCCACAAGAAAGACATGCAACATCGCATTTTTTGAAGTCCAAGTGGTAGATCCATGGCCCAAAAAGAACTATGTGCATCATCAACATGACCCAATGATGATGAAAATGGCAGGGTCGAAAAGTTTCAGAATCCATGGGCCTTTCTTGATACATGACCTCCAAAGAGGTCTCTAAAATCCATCAAAAAACGACACACTCATAATGTGATGGTATTGTGATGTCAAACTTTGGCCGCAACTTTCTCTGTGGCACCAAGCTACGAATACATGATGAAATTCTGCAGAAGTTTTGGGTTTGGGATTTGAATCAGGTTCAAACCCTCGAACAGAAAGGAGCCACCGAGTCTAAGTTGCAAAATTGCTGCATCGGCAACATATTGCTGGAGAATGCAGTTGGTTAAACGACTGGTTTTTTGTCACATCGATTTGCATGTAGTTCCCCTGATAGAAACCTCAGTGTGTTCAAATCTTTGGTATTTTGACTGGTTTGATACAAGCCGAATCAGCCTATGGGACCAAAAAACTTGGACCAACTCAGCGGTATCTACTCAAAATATCTCCATGTTTGTTTCCACTTTGCTCTCTGAGACAAACAACGACAAAGTGTAAATTGAAAACCATTCTACCTGCCAAACGCCAGACCCTTGTCACATGAGGTCGGGGTTGGTTTTGTCTTGCGCGCAATTTCAGACACGTTTGCCAACAACCAAACCCCAAAACCCTAAATTCGGTCCCATTCCCGGCTGGTGGCATTACACAACGTGCTACAGTTCAAAATTTGGAAAGTACTTTATATAGTTTCATACACTAAATATTTCGGCCCTTCCCTCATTCCCAGGACACCCACAAATGTTACCGGACAAACATGTTTTCTTGGCACATCATCCGGTTCATGACGCCATCATCTGACTCAGCAGTGCAAGACATTGGTGCGACTTGCCTTCTCTGAGTTTGCTTGCATATCTGGATGCCGGTCACCCAGTAGTGAGACTTAGAACTCATCTCCTTGCACAATTTGTTGAAGGCATCCAATCCTTTTCCCATAGATTGCCCATCGATTTAAAAAAAAAATGTTGTGGACCGAAAAAACAATTCAAGCAAACCAAGTCTCCGTAACCCTCTTCTTCACCTTCGCCCTTAGCCAAACAACCCAAAACAGAAAGGAAGGTATACACGGAATCAAAAGCAACTTGTCAAAACCCGGATTGAACCGACATGAACTAGACTGGAACCCAATCAAACCAATCACTCCATTTTGCGTGAAATTTTGCTGCCAATGTTTGCCATAAATAGTCAGAACCATTGGTTTGAGGTGTCGAAATGTTGGTGATTTTGAAACCGGCCACAATAGCAAAACCCAATCCAGGCACCTCGGCAGTTTCAATGCCGACCTCCTCGTAGTCCTTCCTTGGTCCGTGAAACTGATTCTGAAAAATTGTTGGCAAGGGATATGCCAACGTTTGCGGGTATATCAAAAAAAAGGGGTCAAACACATGGCGGAACCTTGCGCAATTTCAAAATCCATTTTTCGCCATAAGAATCACCACCTTCACCATCACCATCAATGTCATCAGCAACACTTTTAACAATGTCATCATCAATGCAATCAACGGTATCCATCATCAATGACCCATCAACATCATGATCGGTGCCATTGCCCGTGTCACCATCAAAGTCAAAACCACGTCAACATCGAAGGGCATCATCAATGTCGCTCACACGATCATCAGTATTGCCATCATAAGTGTCATCATTGGTTGCGGCATCAATGAAAAATATCAATAACATGGTTGGGAACATCAGCCCAAACATCCACCGTAATCAAAAACAAAAACAAAAACAAAAACGTCAACAACAACAACAACAACGACGACGACGACGACGACGACGACGACGACGACGACGACGACAACGACAACCACAACCACAACCACAACAACAACAACAACAACAACAACACCAGCAACAACAACAACAACAACAACAACCACGACAACAACCACAACGACAACGACAACGACAACAACAACCACAACAACAACAACAACAACAACAACGACAACGACAACAACGACAACAACGACAACAACGACAACAACGACAACAACGACAACAACCACAACAACAACAACAACAACAACAACAACAACAACCACAACAACAACAACAACAACAACAACAACCACAACCACAACAACAACAACAACAACCACAACCACAACGACAACGACAACGACAACAACAACAACAACAACAACAACAACAACAACAACAACAACAACAACACCAACAACCACAACCACAACCACAACCACAACGACAACGACAACGACAACGACAACGACAACGACAACAACGACAACGACAACAACGACAACAACGACAACAACGACAACAACAACAACAACAACAACAACAACAACGACAGCGACAACGACAACGATACCCACAACCACGCCGACACTCATGACGGGACAGAGAATGCCAAGCATCTCCAAGGCGGCCAAATCCTCACGGGCTTCGGAAAACTCACCCTCTTCCATGCCCTCACCAACATAGTGATGCACAAAAGCACGTTTGGAATACCTTAGCGATGACCCAAGGGTTCGCAAAGCTAGATGCTTAGTCTGACAAACGACACTACATCGGTGATTACCAGACAAAAGCAGTCACGACCTCACTGCGACAATCACTTGAGGCGGCAAGTGGGAAGCAAGTACCTCATTGGTATCAAAATATTTGGAACACATGTGCTTGCAACACTTCCAGAAGGCTGAAGGCAAAAGGAAGGCAATTGGGTTTGCTTTATGATAGGGTTGGTTGAATCTCCAGAAGATCGACCACAGTCCAGGCCCGACAAGGGCCGGCCCAGCTACATGAGGTCGAACTTGTGGTCGATGCGCGAGAAGACTTCCGCAATGGCCTTGGCTCATGAGGTATCTGGCATTCTGCGACGTTTGTACATGGGTTCCTTCATGTATTGAACATATAAACATGTATGCGCAAACATGTACTATACAGTATAAATATCGTCTATGGGGTGGGCATGTCTGAGCAAAGACACCGCCCAACATATACAACAATTTTCGACATAAACATTTTCAACATACACCACCCACAAAACAACACAAAACATACTGAAAACAAAAGCAACACAAGACATACTACAAACCAAAGCAGCAAGCAAACACACACACACACACACAACAAGACAACAAGACAACAAGACAACACATAATAAACAACTATACCAAACTTACCGTTTGAAAACAACACAAAAAACAAGAACAGTGGACAAGATAGAACCCACAAATCAAATAACATAATATTTGTTATTTTTGGGTAGGCTTTGTGGTAATGTTTGTGCCATCCCTGATTATTGAGACCATTCATGGCAATATTCGCGCCATCCCTAATTTTTGAGACCATTCATGGTAATATTTGTGCCATCCATCATTTTTCAAACTATTCATTCATACCATCTTTGTCTAGATAGTCTTTACCTATCATCTGCCCAACATATTCGGAAGTAAAGTTCTCAAAGTAAGTCTCTTACATCAAAGTCTTCATTTCTAAATCTGTGGATTTCATTGGTGAGCCTAGTGTGCATCCTTATTTTACCAGATAATAAACCAGCCCAAAACCATTATGAATAAGTTCTACCGCAAAACTCAAATCCTTTTGTAAATCTGACTGCGTTGGTAACCTCATTATTCATGAGTTCCTATCTTCAAAGTCTACCTTAACTTTTTTCCTTGTCTGGCATTGTATCTATTGTTTTCATTGCTTTTACTTCTGCATCATTTTTTAGCTGAAAAGGTGGTCTATGTTTAACATGTGCCAATTTTGATTTTTTGTCTTAAAAACTTTGTTTGGTTTTCCTGCTTTTGTTAAGAGTGTGGAATGGTGTTGCTTTTCAACCTCAGCTTCCTGTTCCATCATTCTGTTGTACTGATAACACTGACAATTATCATCAATGGTGTTCTTTCATACAGTACAGTGACTGGAAAATATCATATAAATAATAATATTTTCCGTCTATAGCTGAACTTCTTGCAAAGCTTAGACTGCTTACACTTGTCATAATTCCAAAAATGTCATACGCCTAT
The DNA here is from genome assembly GCA_003297045.1 of Symbiodinium sp. clade C Y103. Lineage (NCBI taxonomy): Eukaryota > Dinophyceae > Suessiales > Symbiodiniaceae > Cladocopium > Cladocopium sp. clade C. The sequence goes on along the minus strand of BGPT01000328.1, from coordinate 109,496 downwards.
TTTTAAAAGATAATATTCCCTTAAATATGTTCCCCGTTAAGTGTATTTAATAGGTGTTATATTTTGAGTAATTCATGCCTCAAAAGTGGTCTATCGTATCCTTCTAATGTGTATTATTTTGGTTTAGTTTTTCGTTACTAGCTTCTACTGCATACTCTCCTTCAAAAAGTGAGATGTTCTCTCCTTTCCCGTTATCATTGTCTTTCTTTTGGTTCTTACCTTGTCTCCCACAGACAGCTCGGAGCAGGAACTCCCAGCAATGTATCGGATAAAAACTTTCACACATCTTTAATGAGTAACCCACCAAAAAAAGACAGATGATCTTACCCTGACAGCACAGGCACAGTTCCAAAGACAGGACATGCTGACGGAGATCGCAAATCAAAGCCATTTCTGGCTTGTCTGAACCATTGAGCCATCAGATTTATGGTCAAATAAGCACGTTCCAAAATCGAATCATCTTTCAAAAATGGTAAAATGCACCTGTGGTTGACAGAGATTCCGGTTCTTTACTGGGCAAAAAAGAGATCACAAAATCAGACCTTGCACTCATCAACCCCAGACTCAGCCACCAACATGACCCGACCCCAGCCTTTCCTTTGGAGCCCTTGTAGCCCTTGGTGGACCCTTTGGAGCCTTTACCTTTGCTTTTGCCTTGACGCAATCAAGTCAAGACAGGGACCCCCACTTTTTGGGTCCATGACTAAGGTGAAATATCGGAATTAATTATGTGGCCAACTCTCCTCGCTTACTTATTTTCCCACACATCTTGTCCTTTGGAAAAGTGTATTCAAGGTCCGATTCTTTAGATCAAAGGGCTGAAAAATATGGTGTTCTTTGCAATAGCCAAACGCAAAATTACCGGGAATGCAACGAACATGTCAATTGGCTGAGAAATTCAAACATGTACATTCAGGGATCTGGTTGTAAGACTTTGTCAACCCCTTTTGGAGGTTGGAGAGTCCTGTTTAATCAGCCACCATGCAATTTCGTGCGAGGCTCCAAGCACTAGACAAGATCAAGCAAAACATCTACTGTTCACATTGGTCATGCGACAACGCATAGGTTATTCTTATCCCACCATTGTTGAAAATCCTTATATTGGCCATTGCAATTTCCTATTCGTGGTGGCATGACCATCCCCGAATCGGTGGCTTAAGCTGGTCCAAATTTGTAACCATGGCACCCATGGCACATATGTGTTTGTATGCTGCTTTCTTTGAAAAACCATGGAAACCCTAAAACCCGATGGTTTGAAACATCAGTTGCACCAGCTTTCGGAAGTCCTTTCGGACGTATCCAGCCTTTGGCAGCTTCGGACGACTTGCCTTTGCCCTCGAAATGGAAAGGACCAGGGAGAGGTGGGCAGAGATGGGCACAGTTGGGCACAGGGGGTCCTGGAACTCCTCATAGCATACATGAAAAGACCATCTTCGATAATCTTTAACCTTTAAGTCAAATCCATGGATATGCATCCATTTGCGATGACTGTTCTGGCCATTCTGCGCCAAATGGAGGGGAAAGCTGGGAGTACCAGTGGTGCTCCCAGATATGGTTTGGAAATAGAAAGTATGGTGTCTTAGTCTTGCTGGCTATGTGCCTCTTTCTGTTGGAGCTTCAGCTTCTGCACTTCTGCCTTTTGCGGAAAAGATGCGGAGCAGCCACATTCACACTTGCATGGAAGGNTTCTGTTGGAGCTTCAGCTTCTGCACTTCTGCCTTTTGCGGAAAAGATGCGGAGCAGCCACATTCACACTTGCATGGAAGGTCTTCAAGATCTAGTGGTACTCAATTGAAGCCACAGAGCGCCCAGGCGTTGCGGTGAAAAGTTGGCTCGCGCGCGCGACGGTCTTAGGCGTCCTCGTTTGGTCTCGGATCTAGCTCGAACCGCGCTGGCAATGGGAGTAAGTCTNTCAAGGTCACTTTGTTGTTTCGCTGTTGACGCTGTGCTATTGTGTTTTGCATGTCCTGTTGTGCTTTATGCATTGGAACTGCTGCCTCCAGGCAAGTTCCCGTGTAGCACTGTGTTGCGATTTGCTTGTGTTTTGCAAGGCAGCGCTTGCAGTTTGCATTGGAACTGCTACATCAAGGATGAGATTTGAATGTTAGGATTTGCACGAAACCTTGTGTTTTTTCGGGTAAACGGAGGTTGCGTTGCNGCGTTGCGGTGAAAAGTTGGCTCGCGCGCGCGACGGTCTTAGGCGTCCTCGTTTGGTCTCGGATCTAGCTCGAACCGCGCTGGCAATGGGAGTAAGTCTCTCAAGGTCACTTTGTTGTTTCGCTGTTGACGCTGTGCTATTGTGTTTTGCATGTCCTGTTGTGCTTTATGCATTGGAACTGCTGCCTCCAGGCAAGTTCNTCAAGGTCACTTTGTTGTTTCGCTGTTGACGCTGTGCTATTGTGTTTTGCATGTCCTGTTGTGCTTTATGCATTGGAACTGCTGCCTCCAGGCAAGTTCTCGTGTAGCACTGTTTTGCGATTTGCTTGTGTTTTGCAAGGCAGCGCTTGCAGTTTGCATTGGAACTGCTACATCAAGGATGAGATTTGAATGTTGGGATTTGCACGAGACCTTGTGAGAAAATGGAATAAGGCCAACTGTTTCACTTTACTTAAACGAATTACCATTGCTAAAAGTTTAAATTCCGCTGTCAAGTCGAAGGTTCCAGCAGTTTACCTGGAAAAGTATTCCCCAAAGGGCTCATGGCACCATGACGGAATCCGACATGAGTAATACACTTGAACAGCACAGTCATTGCGAATTGGGTAGCTGGAGTGCATCATACGTGCAAAAACACCTCAGTAAACCTGACAGGAGTGGGAGCAGTGATTGGAAGTGAAGCTGTTTGCGAAGTTCGTTGAATAACATACCACGAAGGTTCCAATAAATACCATTGAGAGAAGCCAAAAAGTTTTCACGAGATCACTACACCGGTGCTGTCGCCATGTTGTTGCCAAATAAATCGGATTGCGGTAACCGTGAAGTAAAATTCAAACGACGTGGCGGTTCTTGGCTTAGCGCGTGCCAGTGCTGAGAAATGGAAAAAATGGGTGCAGGCACGTCACCCGGCGTCCCTGGTGATATCCTAGGATCATATGAGGAGCTTCGTTGGATGGAGCCTCATATGTAATCTCCATCCCCCTGCTGATTACATTGAGTGAAACTAGAAAGCCACAAAGATCAGCAGTCAGCAAACTGAAAGCAAAAGTAATAACCGAGAAAGACCCTGGTAGAAGTTTTACATCTTTTCAGATGTTACACACACACACATCCCTCGACCCGAAAAAATCTGCCCCTCCCGCCTTTATCTGTTTTTCTGTGAATGTGCGCAACCTCGGCACGATCGCCACGATGTTAACTGGTGATGACATCATCTGGCGACTGTTTCTTGTCTTTCGGAATGCAGGATCACCAAAGTATCACAATTTCATACAATTCTTGGGATGCTAACACTCCTACATTCGCTCCTAACCAGCATGGCACTCCTGCCAAACCCATCCCTTCCTTCCGAGGTGGCTGGAAAGGTGGCCCTAGATCATTCTCCAAGATGGATATGGAGAACAGCCAATCTTGGGTCCTGGGTTCGAGTGTCACCGCCTCCATCTGCCAAGCCTCTTGCATTTTTCTTCATGTCAACATTCTTTCGGAAAAACCTCAACATCTCTCATAGTGATTGAGCTGTCCTTTCCTTGGCATCTTGTAAAGTTGTTTTCCTTGGAACCTAACCCTGCCTTATCGCAAAATATGTTTCCTAGAATCTCTTGTTTGGAACTCATTCATTGCAGTAAGAAATAAAACTATATTCAAAAAACTCTCCGTGTAGAGGCAAAATCAAGGTCTGAATATGGTACATCCTTTTCCATAAACTAACCCCATAATCCTAATAATAAACTATTATCAGATTTTTGTTTTTGAGAAAACATAATGAAAACTAATGATATTAAGTTCATCTAATATTAATTTTGAATATTACTGTTCCATGTATAAATATATATATAGGAAGTATACTGAAGGGAATATTACCTCATGATAGTAGGAGAAATATTACTACTCAATCTAATCACAAACACACCAGTAATTACATTAAGAACAAATGTTCTAAATGCTGTGGATTGAAAAAACAACCTATAGAATGTCTAAACGAAATTTACCTTCTAATATTGTAAATAATATTGTTGATTCTCACTATGATAAAGATGGTGAATGCGACAATTGTAATGTATGGAGGTGTCTTCAAAGTCAAATAAGTTGCCACTTAAGAATCAAAGAAAAGCAAAAGAGAAATGTAGAAGATGATTGTTTACAGTAACTGTATATTAGTATATTACAACAGCCTGCCACCCATTGACTACGTGAGAAAGTTTTATGAAAATCAGTCGGAAAAGATATGACATCTTTGACAATATATTATGGAAAATCTGTCATGAATGGCAGTTTAAGGATACAATAGAAAATGTAATAAAATACACTAGATATAAGACCAAAAATAATGTCAACATACTCAAACGTATTTAAATATGTGTGTGAAATTAATACTTGAATACAATAGACAATAAATAACAAAATGAACCTCGCCAATTAAATTATCATCCTGAAATTAAATTATTCTGAATCTTAATCCCATAACTCCAATAATAAAAGATTGCTAGAATTATGTTTGAATCTTTTCTACTGTTCTTGGTTTTTGTGTTGTTATGTTGTAAGTTTAGGATAGTTGTTTGTTGTGTGTTGTCTCCTTGAGTGTCTCTGTGTGTTTGCTTGTTGCTTTGGTTTGTAGTACTTTTTGTGTTGCTTTGGTTTTCAGTATGTTTTGTGTTGTTTTGTGTGGAGTATATGTTGAAAATGTTTATGTTGAAGTCTTCGCCCAGACATGCCCACCCCTAGACAAATGTGTATATATATACATAATTATATATACATATGTGTGTGTATTATGTGTATATATATATATATTTATATAAGTACGATACATTTATATACATATATATGTTGTTCCTGTCATCCCACATGCAGTCTCTATCGGGAAAGCTTGGCTTTCTGTTGTCATCATCAACCCTGATTATAAACCTCCGTCCTTCCTCTGTTTTGGGTGCATGAAAAAGCTGAAAACAACCGGATCAGTTGCCATTTCGCTGAGTTATGCATATTCTGACCTTCTTGCGGACGCTCCCCGCAAGAAATTCGATTTAAGTGTCAACACAATTTGTTTCATGGAGAAAACATCTGTTGTTCACATAGTTCACAAAGTTCATGTTAATTTGTCAATCAAAGACTGGATTGTCAGTACTCTTTGAGTTCAACACCCTAGGGCAAAACTCTGAACCTGTCAAGATATCGTCGCGAAGTTCGCTTCAAATCCTGCAAAGCGGCGGTGGAATTGGAAATCATGCAGCAGGCGCGCATGACCTTGGCCAAATCTCCTCCAGGAACCACCTTAGATTTGCCAGACATGTCCAACTATGATGACACCCTCAACAGTAGATTTCTGTTTGGAACAAGAAATGATCCAGAAAAGCCAAGCGACAGTTGGTGGCTGATAGTTGATGCCACACTTGAAGCCAGTGGGGCACCAATCCACGAACTGGATGGTACGCTTGGTCTTGATGGTGGCCACTGCCGCGTTCACATCCTTTTGAACTGGGCCTCATTGGAAGAAGGAAAACCCACAGGGAGAAACATGATTTGATGACTTTGATGACTGCTGTTTTTGCCATGCCAAAAAACAAACGTAGAGGCAGGTACAGTATTGGTTGCCCAAGCAGCAGGCAGATTTGCAGCTGAGTCTCCACGGTACATCATGCAGCAAGCCATGTACTTGCCGTGGCGAGGATCACACTTCACCATCATGGAGGCTGGTTCGAAGACGGACATTGTGATCTCTGCCACAGAAAGCTGCTCATGGTATGCCTTCTCCGCAGAGATGACTGGAGCATAGGAGGTCAACATGAAGTGGATGCGCGGATACGGAACCAAATTGGTTTGGAATCTGGCTGGCACTGGTCAAAAAAAAAAATACCAGTAGTACCGCACAAGGCGGTGGCGGAAGTTTCAAGAATAGGAAAGGATATCCTCTCCAAGCAACGACACTTACTACCTACCGTCTCGCTTGGCACTGATGGACCGACACGTGGCTGGAGGCAGCGCAATGTTGTTGTGGTTGTAGTTGTAGTTGTAGTTGTAGTTGTTGTAGTTGTAGTGTTAGATGTAGATGTAGTTGTGGTTGTAGTTGTAGTTGTTGTAGTTGTAGTTGTAGTTGTAGTGCAGTGCAGCGTAGTGCTGTTGTAGTGGTTATCGTGGTTGTAGTTGTAACCGTTGTAGCTGTACTTGTCATGTAGTTGAAGTTGTAGTTGTAGTTGTTGTGGTTGTTGTGGTTGTTGTGGTTGTTGTCGTTGTTGTGGTTGTTGTGGTTGTTGTGGTTGTTGTTGTGGTTGTTGTGGTTGTAGTTGTAGCTGTTGTACTGGAAGTTGTAGCTGTAGTTGTTGTGGTTGTTGTAGTTGTTGTAGTTGTTGTAGTTGTTGTAGTTGTTGTAGTTGTTGTAGTTGTTGTTGTTGTTGTAGTTGTTGTAGTTGTTGTTGTTGTTGTTGTTGTAGTTGTAGCTGTTGTACTTGTAGTGGTTATTGTGGTCGTGGTTGTAGTTGATCAGCATCACCATCAACATCACCATTACATCAACATCAACATGTTGTGGCGTAGTCACATCCAAACTTCAAAAATCGTCCCGAAACCCTCAGTTTTAAACACTTTTGACATGTAAATGTGCTTCGCGCCACAACGGCGTCCACTTTTTCGACATCGAATCATCATCGAATCGTCAAAAAGTGGTCCGAACCCCTCATTTTTTTTACGATTTTCACTTCCAAATGTGCTTCGCGCCACAGCGCCGTGCACTTTTTCAACATCTCAACTTTCAAAAGTGGTCCGAACGTGTGGTGTTTTTAACATTTTTACTTCCAAATGTGCTTCGCGCCACAACGCCGTGCATTTTTTTGACATCTCAACCTCCGGAGCTGACAGTTTTTAACACTTTTCACTTCCAAATGTGCTTCGCGCCACAGCGCCGTGCACTTTTTCCACATCTCAACTTCCAAAAGTTGTCCGAACGTGACAGTTTTTAACTTCCAAATGTGCTTCGCGCCACAATGCGGTGCACTTTTTTGACATCTCAACTTCAAAAAGTGCTCCGAACCCGACAGTTCTTAACACTTTTGACTTCCAAATGCGCTTCGCGCCACAGCGCCGTACACTTTTTCGACATCTCAACTTCCAAAAGTGTTCCGAGACCGTCAGTTTTTAACACTTTTTACTTCCAAATGTGCTTCGCGCCACAACGGCGTGCAATTTTTCATGTCTCATCTGCCAAGATGTCTCCGCA
>BGPT01000328.1:33262-94591 GCA_003297045.1 Symbiodinium sp. clade C Y103 | reverse complement strand
CCAACTTGCGCACATTTTTGCCTGTGATTTCACAGACGTTCGAGTTCCGATGAATGTATCGCCATTGCCACGCTTTGACATATGACATGATCATCGGACACTTGCTCGACAGGCTACCTGGCAGCATTTTCTTGCATGCACGCCAGCAACTATCTATAGTTCCTGTATGGGCAATTGCCTTAGGACTGCCTCTTTGGACNCGATATACCGTCTTGGTAAATTGGCCTTTGCTGTGGTTCACACTTTCATGTTGAATTTTCAAAGCTGCAGCGACAGCTGGATAAGGAGGCGCGCCATCCGTGAAAAGGACGTGTTCAGCGTAACATCATTTGATGTTCACCGAAGTACCGAAGACGTGTTAAGCGTAAAAACATTTAATGTTCATCGAAGTACCGAAGACGTGTTAAGCGTAACAACATTTGATGTTCATCGAAGTACCGAAGACGTGTTAAGTGTAACATCATTTGATGTTCATCGAAGTACCGAAGACGTGTTAAGCGTAAAACATTTGATGTTCATCGAAGTACCGAAGACGTGTTAAGCGTAAAAACATTTGATGTTCATCGAAGTACCGAAGACGTGTGAAGCGTAACAANTTACCACAGCGCCAGCGCTCTGATTTCAACCTGTTTTCAACTCAGTCCAACTTGCGCACATTTTTGCCTGTGATTTCACAGACGTTCGAGTTCCGATGAATGTATCGCCATTGCCACGCTTTGNCTGTTTTCAACTCAGTCCAACTTGCGCACATTTTTGCCTGTGATTTCACAGACGTTCGAGTTCCGATGAATGTATCGCCATTGCCACGCTTTGACATATCACGTTCATCATTTGATGTTCATCGAAGAACCGAAGGCGTGTTCAGCGTAACGATTTGATGTTCACCGAAGTACCGAAGACGTGTGAAGCGTAACATCATTTGATGTTCACCGAAGTATACCGACGACGTGTGAAGCGTAGCAGCATTTGATGTTCACCGAAGTACCGTCGACGTGTGAAGCGTAACAACATTTGATGTTCACCGAAGTACCGAAGACGTGTGAAGCGTAACAACATTTGCTTCACCGAAGTACCGAAGACGTGTNCGTCGACGTGTGAAGCGTAACAACATTTGATGTTCACCGAAGTACCGAAGACGTGTGAAGCGTAACAACATTTGCTTCACCGAAGTACCGAAGACGTGTTAAGCGTAACAACATTTGATGTTCATCGAAGTACCGAAGACGTGTTAAGCGTAACATCATTTGATGTTCACCGAAGTACCGAGACGTGTTAAGCGTAGCANGATGTTCATCGAAGTACCGAAGACGTGTTAAGCGTAACATCATTTGATGTTCACCGAAGTACCGAGACGTGTTAAGCGTAGCAGCATTTGATGTTCACCAAAGTACCGAAGACGTGTTAAGCGTAGCAGCATTTGATGTTCACCGAAGTACCGAAGACGTGTGAAGCGTAACATCATTTGATGTTCATCGAAGTACCGAGACGTGTTAAACGTAGCAGCATTTGATGTTCACCGAAGTACCGAAGACGTGTTAAGCGTAACAACATTTGATGTTCACCGAAGTACCGAAGACGTGTTAAGCGTAACATCATTTGATGTTCACCGAAGTACCGAGACGTGTTAAGCGTAACATCATTTGATGTTCATCGAAGTACCGAAGACGTGTGAAGCGTAACATCATTTGATGTTCACCGAAGTATACCGACGACGTGTGAAGCGTAGCAGCATTTGATGTTCACCGNCGTCGACGTGTGAAGCGTAACAACATTTGATGTTCACCGAAGTACCGAAGACGTGTGAAGCGTAACAACATTTGCTTCACCGAAGTACCGAAGACGTGTGAAGCGTAACATCATTTGATGTTCATCGAAGTACCGAGACGTGTTAAACGTAGCAGCATATGATGTTCACCGAAGTACCGAAGACGTGTTAAGCGTAACAACATTTGATGTTCACCGAAGTACCGAAGACGTGTTAAGCGTAACAACATTTGATGTTCATCGAAGTACCGAAGACATGTGGAGCGTAACAACATTTGATGTTCATGGAAGTACCGAGGACGTGTCTCCATAGATGCCCGATTGTGAAAACGAAGACAAATGACGTTATTGCACCCCCCCCACCACCCCCCCTGCGAAATAAAAAANTGAAAACGAAGACAAATGACGTTATTGCACCCCCCCCACCACCCCCCCTGCGAAATAAAAAAACGAAGACTAATGACGTTATTGCACCCCCCCCACCCCCACCCCAAAAAACCTCGAACGCAAAAAAATGCAAAAACGCTGGTCCGGTTTTCGGGCCGTAGGCAAAAACATTATGCACCGGCTATTATTTGACCAGCTTGAAATCTGCTTCAAACAATATTACACAGGAAGCGCACAAATGCCAGCAGCAAGACTATCTGCGAGGAACGTGTTGAATGCATCATCACCACCGCCAATGGTCTTATCACCTTGCTCTCCCAGAGTTGGCGGATCGGAGAATCTGCCGGACAGCCTTACGGGTAAAACCATGTCTTCCTCTAGAATCTCCCTCTACAATAATCCCTTGATACTGGACTTTATGAAGGAACCGTCGACCCTTTTTTTTGACTTGACATGGGAACTGCTGGTGGGAACTGCAACAATCACACAGTGGGAGAGAGGATCAAAGGGCAGGTTGCAAAATAAATGACTTTTGCTGCTTTGGGATGTGTGAAGCATACATCTGCATGGGGGTACCATATTCTGCCGGGATCTATTTTTCTGACCTGAAAATTGCCAGCAAATGCTTAGCAAGAGTTGCCTCCCCGCCCTGCTCAAACTCAAACTTGTCGGTCATTGAGAATGGTGTGAACCCAATCATAAACTACCGCCAATCTTACCATAAAGGTTTGGTAAAACCCATCCCTCAATGGTGGAACCAATCCTCACCTGACTCGGCTGGTTGAAGGAAAACAACGCAGGACAATCACGTTCCTAAGAGTTTCAAAGGTTCATTGGGTTAAAAAAACTGAGATCACTTGACCTCCAATTGGCTGAACTGCATCTGTTCATCCCAAGAATTGGGTCAAAGCAAGAAGGGAATTCAGCCAATCAAGATCTATTAGGTGATTGTCGGGATTGTGTAATTGATTGTTACACATAATACCATCTGAAAATGGGCTGTCATGAGCTTCATCATGGGGCATGAGGGAGGCACTGTTTAAAACATTGGACAGCAGATGGCTCCCTCATGCCCATGATGAAGCTCATGACAGCCCAGTTTGAACTGAGTCCTAGCCTCCGCTAGATAGGGATGGATCATGTCGTGTTTTTCCACTTAGTTGTAGCTGGGTGTTCAATCAACCGTCTTCATCAGATCAAGGCACTTGGCATCTGGCCATCCGGTTGAATGCCATGCTCCAAGCAGAAGAGCTCCCAGCAGGCGTTTCCGATCTGCACGCCACCCTTAGCTCAATCCCAAGGGGATAATCACACAAAGCTGGGAACCAACGGCTGGGAACGTAAGGCAATAAGGTTGGTTTGAAAAACTACACTTTTGTAGCTTAGAGGTAATTTTAATCATTTTATAATCCACTTCAAATAAGTGCTATTATAATATATTATGATTTTTGCAATAACAAACAGCACAGTCATTCGGAATAGACCAAATTCACTTGCTGCAATTCCATGTAGGATCAGTAGAGGCCTGATCAGTCTGGATGTTTTGAAGGAAGTTCGGCGTGCATGTTTTTTTTTCGCTCAATATGCACGAGTGGGGTTCCCCCAATTCCAAGGGTTTTTCATCATGTTTGTCCAATTTATAGCGACCGGCTTGGAATGCTCAGATATACGGGCTTAGAATTGACATCTGCTTCATATGGCTGCTCCATGTGAATATCATCCGTCCCATCATATATTCCAATCATCTATCCATGCTTGATACCTTCCCGCAAGCAAACATACGAGTAGATATGGAAATGCACGGTTTTCCCATATGGAAAATGTTCCGCACATGGTGGGTTTTCCACACCTATATTAATTTACGGGAGCTGGTAGTGTTCTGTTTAAAAGAAAAGACACTCGCCGACTCCTGACATCTCTTGAAGTCCCGTTCTGGCCCTTATTTGGCCCAACCAACGGCAAAGCGTGCTTGTCTTACCCAAACAACAAAACACCACCCCAAGTGTCTAAGAAGTCAAATGGAAACACTTCCCCAACGGATATTTCCATGACCACCATGACAAACATATCTAAAAATATCAAGTCCTAAATCAATATGAATCATCATATTTAAAACATACATCATAAGTCCGCAGCAGTGACCACTGCTCCAAGAATCTTGGCCAATGTGGATGCAGATGGCTTCACGCATGGCTACGAAGTGAAAGTTTCGAGATGTCAGAAAACCTTGCCGTGCAATGTGGCAGAGCCGTCCTTGGCACCTCCTTCTTGAACCACATTCGAAGCATGACATACATATTGATCAAGACTTGATCAAAGCATCAAACTCCCAAAAAATTGGGAGTTTAGCATGGTTTGAACAGGTGTAAACAGTTTACAAATCAAGTTACAAGCATCGAACCCCAGATTTTCATTAAAAGATGTTTCTCACATTCAGGTGATTTGTTTGTTTTGAGGCGTTGGCCGACGTTGGGTGTCGTTGACTAGCAGCTACCTGTCTCCTGTCCGACGGTAGGATCTAAGTCCATTCTTGGTGGTTTCAACCCATCTGAAAAAAAATGGCCACTATGGAATATTGAGGAACATCATGAGCAATAGGGTTGCCTTTTTTTGAATGAAACCACACACCACAACAACCAATCATCACCCCATTCAACCCGGCATCCGAGTCATGCCTCCTTACGCCCACCTAAGCGATCATCCGGTGAGTTTTTCAAAAGCAACGAATGGAGATGCATAAATAGTTGCCAACCATCAACGCAGGCTTCTTTGATCATTGTTGTTGGTCTGAAAAACCCATCGTTGCAGGTTTTCTCATCATCAAATGGTTTGTATCCTGTTTTGTTGCCAGCAGTACCCATTGTTGCTGCCGAACTACATACAATGTATGCAATGTAACTGCTAGCTATCCCTCTCTAGGGTTGCTCAATGTGGGTACACATCCAAACTCACCCAAAAACACCACACCAATGAACTCCATCATATGCAAAATCTTATCTACGTACTCTGATTATCACAGCATTGGCAGTAATTATCACATCCACGATCGTCAATTGTTTTTTTAACTGCTGGAAGGACCAATGACTCTAAACCACATGCTTTACAGTATATCATTTTCGTGCTTCCCCAAATTTTGGGGCACCCGTGCAACATCATCAAGACTTGACCCGTGAAATCCATCAAACTCCCAATTCTTGTTGTGTGTTTTTGGCTAAATCTCCTAAAATTTACCTGATATTTCTACATATTTCCAACTATTTCTACATATTTATCCATCTTTCATGTGTTTTTCAGCAATTTTCAGCTGGAGGTTTCCTAAGTCATGGGGGTAGCCCGAGTCCCAGTTCTCATCCATTGATTTTCATAGGATTCCCCATGAAAATCCCCTGTAGCCAGGTCACAGAGCCGCGACATCAGGCGCCCGAAGCTCTCGGCCGCCAAGGCCCTTTTTGGTTGCGGTTTTCAGGAAGAATTCTGGGTTCTTGGTGTATTTATCTACTGCGGTACTATTTACTTATAGATCTTATAGGTTGATTGATAAAATTATTCATAAACTTGTTGATAAATAGATTGATGGATTTGAGGGTTTGAGAGATTGATTGACTGGTTGATAGATAGATCCATGAATAGTAACAATAATAGTAATAACAGTAATAATATGTAATAATAACAATAATACAATATAACATAGTTATGTATGTAATACATGCATGTTTAAACAATAATAATGGACTACCACGGATTATCATGCGTGGTATCTCTGAGCAAGAAATAACATGACATCTTCTCGGGCTGTCAATGGAATGGATTCTACATTTCGATGTTCTCATCTTTTTGGGACTTCCTCCTTATATCACATGGGTGTTTCTCAATTTCGGGAAAGCTCGAACCATTGGTTCCACCATTGGTTCCACCATTAAGACCGTTCACCTGGATGTGTCCATGTTTCCACATGATCTCCACCATTTTTAGGCAACCCATTCTTGATAGTGTACATCCCACTCATCACCAGAAAATCCCAACTCAAATCCCATCAAGACCTCACGAAATACGACTCAAATCCCATTCCTACAATCCATCACCATCAGTCATCAAATCATCACCTCTTCAAAAAATCCCATATCCAATCATTCTGGAACGCTTTTGGAGACACATTAAATCCAATCATTAAATCCATCTTTAATTCCCATGAAAAATCCTACAGTCCATCACCACCAAATCAAATCATCACCTCTTCAAATCCCATTACCATCTGGTAAATTAACATAGCTATGGAAAATCACCATTTTTCATGGGAAAATCAACCATAAATAGCCATTTTCACTAGCAAACTGTTAGTTTTACCAGAGGGTAATGAAACCACCATAAAATCCCATCAACTCCTGTGTATTTATAGTTGATTTTCCCATAAAAAATGGTGAGGCAATTCCCATGAATATCCCAATTTTGGTTGGTTCAATCCACCTTAATAAATCACCATTATAAATCACCATTGATTTTCCCATAAAAAATTGTGATTTTCCATAGCTATGTTAGTTTTGCCAGAACGTAAACCACTCAAATCCCAAGATCCCCACCTCCCACAGCTCCAGGGCTCCGCACGTCGACTGCTCCCAGCTCCCCAGGGCGCCCCAGCCCGGGACGGCGGCGGCCGCCTTGGGTTTAGGGTGAATGGGATTTTAGGGTGATTCATAGGGATTTTAGGGCGATTTGATGATTTAATGATGATTTCATGGGGTTGAAGGGTGATTTTATGATAATTTCATGGAGTTCAGTTGGGACAAACAACGATATGACTTGACCTTCCAAAACCTGGCCCGGGGTTGTTCCCGAAAAATCGAGAACATGATAGTACACGTATCTCACGTATTTACATCTATAATATCTATAATACAAGTATGTCCTCACAATGTCATAAAACAACAAAACGATAATATACGTTGTTTTCATAGTTTGTCAATTTTGTTTTCTCCGTTGAAATCCCCAGCGTGTGTTTTCCCAAAGAAATCCTCGCCCTGCCATGCGGACCCGCAGAAAGGCGTGGAGCTGCGCGGCATCCACACCTTTCACGGCGCGGAAAACGTCCACCTTGGTCAAATTCCGAGGTCAGGGCACTTTTCACCGAGAAAACTTGGGATTTCACCCGCAAAAAATGGACACTTCACTAGCAAAACCTGAGATTTTTACCCAGAGGCATGGCGATTCTAACATGATTTAACGGATTTAAAATGGTAATTTCAACCATCAGAAAGTTCGAGTTTACGGAGTCAAGCACTTAAAATTTGGATTTAGACACCAAAAATTGGGAGCTCAGCAGAACAAGTGATTTCAACAAGAAAGGCTTAGACAGCAAACAAGTGGATTTCCACCTAAATTATCAAAAAATAGGACAATATATTAGGATTAGTTATAACCCAGTTAAGAACTGACCTATGGATCAAGTTGTAGGTGGTATCACTGGGAAAACGGTGTGGTTCTCTTTAGGACCTTAAAGGCTTACACCATCCATTTCGGAGGTGTTGATCATTTTGAAGCCATCCTCGAATTGGGATGGTCCTACTTGAAGTTAAGATTCATTCATGATGATTGATTCAATGGATTGGGTGAAGGGAAAATTTTAACCGGAAACCCCATCCTATTTCATAGGAAAATCCATGGTTTCCGGTTAAAATTTTCCCATAAATCAATCCAGTGATTGATGGGTTGCATCTGATAAATATTCAAAATCATATATTAATACCGTAACTACAATGGTTGCCCTCCACTCTTCACACGAGGTTTGCTGGAAAATCCACCAGTTCCACGGTTTTCTAGCAGCCTCCATGGCTAGTTCGGGGATTTTCCAGCCAGCCATGTTTGATTACCAGTGGGTATCTGCTATTCAATTCACATCCCCATTCTTGATAGTCATTGATAGTTGAATTCCCGATAAATCCCATTCAATCGACGTTAGATCCCCATTAAGTCCCATTATATCAACATTAAATCCTTGGGCATATCTGGTTCTCAGATGGTATTAGCCAAGCACCGATCATTCCACGAGTTTCACGAATCATCCAGTTCCCAATCTGTGTTTCCTGCTGCAGGTCGAACAACGCCACTGAATCCCAACAAAAACCAGTTGTTTTATACAACCAAACCACAAAATCACAAAACCAGCCAATATTATAGAATCATATAAAACAATGTAAAATCTGTAGTTGATATATACTCATCTACAGTATGTTAATCTATATCCATCTACATCAATCTCTATGAATCTGTGAATCTAATTATATATGTATAACTCTGCATATAAAAAAGAATATATATATATATATATATATTTGTACACCACATATCCACCCAAGGTTCAACCAGATCTTTCCCGACAGGTGAACCAGGTTGCGTCCGCTGTCCGTCCCTTGCTGAGCCCGAGGCAAAGAGTCCTCCCCGTCATGGTGGGGACATGAACACTTTTGGTACTTGAGTAATGATAATGATAGTAATAGTAGTAACCATCATCATCATCATCATCATCATCATCATCATCATCATCATCATCATCATCATCATCATCATCATAATCATAATATTATTGTTTAACATTATAGTTAAAATCAGGTATCACCTCAATCTTGACAGATTTCATTAACAATGCACTATCATTTCACAGGGAATATGTTGAGTGTCTCACTGCTGAGGACATTTTAAGCCTAGCTCCGAATCGCTCCCTCCCGACCATTGGATCTATCCAAATTGGATAGTTTATCAACCCTACGTCCCGTTTTGAAAAACAATGATCAACAACTGCATTGCTAAATGTTGTTATCTGAGTCTTCGATCCGATTCTATCCTACCTAAACAAAAATATGGGTCCCGTGAAATATTTGCCGCTCCAACACATCAAATTTCGGAAGCCAACTACAAAATTTCCTGATGCACAGCACATGCAGGTGGCTGGCAAGTGCTGTCATATACCCTCAACGAAACGAATGTAGAAATGGAAAATTCACCATGTTGTTTGATCATTTCTCAGGAAAAGCCATGGATTTCCATAGCTATATTCATTTACTGAAGAAAACTTACACCGGAATGTCATTCTCGTCCTCTAGTTTTTCAGTCACGTGTCACATCCGACACATCTCGACCTGGTGCCGTCTCCGAGATCCGTCCCGTCCTTCACTCCAAAGGCTGGAGAAGAAGATTCCCGCCCAATCTTTGGCCTGGAATCGCCAGGTCATTCCGTCGTGCCATGTGAAATGGTCATGACTAATGGGATGACCTATGGGATGAACAAAGACTTGCCGTCCATGAACAAAGCCCAGATCCCTGGAGTCATTGGGATCGCCTTGGCTGCAACCACTGGACTCAGCTGCGAGTCATCCACCTGCCGAACTGGCCATTGACATTGGAAAAGACTCTTTTAAGACATGGCAATGGTGGATTTTTATGGGACTTTCATGGGATTTAGTGATGATTTAATGGGAATTTAATAGGATTTGATGGTCATGAATGGGGATTTAACCAACAAACAATTGGGATATCAATAAGAACTACCCTCCGGTAATCAAACATGGCAATTGAGAATCTCACTTTTAGTTTGGATTAAAAAATCCATTTTCCATGTTTGATTCCCGAGGTAAATGGGGTTTTAATCGGATTTGTCCAACAGTAAAAAAACATGAGATGTTCCTGTGTTTGAAAATGGAGGTATCCGCCTCCGTGGCAATTTCAATGGGAAAACGATGATAAACCCTTGGCTTTAGGGGGTGCATTATGCTCAGACAAACCCAAATCAGTCATGATCAGTGCTTGCTTCGAGTCCCCCAAACTACAAACTGACGTCTATGATTCTTGTGAACGTCGGGTCTATTAATCCGCTGGATCCTTTTTCCGCCGCTCTTCAGCAGAAGTCACCATTCATGCAACTTTCAAAATAAGAAACACGTTGTCATGCGCTGGCGGCGCAATTCGACTGCTCTGACGCAAAGGAGAAGTCTTGCCCTTGCCCTCGACCTGCACTGACATTGGCAGTTGAGATTTGGGCAGGAAAACAAGCAGAGCGTGCACTGAAAAGAAATCGGACAACCAAAGTTCCACATTTAAATGCAAGACAATGTCCACAAGGAAATCAGTTTCCGAACCTACTTTTTGGCTTTTCAGTTCCTAGCTCGGAGGCGCCATCAACAAAAGGAGTAGCATCTTCCACCATCATATTCACAAAAAACCCAACCGTCATCAATAGCCATTGGTAATAGAAAAACACTTTGCCATGGAACGTGGCCATGTTTTTGTTTGGCACATCATCAAGAAATGGTTCACTTCATGTCATTTTAAGGACTTAAGAAGTTCAACTACCGGAGCATCTCCATTGGAATCCATGAACATCATGCTACCCCACCGTCTTTTTTGGATGGTCAAGAAGAACACGGAGATGTTCCCTGCCACGTTCCGTAAAACTGCTTTCGTTGCTCAGAAACATATATCAGCTTTTACCCTCTGGTAAACTCACATAGCTATTGAAAATTTCCATAGAAATAGTGGATGTTCCCATAATGGTGATTTTCCATATAGTTATGTTAGTTTACATGATTTTACATGATTTTACAATCTACTTGCGGGTGCAGTTGAGGCTGCTCTGGGCGGTATGATCGTGGTTATAAGCCCCCGCGCTGAAAAGTTGGGATACGCCCCCCTATATATACCTATGGTTTTATATCTACTTCTAACTGGAAAACTACACCAAGTAGTGACAATAATTTCTGATGAGTAACTGTATAATTTTCCCAGATGATTTTTTTTTGGTGAGGTCACTATGATATAGTACAAATCTGGCACTGGTAAATGTTCTATCTGTCTCCATTGTAATCCCTTCCCCCCAATATTAAATACCCTGTAACTGGTCCCAAATATGTGTAAATCCCCTAGGAAACCATGGTTTCTGGGGGTGTTTAATATTGGGGGGATGGGCTTCGTGGAGTTCCCTATTGAACATTGGCTGAGGGCTGAGACCCCAAAGATGGCTGCCTAGTAGATGTTTCTAACAAGAAAGCAACCCATTCACGCCCAGTGACATCATTAAGCCAAAACCACCATCAGTACTAGCCACCATGAAGATCTCTTATGCTATACCTACATGCTAGCCACCCACTAGCTACACGCTACCTATGTGATACCTCTATGCAAGGTTCGCTGCCCATGTGCACGCACCCACCCATCCCACAGGGGGGACGTAGGGGTAGGCTACAGCCTACATACAGGCTCCTAAAATATAGAGTAGTATACTAAAATGTAATACAATACGGTGTAATATCACATAATATAATGAGGTATGATAAAATATAATATGACATAAAAGAATGTGATATAATACATTCTAAAATATGCGAAATATATTATAATACAACATTATAATATAGTATATAGTAAAATAAAATATTATGATAAAATAAAATATTATGATATAATATACTATAATACATTATATTATAATATAATATATTATAATATAACATATTATATCACAATATATTATAGTATAATATATTATATCACAATATATTATAAAATAACATATTGTAATATAATCACATAGAATACAAAGAATACAATGCAACATCAGCAAAGATACTGTGTATATATAATATAGACACATCCCATGATTCATGATATTCACTATTTCCAAACAACTTCCAGTTTTCAGACAAAGCCAGTTGGTTTACCTGCCATTTTGCGCTCCCCCACCTACGCTGCCGCGAAGCGCGAGTGTGAGTTGCGGCACTGCGGGCATTTGCTGCGGCTCTCCGACCTTGCTACAAGAAATCATTAGGGGTCTGGGGATATCAATGGAAAATCAATGGGTACAAACAAATCATGGGGTTGGCTTAAGGGAAAATACAGGAAGCATCAGAAAACAATCATGGTTTTTATCAGTAACAAGTGGGAGTTCCTGCGAATTTCCCCTTCAGCCACTTTCAGGATGCTTTGGGAAACAGCCACACGACTTCTGAAACATCCATTCAAACGACCGAAAGATGTTGATGAAACTCTTGAAACCGAAATCCCCATGTCCCCTTGATGTTTGGCCAACAAATGGTTTGCAATGAGACTTTCCAAGAAGCAGCAACTGGATCTTCGGAGACAACAACTGGCCACTGCAAGCCCAGATTTTGCAAGCCTAGAGGCTCACTGCTAAGCACACCTTCGAAGCACTCGCTGTGGTAGATGTGGTTACATCCCAAGACCTCATGGTTTCGTTTGGAAGCCAGGTGCAAAAAGGAAATTGTTGCGTGCGTAACTAAACCTTTAAAGTACTCACCTAAAACATGGTTTGGCAAATGCCTTCTCTTGTGGACACAGTCATGTTCATTTGCTTTTGGGTGCCAGGATGTGCCAGGTTTGCTTCAAAAGCAGTCACGCGTATATCTTGTTGTGCATCATACTTTTGGCGAAATCCCTGCAGTCAGTCCTGTAGATACTGTAGATGGTGAGTATATCACACTATATATTTGTAGCGGCTTATAGCCAAGTTTGCAACTTGACTTTGTCGTCTTTACTTAGATGAAGGGATCGCTGCGAAACATTGAGTCACCTTGAACCAACAAACGGTTGTGATGTAGTTTGCCAAATCCTTGAGAATCTACCCCCAGTAATCCCAAATCCAGATAGTCTCAAGATCTTTCACAAGTTTCAAGTTTGCATTTTCTTACAAGTCCAGGACTAGAGCACATCTCCAGACATCTCCAACTTCCAACTCTTTCCAAGGCGCAATCTGCGGCCGACCATCCTCCAAATTCTCCAAGCAAATGGCGCAAAGATCTGCCGTCACAGCGTCACTGTCATCCGCCAGTCCCTGGGTGCGTTCCACGACCAAGCACCGATTTTCACTGATTGTCATGCTGGTTAGTGGTTTAACCCATCCTAAAAATATATATAAATATCCTATATAGTCATCTCAACCAATCATCCCAAGTATGCTTGAAAACCTCCAATAAGTATTTGAACCCCCCAAACATGGTTGTGTTTTTCGCTTTCTTAGGACTCACAACCATCTGTACGATGCCATGTACCCGTTGTTTCTGGGAACATTCCCACCATCCCCACAGTTGTTGCATCAGCATATTCTTTTTTCAATCATCAGAAATGATCGTTCTCAGCTCTACCATTAGTTATATCTGTTATAAAACAGATTTAAAACAGTTATAATTTCTCCATTCTCGTGACATTCCCCATGTCACGGTCTTCGCCAACGCCCATGGGTCATGCTCCCAGGGTCCCATGCTAACAGATCTACCCTCAAAAAGCACATGTTTTTTGCAACAGCATTTTGACACCATTGTATAGCACGTTCATAGTTTTATTTTTTCTTTGAATAGCATTTTGCTATAGCACTTTGTTGCTACAAACACGACCAAGAAAAACAATGTTCGTTCCAACTGTTCCATACCTTACCTACCTGTGGGTCCAAGCTGCATGTCCTTTCAGTGCCTTCCGATAGAGGGACGCTTTCTCCGGCAGCGACAGGACCTCGTGGAGGGAGCAGAAAATCATGGCTCATTTATGCTGATTTAATGGTGATTTAGTGGGATTTTATGGTGATTTTTTCTGGATAAGAATCAGGTGGGACTAAATCGTGGGATTTTTATGGTGATCTAATGCAATTTTACTGTGATTCATGAGGGATTTCACCAAGAACCATTGGGATATTAATAGGAACTACCCTCTGGTAATGAAACTTGGCAATTGAAAATTCCCCATGAGGGATGTTCCCAGCTAGAAACCTACATTTGGTTCGGTGATTTTCCAGCTCGCCACGTTTGATTGCCGGAGGGTACCCAAGAAATGCTATGGAAGATCAAAGCATTGGTAACCACACGACGAGGAAAGCAAAAACACGAGTGGGGGTGATATGACAAATGGTGAATTTCAATTGTTTGACATTGGTTAAGATTCAAAATTGGATTTTACCATAGGGTTCTAACCAGAAAGTTAGCAGCCAAATTTTGAAAAAGACCGAATCCTGTATACTTTTGAACGGCATAAACAGCCAATCTTTGCTCGAAACCCAGTCAGTAACCCGAAGAGTCACACCCCAGAAAGAAAAACCATTGGAACCATATTGAAACCCAACAAAAAGTACCCCACTTTTCACACCCCGAAAAGCACCGCAGCCCGCGCGACGTGTTCGCAGAGATTGGCCAAGTTCGTCAAGATGTTCACCTCCACTCGCCGGTCCCCAATCTTTCGCGCCAAGGTCAGTGCCTCCCTTGGGCGATTGGTCATCCCGTGCCATGGGAGTCCTTGGGGATATATAAATCCCTACATGGATTGATGGCCATGCGCCAATATGGCGAAATAATCCAAGATTTTGACCATGGCACACATGAATACGATGTGATGATGGGTCCAAAATGGTACAAATGTCGTCTTGTTTTGTGATGGTTCCAGGTGGTTTGAGAGGAATAAATCACGATAATTACATCAAATCTCCTATCAACTCACACATCCAGCATAGCCAAAGATTTAAAATGCCATGGGTAGATTTCATAAACAACAAGAGCTGGCAAACGAGAATTACCCTCGTTCTTTCACATGGCCATGGAAAATGGCCCATTTATAGATGAGTTATAGTGATTTACCTATTAAAGATGGTGGATTTGAATCGCTACGTTAAATAGCCAGAGGGTAATACATCGGTGGGAGATCACTCCAACTATCTTGGTGGAGTCAGAAACTGTCCAAAATATTGTAGGTCCAACTTGCCAAAACCTTGCGGCGGAAAGCAACTATAGTAATACCCTCCGGTAAAATTGCCCATGCATATCTATGTATAGACAATTTACCTATTAAACATAGTGATTTTCCATAGCTATGCTCAATTGCCAGATATTATAATGGTGATTGTTACATGTTTTTGCTGGGATATTGCCACTTCAATCTCCATCTTGCTAGGATATACATATATATGTATATATATTTATAGACATATAATAATATATACTGTATTATATGTAATATATATATATATATATATCATGATTAGTGGATTGTATTCACTGACTCAAATTAGATCCAAATCTTACCCAATTTTGTGCCATTGCAACCGGGCACAGAGACCGTGCAAGTGCTTTCCTTCGAACCACACAATTCATGCAAGACGCGCGACACTTCCAAG
Source organism: Symbiodinium sp. clade C Y103 (assembly GCA_003297045.1). Classification (NCBI taxonomy): domain Eukaryota; class Dinophyceae; order Suessiales; family Symbiodiniaceae; genus Cladocopium; species Cladocopium sp. clade C. The sequence goes on along the minus strand of BGPT01000328.1, from coordinate 79,284 downwards.
AAATTTGAGGAAAGCGTCCACATGACTATAGGCTGCATATCGGATAATCAAGCTACAAAAAGTTATTGTAGGTTTGGTTGATGATATGTCAGACATTCCACATGTTGCCCTTGGATGTTGCATTTGTGAACGCTTCTTTCCCTCTGTTGCAAGGTCCAAGTTTCTCATACTCCTTCTGAGCCTCCTCATACCTGCAGCGAGGCTTCAACAGGAATAAATGTTTTTTGTAATCCATGGAGTCACCAACCGAAAGTGGTGGCCATCGCTGTTTGGTTTTCTCTTGCGAACTGGGATGCAAACCTTGCAATGGCATCATTTGAATCATTTATCCAACTGCATGGTGGCAAATGGCAATGTGCAGCCAAGATGGTCGCTTCAACGCACCACATGGCCTTGATTCCCAGTCAATTCAGGCATGTTTGACACCCTGATTAGACAAACATGTTCTTGTTACACCCCCTGATTACTACGAAAATGGCCATATCCATGTGCAGAACATCATCGACCCCATCTTCCAGGTTTCAATCAAATTGGCTGTGAGGTATACTACAACTGGAATAAATAGGTAGGTGGGGGGTCCTAAAATTGGGGTACCCCAAGGTACTTGGTTTCCTCCCTAAAAGGACCAACTTTTCAGAATTTGGGGGTCCGTAGCTATGTCGCCGCCGGCGCTTGCCCCAGGCCTGTCATCTGCACACAGTGCGGAGGCGTAGTTGGCAAGAAGGGTCACCTAAGACAAATCGGATCATTTCCCGTCAGAAAATGACAACTCTGGGGTAGTAATTAAAAACAACTGTGATTCATGATGCTTAGTGATGCTTAATATATATTTTGTTTTTTTCATACTACAAAAGTTACCAAGCCAACTTCAAAATCCTTCCCTGACAGCAAGTAAATGCATTGTTAATGCTGAGAATGACCAAACAATGAAACCAAAAGAGTGACCAAAGAGCATCCAAAATCAGTTTTTCTGGGTCACTTCTGAGTCACCAGTCCAGGTTATGTCACGGATGTCTTGGATGTCACGGCCGCGGCACAATGCTGTGGGTGTTACTCCCATCCTGCAGTTTCAAGGCCTTGCGAAAGTGCTCCAGGGATTCCTTGGTCGCTGGATTTTCAACCGAAAAATCTCTGGATTTTCTATGATTTTCTATGATTTTTCTCAGAGATGTTTGGGTAGCCTATTTGCACACAACTCCGTTTTTGACAGGTTTGCTCCCAACACCCTAGAAAATTGGGTAAATAAGCAGGCAAAATTGCAAATTTCTCTTCCCAGGAGGAATCATTTGCCTAAAGCAAGTTGGAGCAACCCTGCTAGATACCGAAAGAAAATCCACAGAACAACCAGGACTTGATGGTTATTTTTCCTGGACACGTTCCGACTTTACTTCAGCAAATCAGGGTGACCGTCCAAGCCAAGAGCTGCTGGGATTGCTGGGCCACAAAAGCATCGTAGTGAAAATCTGCAAGGATCCACAAAACTCCAAGTGCTACGAGCATCCTAGTTTTTCCGAATTTGTTGGTGACCTTTCACCAGTGGGATCACTACTACATCTTTACCCGAATATTTTCAGATTCGGTCAGGACGGGGGTGCTGCCCAGGGAAGTGCGTTTTGACTGCGCAGGGCCCATGTTTTTATGCATTCTGGGATGTTGGCGCTAAAAACCCGATATAAATCCAAAACCCTAAAACCTACATCTGACATGAAACCCTAAATAAGCCTTGAAAGTAAAATTTCAATAAAACCGTGGTAGAAAAGACCCTTAAAACCCCTGAATGAAACCCTAGATAAACCCTAAACAAACAAAGAAACCCTAAACAAACACTAAAGAGTTGGTGACATGATAAACTTCTGGGCGGCACCCCCGGCCTGGGGGTAAAAAAATATATGTGTGACATTTTGTGGGGTACAGTCGTCCAACCATGATGCCCCAGGTAACTTCATGGGGGGATGACTCTCCCAATACCGCTATGCAATGCAATTGTTTGATAAGGGTTGGTTACATGTCCCATTCATTATCCCACTTAATCACCAATATGCTACTAAATACATCCCCATGAATGGGGATGTGCAAGCATGGTAATAAAATCCCTACCAATCCCCATTACAGTAATTCTATCCCCATTAATCCAATTACAATGGATAAATAATGGATACATGTACCATGTTACTTGTGGATAATAGTCTAATAGTTATATAGCCATACATATCCCATTAATATCCCATACATATCCCATTAATATCCCATTATATAATCACCATAAACTCCCATGCAATTCCATTAAAACACCATAAAATCCAATTAAATCACCACCATCACCATGCTCAATGGATCCAAGATATTGCCCCCACCAGCCCAGTGCGTCTGTCGATTGCGCCAAGCCTCAGCACGTCGTCCTTCCATCTGTCCAAGGCACATGCCCAAATTGCCTGGCGACGGACGAAATGTCAGGGCGGCAGAACTGACCATATCCCATGATACTTGTCAAACTGGATGATAATTAATATTTTTATATATTTCTATGGGGTTTCTGAAGTCATTTTTGGGATCCGCAAGGAAAACCATGCTTGGTTCAATACGAAAACGGTAGAATTTTGGATGCTTTGGGGGTATCCCCATGACTAAGGCGACCTCATGGTCGTCCGATGGGGCGCACCTTCGGCGATTGCTTCTTCGTGTGGGGACAAGACCCGCTTGGCCAACATCAAGGATTGGAAATACCTGAGCTGGGCACCGAGCATGGAGACATGACGTGAGAGGGTTTTTTCATGGTTTTTCTGCTTTCATTGGGGGAACCTCCAAATGAAAAATCAATTGAATATACGACTATGAAATCAAACATATAAACCCACGTATAATGCCAGTAGATCAATTACAGTATATTATAACAGTATATAACTTTACGACCCCCAAGTCATAGCAATCAACCAAGGCTGTGTTTAATACCGAGCTGCAAATGTTCCGCTTCATCAAGGTGTTCCTTTTTCACCTGCAGCTGCAATGGATTGATTTTCCTTGGGAACATGTTGACTCGAAACCATGGGGCGTTTTTACCACCAATCATAGGGGGTGAAACCTGATTTTTAGGTCCTGTAAACCAATCCAAGGACTTGAACTTCACGATGTCTAGGCACTAGCCTCTGGTCTTCATCAAATGGTGAGGGAAATCATCTACAAATGAGGGAAATCATCTACAGTAGACTGCAGATGCAGGATTTTCCCGAGAGCCATGAGTTTTTCCCAAAATCCCATTCTATATTTAGGTTCGTAGCAAAACAGCAATCACTATCAGTTCAACGCACTTAACATCTGTGGCCCCCGAGTTGGCTCAATCATAACTCACCAACCTGCAATAAGGTACTTCTGGAAGGTACAACTCTGCCCACTCTAGGCATCATGTACATTATACACTCATTTACGGTAACGTCATGGAGAGGTCCCGATATGTCTGCGAACATAGACCAAACCTGTGAGATATCGCCACAACAAACCGCAAATCTACACAGGAACCACGCGTCATGCACCGCGGCCTCGTGAGAGCCCATACCCGTTAGCACATTGAAGGACAGTTGCATGTCCTTAGCAAGGGACAACCGGAGAAGATCAACACTATATAGATATACATTAGAAGATCTCATAGTATATCCAACAAGCCTCAGCCGACTCAACAAAACAAAGGGTGTGAGTGTAGGGAGTTCTTGCCATAAATCATCGACAAACCAGGGACGCAAATCCCCCCACCGGCTCCACATTCATCCTGTCATTGCCAGAGGTCATCGTGTTGATGTGCCAGTTTCATGGCCTGCTTGTAGGCAGCATCAATCTCCTGGCAAGTGACGGTGAGGCCCATGAGATACGGTCAGGAGAAAAAGAATGCCAAGGCAAAAGTGGGGGACGGAAAAAAGGTAGACAGACAATGTCAAAAGGGTATATCAGTATAGTTATATCTTCTAATCTAAATGATGTATAGTAATCATATAATGACATGTACTTGCCAAAGATCTGCGCAAGCTGAATGACGCCTTGAGTCTGTGCGCATCCCATCTCTAGGAACAACTGCTACCCCAAACAGTCAATTGGGATCATCATCCAAAGCAGTATGACAGGACCTGACAGGCTGTTTGAAACCATCACCAACCAAACATATCCATCAAATAATTGATAACATGATCTTCTGAACACCATTGGATTCTGGAGCTACCCAATTTTCAGACACCCAAATTCTCCACATCTTTCGCAGAAGGGACAATCTATGATTGAAACCCATAAATTTGGTTCGCAAATCCTGTTTCCTGCAAATTTTCCCTGAAGCCAATCCATTGAATAGCACCCAATTGTACTATCCCCAATTTTGGCAGATGAACTCCCAATTTTCGCTGACATCCGTTGAATCTTGGCCACAAAAACCTTAAGGCTCCGTCCTCTTCCGGCGCATTCAGCTTGTCTAGGCAATTGGCCAAGAGGCGATACGCTTGTCCCTCCTGCCCAAGATATGGAGCCGTGATGGGAATTTGATGTAAATTGAATGGATGGGGATATACCGGTAAATTGAATGGGGATATAGAACCCAAATGTAAATAATTATATGTAAATTGAAAGGGAAAAGTATACATTATATATAACCAACACTATGATTTGGGTGTATCTGAAAGTAGGGTGTACCTACTTTAATTGGTTCTTTTTTTTTGAGAACATGATGATCCCCTGGGCAAAGCGTATGATAAGTTAAGCTCTTACAAGATATATGAATTTGCAAACCCATACCTAGGCCAGAAAAAAAAAAAAACTCATAGAACACCTATGGATCCAACGTTGTACCTCCTTAACAAGTCCTAATATCCACATCATCCACATTATATCCCCGTTCTCATTTGGGCATTCCCTGCAGTAAACTAACATAGATGTGGAAAACCCAACTTGAATGTCGACCATTTTCCTGGGGTTTCCCCATGGCTTTTCCACATCTTTTTGTAGGTTTACCACAGGGTACAGTAACCCTATAAACCCCAAGAAATTCACACCCAACCATTGCTAAATGATAGTCAAATTAAATTAGTCAAGTTTGGAAAAAAAAAAATGAGCCATGAAAACTACCCCAATCCCATACCATTACACTGTTTGATTAGTTCATACATAATCCCCAATAAACCAGTTTGTATAACCCCCAATCAATTAACACCAATTAACTCATCAACAGAGGCATTCTTGATAGACTATACTAGCACAAATGACTATAATATACTATAATCATATTGGTTGTTTCTGTTTCTTACTTAAAATGAGGGATCCCCAAAGCCATGGGTGTCAATACTAAAATGATCTAATAACTCGGATGATTCGGGGTACCCCCATTTTAGGAAACCTCCATATGATCATCAACCAAGTAAGGACCTAGGATGTACCTCATGTTTTCCATGGCCATCCACTCTCTTCCAGCGGCCAGGACCCAGTCTCCTCCTTGCCCAGCTTGGCGTCAGAAGCCAAGCGCCGCATGCTGTTGAAGCTCCTGAGATGCCAAGGGCTCCACAGGGCTTGAAAAATGAAGCCTTAGTGGGGATTTGGTGAAGATTATGTTTCAATATCTTATGGGATATTGATATTATATGATATTATGGGATATTCCCCGGTGGCAATCTCACATAGCTATGGACAATTGCCCATGAAAGAAGATGATTTACGAATTAAAAGGGGTAATTGTCCATAGCTATGTCCAATTGACAGAGGAATCTCATACATAAGTTCAGTAATTCATGAGGATTCAAGGAAGGTTCCTCATTTTTCAAACCCTTCCCATCTGGGACACTTCTTTCTGAGCGCTTGCCAATAATGAAAATCCCATCCCATTGCGTACTGTGATGCAACCCGCATATGGACAATCATAAGATCATCAAATCATAGCAAAACCAGATTCAACACATGGTTGTGAAAACATCTCAGTATCAAATCAATATCACAACGTATAGCGACCCCAAAGAGATGGATTTTGGTAAGATCTGATTTACAAATAGTGATAACTTTGGCTTGTGTTTGCATCTTTGTAGGGGTGACTACAATAATTCAACCCATCAAAGATGTTGATTCCAATCAACCAATTCAGCAATCCAAATTGGGAGTCAACCACCAAGAACGAAATCTAAGTTATATTCGAGATAGCTAAGTGTTTCCAGCTGATGTTTGTTCAGAACATCCATGCACACATGGTATCATTTAGCGACATGACTAGGTGACTCCTTTTGGGACATTCAACCTTGCCTTCCAGGGGATTGAAACATGTTTTGCCGTGATCAAGAAACTCGGGTATAAAGGACAGTACACTGCACCCTGAGTGCCACCAGTCCTCACACTCATCTCGCCTTAATCTTTTCACCACCATCAAGAAGTCAGAATATTAGGGATCATCGTCCCAGGTAAACGAAAAACAACAGTTGGTACCGCTTAAAAAAGAACTAAATTGCGTTGAGACCTTTGAGCTGTGACCGAAAAATACTTGTTTTATCGTGTTTTCCCTGGTTGGTCTTGTATCCCCATCAAGTCTCACTAACTCACCAAATGAAATTATCATTAAAACCCATGAAAACCCATAAAATCACCATTAATCACCATGAAATCCTTTGGGTCTTGCATTAAAACTTTGGATTCACACCTCCACCTTTCATTGCCAAGAGCGTCGTTTTCGCTTCGCGGAAAGCGCAGCTGTGGAAGAAGCGAACGCCCGCCTGCGAGGCGACTTAGATCCACAGTTCAGTCAACCAATGGATTGAAAGCTAGAAGTTGTTGATGATTAAGGGCCTATAGTGGGATGGACAATGGTTAATGGATATAGTGGATCTATGCATATTGAAAGTCCATTTTACCATGTATCATGTATCATTTAACAATTTATGAGAAGTACCATTGGATCACAATATTTCATAATTTATCTGGATATATCTGGATCAATCAGGAGCCCCAGAGCCCAGTTCAATCCACTTGGATCTGCCATTTTCCCAATAGCCTCTGGTAAATCATAATTTTGCGAATGGGAAATCAGATATATTCAGATATGGCTGTCTGGGAAATCCACACACTAAACGGGCATCTATAGGAACAAATGGGCATTGGTAATTTGTTGCATGAATGTACATCCAAAGGCCCATTGGATGAATTTTGACTAGCTATAGATGGTCGATTCTCTATGGTCCATGCTTGACACAGCTATTCAAAATGGCTCGGGTAGACATCCATGTTGTTGGATGATTTACTGTCAGTCAAGCGGTCATAAATCTCAAATTACCAGAGGGTACCAAGTTATGTTTACATGACCGATGTGACTCACGGAGTAATGTAAGGTATCAAGTAACTTGGATAAGCATATGGCTACCTGTGATTTGGGTTGGTGTAGTTGTGTCCTGACACATTGCTGCACCAGCGATTGGACGTCATGATTTTTTTGTTAACTTCATTTCCATCTTGACCTGCGGAAACAGACTTCTGACTTGAAGAAGGATTGCCACACAATCTAATCAGAAACAAATATCATGTTGCGGGATGTTGCGGCATGTTGCGGCATATCAAAAGATGAGAACCAATGTTGAAACATCATTACCAACTTTTTCCAAACATTTCCAAGTCGCAAAAGTGATCTCACTACTGGTTCCAGAAATTCAATGCCAAACCTAGGAAGTAGTTTTCTTTAGTTACTGTATTTTCAAATGTGGCAAACCCAATACGAAAACCATCCCCAGCATACCTCTAGAAATGGGATGATGTAAAATGACCCCCAGTCATAGATTCGCTTAATGAGATGGTTCATGAAATTGGGATCCCACGGGAATCCCACATCCTTCATTTAAAGTATTCCACCCCCCAAAACAAACAACGAATTTCCTAGTTCCGGTCCACACAAGGTCACCGGCTGCCTCTTGTTCGCGTAGGACAGCATCCTTGGCCTTGGAAAACCATGGCAGTAGGGAAATTATGGGTTATTTTACTGGGATTGCAATGGAAAAATCTATACAAAATGATGATTCAATGGGATCTAATTGGGATATAATTTGTTACATAGCTTTGGAAGCCGTGGATGAAAATGGACCATTTTTAGTCCGATGATTTACCATGATTTACCTATGAAAAATGTGATTTCCATAGCAAACCTTTAGATTACCATAGATTGCCAAAAGGTAAAACATGGTAAAACATCATTTTCTTGGACATAGTCAAATAAACATCCAGCTACACTGCTTTTTGTTTGAAGGCACACAAAGTTTTCCTGGTTTTGACATCTGACATCGGAAGAAACCTGTAGCCATACAATTTGGATTAATCAAACATATATGGTGAAATCATAGATTCACCCAGATTCGGGCACATGATCTTGACCCATCCTTAGACAACATCGCCAAAGGCACAGCCGCCTGACGTGCTTCCAGCGCTTCCGGCGCTTCTTCCGCTGTGGAAGGTTTCACGGCTTCGCCCGTGGTCGGTGGCTCGGAGGTCTTCTTGGCCTGCACGAGGTCACATCAGGTATTTTTAAACACCAATATCATAGTACTATGTTGGTCAAACATGTTATTTTGATTAATTGGGGGTTTCCTAAAATGGGGGTACCCCTACCCTAAATCATCTACTTTAATAGTGTTTTCCATTATAAACCATCCATTTTAGGGTACCCCCATTTTAGGAAACCTCCAATTGGTATTTCATTTGTTGGCTACCATATGCTATGGTAATCCCCAAAAGATACAAGCGCCGTTAAATACACAGTCGACGTCGACGTGTTTCAAATGGTTCACCTGGTCAACGGTGGACCGGTGGGTGTTGAGATTGGCTTCCGTTCCCTCAGGGAACTCCAAAATCCAACCTTTGGCAAGTCTAAAATCAACATCAGTTGTTATATACAACCATGTTTCATCAAAATATAGTTGTTGCGCATTGCGCCCCTTCCATTTAATGCACGTATAATCTCTAAATATGTTGTTTCTCAATATCATACATGCTACCTTTGAAGTATGTCCATTGTCCCCAACCAAGGTCCATCCAACATCACACAAGAACTACAGCGTACTTATACGAGATTATAATCATAAATAAACCACCTTCAAAGCAAACGATGGTACAAGTACCTAAATCTCTTGAACCCTCCCGGTTTCCCACCTTCTTGGCCGGCTTGTTGAAGAAGCCTCGCGCCAGTCCGGACTCCTTGGCCCGGGGCCGCGGCGCCGCCTTGACCGCGGCGGCCACCGCGGCCTCGGAAGGCGCCGATGGAGGCGGGGCCACTGCCACTGGAGGTTCCAAGGGCTCCACGGGCGGAGGGGTGGGCCTGGGAGGAACGGTGATTTCCTGCGATTTTATGGCAATTTAATGGGGTTTTATAGGGAATTTATAGGGATTTTCTAGGGAGTTAATGGGATCTTATGGTGATTCATGAGAATTTAAACCAACAAAAATGGGGATAGGAATGGGAATTATCCTTTGGCTATTTGACGTACTTATAGAAAAGCATCGAAAATCAGCATGTTTAATAGGTAAATCATCATAAGTCATCTATGCATAGATCTCCCCATGACCTCCTTCAACCCTCTGATTCTTGCGGATCTGCACTTGAGCCCTGTTCAAGATCCTCGAATTCGTTTCATTGAATCCTGGTTGGTTAAGAACGGGACTATTGTGATAATCCCAAATTAATATTGGGTAACGCAACCCCCTATAATCATCAACCAACCATCATTTATCAGTGTTACATATGATTCACTTCTATCATCTTCTATCCCCCCTATCAAATGATAGTTGACTCGTCCCTTAATCAGATTTCTCATGTGGGTTTCAACCAATGAACCGTCGAACTGAAACCCTGGCGGGCGGCCTTGCCACGGTCCCCGGGTCGATGTCACCCGGCGGCTCCACCATCTCCGGGTCACTCGGCTCCACGTCGCGCGACACCGCCACGAGGGCGGACGGGGGGCGCTTCGAAGCACGACTGTCACGGTGCCATCTCCTGAGGTGTTTTGATGGGTTGGAAGCCAGGATTTCCCGAAATTGATGGTAGTATAGTAGTACCTTATCGTTTATTGATGTTTATTGTATATATGTTTAAACTGATATTAGACAAGCATGGCATATTAATAGCAAATTAGACTGAATCATTAAGTAAGCGAAATTGATGGTGAATGTATGAGTTCATCATCTAATTACCATCTTATTGTTGTGATTTGTTGTGTATATAGTTTGTATGTACTATTTTGGTGATAACCCAAATTGACCAAGAGAGTTTCTTGCAATCAGGGTTTGGAGTTGGGAAGCAAATCATCAACTTAATGAGGACTTGGAAATGGATATTGTGATGATAGTTTTGGCAATTTTGTTTGACATGCTGTTTGTTTGACTTGAAATTTTGAAGGCGAGGCGAAGGAATAAAGATTCGGGATACATGCTAATTTAGATAATTTTGGCTGTCGTCAGTATCCTCTACTTGTTGCAGCCTAAATCCATCTCAAGCCCATAATTATCACTGATTCCCAAAAATGTATCTTGGACCAGCGTCATAGATCAACATCATGTGTATCAGCATCATAGGTCAAAATCTGGTGAAGATGGTTGGGACGGTCTTGGACATGGCCCGCCTCCAGGCCCCCAAGCAGTTCACTGTTCAGATTTGTAGTCCAGCACCACCTGTATCGGGATTTGTTTAGGGTATATTTAGGGTTTGTTTGGTGTATCCTTAGAGTGCCGAGCTTCATCATCTTCGACTTTCTACAGATCTTCCTGACATTTAAACAAACATTTCTAGAATTCTAGACTAAATGAACCCCTCCCAAAATCCTTTGAAATTCCGCTCCAAAGCTTCAAGAGCCGCCGCCAGCGCCAGCACAAACTCAGCAGCAGCCCGAGGCCACAGAGTTTCAGCCAGCCGCTCGGGAGCAACGCAGCCAGGCGCCGCCAGCGGCCGAACGGCCAGGCGGAGGCACCCATGGCGCCAACGAACGGCGTGCAACGCTGGCAGGTGAAGGGTTCAACCCCCCCCTGGAGACAGGTTGGGATCATTGCAATTGTTGGGTTGAAGAAAATGGTTGAAATCACCAACTAGGACAGGACATGGATGGGATACTATATGTGGTAAATTTCCCACGCTATGAATTTCATTTCCTTGACTTATGGGATTTGAGGTAATTATAGAATTCTCCCCAGTCCATGTCATTCCAATAGTACATTCTACGTAGTCATATCTGGAAAGATGGACCTCCTGGATTTCTATTGTCACTTAAAGACACCTCTGGAAGTTGATGTAGGTTTAAGTCGTGACTGCTGATTTATCAGCCAACTTCCATGCACGCTTGGACACCGAAACTCACTGACTCACTTATGATGCTATGCCGCCGAATTCTGAGCCAAAAAACGTCCAACTATGATGCTATGCCGCCGAATTCTGAGCCAAAAAACGTCCAACCATGTTTCCAAAGCTGACATTTCACATCATTTCTCCCTAGAAATTTGGAGAAAATGCTTTGCACCAACCCATGCAGCAAATCCAACCATCATTTCCTGAAACTGATGCCCTCTGAGGCTCCCAACCCGCAGAAGACTCAGAATCATGTGGAACCTTCAGCGCATGCGGGTTTGTCTTACTTCGTAGGTATTGCCGAAATCTCATTTTTGGATGGTCAGGATGTTTTTTTTTAATAGACGAACATGCAATTTCGAATGTAAATTGGTAAATCCACCATTTTTTGACAAAGCACGGGTCAACCTTGGTGAAGAATTTGTTTGACCTAATCAGCTCCATGGCTTGCTGGAAAATCAAATCCTCCAAGTTCGATGATGGTCCCAATGAATTTGGCGCCTCGCAACAGACGGCGCCCCTTGGCCGCCCGCCACTGGGGGCCCAACACGCAGCCATCTTGGCCCAAGCGTTGTCGATGACCTGCAATGGGGTGAGCCCAATAATCAATGGGATGGATTCAACGGAAAAACCCTACAAGGAAACCCTTGTTTTCCTGCAGATCATAAAAATCAATACAAATAAATGCTGTTGATAGTAATGTGGTAAAACTATTCTCTAGTGTGACAGACCTCCAATTTTGGAAGCTTTAGACTACCTATTTCTGGTGAGTCGTTGGCGATGGTTTACCGCGTTGGTTGAATCCCACAGCATAAGACTTTGGGTCGATCTTCCGGCGCTTTGGCTATAAACTAGGCTAGGGCATGATGCCCCATTTCTTCAAGGGCCATGTTTCCTGCAACATTTGTGGGGCCATTGTTCACATGTTCTCCGTACGAACATTTCTCATTCCGGACCATTAGCTTAGTCATTTTTTTTCCCCTGTCCCATCAAGTGTTGCTACAACTATGGTACAACTCAAACATTGGATTAATTAAAACAGACCCAAAAAAAATTGTCTTTTTGAGTACAGTATGTATCTTTCAACAAATAAAAATCATCCCCACAAGTGGGATGGTCAATACCCTTGAGCCATCCCCTGTTCTCCCCGTTTTTCGGTGGGTCAAATCAGTGTTATCCCCATGATTGATTGGTCAAAACATGTTCAATTATCCCCATGTTTGATCAGTTGAATGAGGGCAAAATGACGAACATATTCATCTTGATTGGTGAAATCACGCAAAAAAACATATGAACAATCATGTTGCATCATCCTAAATCATATCAATTGTTAAATGATTGCTAAATGATAGATACCCTCTGGTAATCAAACATGGCAATGGAAAATCTACCATTTGTAAGGGATTTTCCCATTGAAACCTCCATTTATAGGGGATTTCCAATTGCTATGTTTGATTACCGGAGGGTAATTATCAACAAAAACAACAACAATCATTTAGCATACCAAATCCATCGAAATCTCCTTTTTTGGCTAGTGAAATTTTCCGGACACATCCTCCGACCTGTCATCATCCGGCCTCCAGAGAAGAGGTTCTGCAGCAACAGGAAGCCATGGTCCGGACGTCTCCAACCTGGGTCTGACCACTGGGGTGATCGAGATGGTGGATCTTCAATTGTGAATTCTGAAGTGGCCCCAATTTTTGGGGGAAATGTGGCCCAGAAGGAGGCTGATTTGGGAGTTTCCCCATGCTCTTTTGGGGCCATACAAGTTTGGGGTTTTACCAGTTTTACCACATGTTTTCAGAGATCTGTGTGGCTTAGCTGAGGTTGCAGTTGAGACTCAACAGGGGAAGAAGTTGGGTCAGGTTGAGAATCAACTTGGAGTGAATTTGAGATGGTTTCAAAATATTTGATGAGATGGAAGTTTTTTGATTAGACTAGAGATTCAATCCTGTTGGGAACAAGTGAGGAGCTCAGTGTGGTCTTTGCCAGTGGGTTGTCGACAATGCGGTTAGAATATCCCTCCATCACGTGAGAGCACAGGTGTCCGGGAACATTTTTTTCCTATTAGAGTGTCGCTGAAAAATGGAGTATGGGTATACAGTATACCTGTATACCCCTCAATATCCATTTCAATAGGGACAATGATAAACTATCAAATGTAATCAAATTTAAGATTGCAATCATAGATTACAATCATAGATTTCCAACTACCTATGATACAAAAACCTATTGGGTTTCCCAAAATCTTCGCTACAAATCCATTCAGCTACCATGATCCGCTGGGCACCCCTGCACATAGCCAGCACAGCACTCAGGCCATGGGGCCACAAGGCTTCTAACGCCTGGAAGAGCTCCCAGGTTAAAAAACGTATTGTCGGTTGTATATTCCCATGTAATCCCCATGAAATCCTCCTGAACTTTTTGGCTAACTCCCAATTTTGGCTGATTCAATCCATGCAAATCTCACATGTTTTCCATTGACATCACATAACATCACCATTCTTCTGGGTGAGTTCCCCCATTTTTGGACCAACGCACCATGCATCCTGCCTCAGCCCTCAATTCCGGGTTGTTCGCTAGGACGTTGGCCATGAAACTGGGCCTAAGTGGGGTGAAGGCCCCCAACAGATAGCTATTTTCATGGGGAAAATACTGCGAACTTGATAGGAACATGGTGGGAAACAGGATGGGAAACAGAACTATTGGGAAACATGATGGGAGCTTGATGATTAATATTGATTATTCATCAAAGTTGGAGGTTTCCCTCAATGTTCGGACAAACCCATATCCTTTTTGGAAAAAATAACGGGACCGGTTTGGTGTTCTATCTGTTAGCTTTTCAATGGGGGGTCCTTTTAATCAATGAAGTAAGCAGCGGGAAAAAGGACATCTACAGTGCAAAATCACCTTGAAAAATGGGTGTGTTCGCTGACTCGAAATCCAGTTGGTTGTCAGAACTCTGGGGTCTGATGGGGTATGCATCTGAATTGGGGATACCTCAAATTTAAATGGATAGGTGGTACCTCAAATTTGAATACTCCCTACCAAACATAACCAAATGTGTTCAGTGGATATTTCAATGAACAAGAATAATATCCAAAATGAAAGGGGTTTTGGTTTCAATTTCCAACCATACCAGTTGAGCCCTGCAGGCTGCCAAGAGGCACAGCCTCACACCAGGCTGCAGAACGCTCACCGCTGGGCCTTGGGTTGAAGCCAAAATCGCAGTGGTTGAAGCCCCAAAATGTCAACCGTTGATTCCTCGATAATCTATGCTGCTTAAATCCCCCATTTCAAATGCTTCAATCCCTATTGAAATCTGAAATTCCCTGAAGATCTCCATGATTTTGTGTTTGTCTCGTTTCAAAAGTATGGCGCCTAAATACCCCTCAAAAAATGACAGTGAACATCCCAACAAAACCATGGTCAAACCCTGTTTCTGCTGGTGGAAAAAGGCCGGCACACATCTCTTGTTGAACTTGTTGCATGTGGAAATCCCGAAAAGAAAAATTGATGAAATCGCAAGTCTGGAACATGGGATCTAGAATTTTGAATCCAAAAACCATCAAAACCAGTTGTTGCTAGTCACCCATGATTGTGTGAAAATCGTTGTTTTAGATCTAAAAACCAATCATGTTTGCCGTTTGCCCATTAAATCATGTTCTTGTAGCATCAAATCCCCCCATTCAAGCCAGTTTTGCCCATAAAACCCCATGAACTCACTATTGAATCACCATGAGGTTACCATATAAACCATCAAAACATATCAAAACCATGAAAGTCAACCAAAATCAATCGCCACAGTCATCAAACATGCATCAAAAATCAAAAACACCTCAAACATCCGTCCAAACATCATCCAAAAATCCATCAAACATCCGTCCAAATCATAGGTTTTCGATCCTCAAAATCCCTCATTTTGGCCAACCACTGGGCCCACCGGACGTGGCCAGGTCGCACCTCGCCTGCACCGCGAGGCGTTCGACCAAGCCGCGGCGCCACCAGCGGCCCTGCGACGTGTTTTTTCTTCCGAGGAGATTGGACATGTCTGCAAAAAGATGATGTTAGTTGGATTTTCAATGGGATTTGGATGGGATTTTCAATGGGATTTGGATGGGATTTGGATGGAATTTTGATTATCAAGAATATTTGTAAAATTGTAAAAATATATACATATGTGGATTACCACTAGCTATCAACAATTTGGGATATTATATTCTGTTGAAACATGATTATAGGGATCAGGATCATGTAGTTACTATATATTGGTGATTTAATTGGAGTTCATGGGATTTTCTGGTGATTAATGGGAATCAAATTATCAAGAATGGGGATATTCAGCAGGTTTACAGCCTGTTTACAAAACCAGAGGGTATCTAGAAAAAGTAAATAATAATAGATAATATCATTTATAATCAATCAGAGGAATATCAATTATAGGGATTTGTTGGTTTCTAACATGTTAATTGGAACTCTCTGGAAAATATGGACACATCATGGGGGCTTGACCCTGCTGTCCTCATCATCCCATCATCACTGCCTGGATCTCTGGGTTGCCCACCGCCAAGTTTCGAGCCTTGGGGTGTTGGAGACACGCATAATTCAAGGATGGCGCAGGTGTGTGTGGTACCTCAACTTTGGGAAAAATACACGCATGTACAATCTACACTTATCATAAGTGTTGTCATTATATGTCGTTATGATTATCATGGGATTGACATGTATTGTCTCTGCGCAGCATTTGTCTCCAAAGGGACACTCCAACTGCTGGGTGGAGCCACCAGCTTCAAGCACGCTGCTGCAGCCTCCTCATGTGCTGCAACCACTGCTGGCCTGCAGGAAACTCAAGGGAACCCCTGCAGGAACCCCCAATTTTTTGGGAGGTCAAACATGGCAAACCATGGTTTCCGCTCAAAATTTTCCCTGAAACCAATCCATTGAGATTTGTTTGGTTGTCTCAAAATGAGAAAATGCACCAATTCAATCCAACAGTAGCAATAGTAATCAGGAGAGTGCATCACATAGCAATACGAACTCAAAATAAGAAATGATAACGGCAAAAAGATCAATCACGATAGGACACTAGGACTATATAGTGATCCATCTTATATCACTTCCAGAATACCTAACCTCAGTTTGGAATTGATCAATTATGTCCAACCCGCAATCTGTGAGTTGCATCAACATACACACACACACACAGCAGCGCTGGCATGGACCAAATCTTCATTGGCCAGTCATTGCCGCATGGGTGCACCAGGCCACTCCGCTGAATTGATTGGAGCCATTTTCTAAACTTAGTTCGTGGGAAACACTACATGTTTATATACAAAGAGACAGCTTACATTTGCACCAGTTTTTTCTGATTGGCTAGGGATGTGATACTAATTCAAAATTGACTCGTGGCGTCACCATTTGGGTCCCCCACGCTTCCTGCATACGACTCTAATGATCATTAGGCACTCTGTGTAGACCTTTTTTCATGTCACATGAAATGAAGTCCGCACCAGGCCCTGCAATGCCAACACTCGCCCGCTTGCAGCAGAGTCGCGCAGGAGCTTCTTTCTGCAACCTCATGCTACCATCTCCTTCCGTCAGCAGGTTTTCAGGTGTTTTTGTCTTGTACTCATCAAGGTTCCATTTTCACCGACCGAGTTCATGTACTTCTTCATGTAACTTTGGTGTTTTCTTTAGTATTCATCATCAATACGTCATGCCCTTGTGATGAACGAGCAAAGTGATACGATCACATCAACCAACCTAGACCCTAAGAACATGTTGGAAGCCAACCCCCAAGCTCTCGCAGGGTCGATGCTGGTTTGGGGATGGTACAAGGGGAGGTCCCTCAAAAACAACTACGTTGACCAAAAAATTGGTTAACTCTTTGGTTTCTGGGGGATAGAACATGATATAACTATAGTATTCAGATTCATGAGGTTTAAACCAACAAAAAAGTTATTGGGGGGGCCTCAGCTTGTAAGATCAACCAAGAAAAGGCCCAACGTCCCAGCACCAGCAGTCCGCCACCAGGCGCCTTCGGCGGCGAAACCGGCCAACCTTGCCAGATGGAGCTCCAGCCTCTGCCACGCTCGAGATTGGCCGTTGCGTACGCGTTGGTTTCGTTCCAAACTTTTAGGAACTTGTATGGGAAAGTCAATGATAAACTATGATAAAACTAATGATAAACCATTATATTATAACGCAAGTCTACAATTAATCATTGACTATGGTTTCGCATCCATAGACTAATTTCATAGTCAATCATAAACCATGGGAGCTTAGGGGTACCCGATTTTTCCCCTGATGGTCAGAGAAATCAATGACAAGTACCTTGGTGATGAATCCCAACTTCCCAATAAGCAATGAGAGCTGGGACCTCTCAGGGGTATGTGAAATTGACTTACTTAATTACTACGGTCTATAGTGATGAATTGTCTGACCGCTGCACATTGAAAACTGGCAGGCATTTTTAGAGGATCGACTTCACAAAATCATGGATCCATACCAATATCATGGTTTATTAATCATGGAGGATTCCCCAAATAGTGCTTGACATTAACCATTACTAGGGGGTTTATTAATCCCACCTTGACATTAGGCGAGAAACACCAAACAGTGCACTCTGACACTTTTCGACCGCCACATGTTTCCACACTGAGCGCCAGCACAAGTCACCCAGGCGTGTCAAGAGTTCTTCATCTTCGGCAAACCTCTGGCGTTCCTGGCTGATGAATTCCAGAAAATACTGGACTTTACCAATGAAATAATGGTGATTGAATGGGATTTGAAGGTGATTTAATGTGGGTATAATGGGATATGTTTTGTATCACTAACATTCACTAACAATATATGGGGTTGTCTGAAAGTAGGGGTACCCTATTCTATTCTATCCACTGGTTCATCATCATTTTACCATATGGTCGGAACCAACATTGCCATTTGGGGGTATACCAACGATTTCAGACACACCCAAAATGGTTTCAATGAAAACGCGGAAAACAAAAAAAATCAAAGGTTTTCACCATGACTTAGCGGGTAGGGTTTGCCTCACACCTACACAATCGTGTGAGAAGCAATACACAACATATAGACTATAGACTCTGCAAATGGCATTGACGGCCACCAGCTCCTTGAGCATCTTGACAGATGCTGGCAGTCAAACATTAAACATCATCATGCACTTTTTTTAGCGGCCTTAAGAATCAAGGATGCCAAAAAACGAAAACCACCAATGTATACAAATCGTTGATGAATTATTGTATGTAGACTCCACTTACTCTTCTATACCCCTAATGTTGCTGATCATTTTGTATATTTCTTTCAGAAAATCCCCATGTTTGTCATCTATCACGATCGTCTCCGCGGTCCACATTTTCAACCGCTCTTTTCGGATCGGCTCAATTGGCTTCCCGCTCCAGCCTCGGATGAATTTCAGGATTTCGTGCAAGTGATTCTTCTTTCTGAGGCTGAAGGGCTGTCAGGATCGATATTTTGTGATGCACAATTTACAATACCATCCCATCTCACCAATTCGGGGGTGTGGTACATTATCCCACGGGTAGACACGTTGTGAATCAAAACATATGAAGATGATTTGTGATTGTGGAAAGCCGAAACCCCTCAGCCCTCCAGTGTCCAAGGATCAGGTCCGGGAACATCTCCTGGGAACCCCGCCCCCCACTGCCCTGCTGACCGTGGAAGTCTTCTGACCAATCACGTGCTAGAATTACCCGGTGGCTATTTAACATAGCCATGGAAAATTGATGAAAATGGCCCATTTATAGATCATCTATGGTGATTTACCTATTAAGAATGGTGGTTTTCCATGGCTATGTTACATAACTAGAGGGTATTTACAAAACATTACAATCCCAGGACTGGATCATGGGAAAAAGAATGGCTTGCGGTTAAGATTGTCCCAACAAAAATCAGCAAAGCCAACTGATTGATACACGCATCAACCAACCTTTGATGTGGAAGGCAAATTCCTAGGAAATCCTGGGTAGTTCATCTAGAATCCATGTCACAAACCAAACAAAAACTAATTACCTAACATATATTCCTCCGATTCTTTGCTGTATAAGATCATCCCCATGTTTGTTGGTGAAGGCCCACTTGCCTGCTTGCTGAATCAAGTTATCAACTTCTCACTATGTTCTGAATAAATCACTGCAATGTGTGCTGGTCATCCGTGAAAGCCATCCTTCGCCCAGATCCCGCAGCAAACTCTCCTTCTGGACCTGCTTTCGAGACTCCTCCACCTCTTTGTACTTCTCACCTGATCCAGCTCCCTGTGCCCAGAGTGGAAGCCCGTTTTTTGGCCAAGAATATGGGATCTTCGCAATGGATCTTCGAAACAGATTAAGATATATACTCCGTCTTGAGTTGTGGGATCCATTTTTGATGTACTCAAGACATACTTACCCAACATATAACCAAATGTTGGATCCCCAAACTATGGGATCCATGTTTTTCCTCCACACATCCCGCGGTCCCATCTCCAGCCATCCGCGGCTGGGGTCTCCAACGCTCACCGTCTTTGATGAGACGTTCAAAGCGGATGGTGGTGCGATTCCTGGCTGGTGATCATGGTTCGGAGATCATCCCACCAAAATCGTAAGTGGTTAAGAACCATGGTTAGTAAAGAAATGTTAAGAAGTCCCTATTTCCCTGGGGTTATCCCATTTTTGGGCTATAAGCCCAGTTACTAACCAGTTGCTAAGTGGGATGATCCTCCAAGTGGTGTGGGGATAGCCAACAGAAAAGGTTTTGGTAAGACCTGAATTGGTATGGATAAACATACCAAGAGAGGTATGAATCTAGGGAGAATCAGATTGTATGTACGTTAGTACGTGGTAAATTTAAATAAATGTACCATGTACACAACAACTGAACACAAAGTTTGGTTCATAGGTGTTTGTGTTTTCTGGTGGTTGATTCAATTGTAAGTGTCTTGTCTTCACCCATGGCCCTTGGCTCCTTACCCTGGTACCTCTACTTCAATCCAGCTGGGATTGTTTTCGATGTTCATTCCCCACTACTATCCACTACTATTGTATCCAAATTGTATGCTATGGTACTGGTATTTGACAGAATTGGATCGATACCCATTTAGCAAGTGGTTCAAAACCCATTACCGGGGTATATGATATGCCATAAGTATCCCTTGTGGTCCCTTATGTAACTTCTTTATTCCATGTTTCCACAGATCTTTCCAACCTCATATGTGTCCCAGGGTCAAATTATGGTGCATGGTTTATCATCCATTCCATTATGGGAATCCCTACAATGGGGTTGTAGACCCCTATGAATGGATTGATGACCATCCCCAATATGAATGTGTCATGGAATATCATCCAACTTGAAATCTGCCATATCCCGATTAATATCCTATTTGTTGGTGATGAGAAAACGAACCATGTCTTGACCTTGGCCCAATCTGCTCATCTCTTCATTCCATGGTACATGACCAGTGATCAAAGTCCTCTGGTTGGTTGAGAACTGGATTCCCCAAATGCAATTTTCCCCCATATCTTGGGTGAATCCCCCCAAAAAAATCATCAACCCACCGGAGTAGATCGCAGCCACTGCTCAATTCACCATGATATGCCACTATATCCCGTTGTATCATGTTGTATCCCTATCCCTACATTGTATCCATCAATGTCCCATAGTTTCATGGTTGATATGGTTGTATCCCACTATATCTTCACATATGGCGTCTGCCAGGTAAAGGTCACCCCTGATCCTGTCCTGAAGTCTGAGTTATCTGCTTCGATCGAAACCTACAGCCGATGACGCGTCGAGGCCGGCCATGGCTGGGGTCCCACAAAAAGCATCAAAAAGAAGATCAAGAAAAACTGTTGAACAATGGATATGATATGAATGGGCAATGTAGAACTGATATCAATTAATGTATTTAAATCTAAAGTCAAAGTCCGATATGAATCGTTACGCAGTATGAGGGAGCGGTCTCACCTCGACATTGATCTGGATCTGGAATATGGAATGGATGTAGGCCCCGGCGGCCCCGGTGCATGATTCATACATATTCATACTAATATATTTTGACTCGCACAAGTACTAGTAGAGGGGAAACTGTCGTCTCTGGTTCGCCCAGCTCTACATTTCTGGATTACCCTCTGGTAAACAAACATAACTATGGAAAATCACCATTTTTAATAGGTAAATCAACCATAAATGGACATGTTCAATTGCTATGTTAGTTTACCAAAGGGTATTTCATGGCATCTGCGGTATGCTTCCATGATGAACCGCCAACCAGTGATCACTAAGGAGTGCACCATGATGTGGGCGAAAATTTCAATGCGCCCTGCCTGCGAAAAACGTGGCAGGCCGTTCAAAAAAGAACAACCAATGTCTGAAAATGGTGTACCCCAAAATCCAATGGTTTTCCATCATTTTCTCCACCAATAGCTCTTGTGGGGTGTACCCCATTTTTGGACACATCCAAATCACGGAGAAACATCTTCCCCAACCGACCAAAACTTCATCGATTTCAATCTTGAACGACGTCAGCAGGTTCTGTAGAGAGACCACAAAAAAAATAGAGTTTGGGAGATGAGCAGTGTCAAAACCTTTGGAAAATCTATGGAATAATGGTTGGTTTTCATGGCAAAGGGGTAAATACAAACATCAATTCCACTAATGGAGTATGATAAGCCCCATGGCAAAGGGGTAAATACAAACATCAATTTCACTAATGGAGTATGATAAGCCCCAAGTATATAGGTATGTAGTGTATAGCCCAAAAAAATAAACATCAGCATCCACAATGGATATGATGATAATCCCCCAATACATTGAATCGAATAGAGTAATACTATTTGTATTTGCCAACTACAAATAGGGTACCCTATTCCATCCATCCACCGGTTGCTCCCGATTCTCCCTATTAGATACTGTAGTATTAGAATTTATTGACATTGCAATTTGCGAGGCTGCTTCCCACATGTTCAGACACACCCAAATCATCCCAAATCATATATACATTCATATATAGATTAGTTGGCTATACAGAGTTATATATACCATGATAATGTCCCCATATGGAGGGTTTCTAAAATGGGGGTATCCCTAAATCATCCATCTTAATAGGATTTTCCGTTATAAACCATCCATTTTGGGATCCCCCTTTTGTGGAAGGGTAGCCCCTGAACAAAACATCATGCACCAACACCAGGGTTTTCGTCCCGTGTCCTCCTTTTTGCTCTGGATGTATTGCTCGTCTTCTCGAACTTCCCAGTCCTCCTACGAACCCGTTTGGGCGTGTTTGAAAATAGGGAATTGACGAGTCAAAATTGGGAATTAGCCATGATCAAAGGTGATTTAATAGTCATCTAATGGGGTTCGAGGGTATAGTGGGACATATTTAACCAACAATATGCGAATGGGATCGTATGGGTGTGTCTGAAAATGGTTCTAGTTGTTTGAGTAAAACTACCATATCTCCAAACGGCATGTTTTTTAGTGGGAAGATGATGATAAACCAACGGACAAAAAGGGCATCCCAAGGTTCAAACCCATTCTTTCCAATGTTTCTTCTTGAAAAGTGAGAAAGCAGAAGTTGGGAATCGTTCTAGACTTGCCTCAAACATCAAGCCCCTTTCTATTTTCTTGTGGGAGCTGGGTTTGACTGGTTTTACTTCTTTCCGAAATGGATCCAATGGGGGCTCTACCACATCGAAGTTGTCAGGCTCTACTTGGACACTAACTTCCGGGTCCAGTGGCGTGGCTTCAAATTTCCCATGTTTGGAGGACGTTGATGTCCTGGTGAAGATTCGGAATTTCAAATCATGAAGCTGAAATGATGAAGACTTTCAAACCTGACTTAAGGTCGTTCTTTACAAAGCTAAAGTTCCCCCATGTTGTAGCAAAATAAGAATGTATCTAATGTTACGGCAAGATACTATGGTTTGCCCGGAAGGTTCAAACGGTGTACAAGCATCATCCATCCTTCAACATGCTCAAATACTTGCTCAGGGCCAGTGTCTTGGAATTTCGCAGACAACCACCCTAAATCCTAGTAATCCCCATTGATATAGGGATTTTCTTCTTGAAACATATTTAAAGAAACCATCAAGATTGCCAAAGGTTACTCCATGGCAACCGCTTTCCGACCTCAGGCATGGCGACCACACCCTCAATGCCATAGCGAGGAATGTTGACCTTTTCACCGCCGAGCTGGTAGATATGGGCCAAATGTAGGTCCAAATGGGTATAGTGGTGATTCAAAGGGGATTTAACCAACAAAAATTGGGACATTCATGGGAATTACCCTCTGGTAAGTTAACATAGCTATGGAAAATGACATAAAATGACCCATTTATAGAGGACTTAGGAACTTAGCCATAAAAATGGTGATGTTCAACAGCTATGTGAAATGAACAGAGGGTAGGCAGGTACCCAAAAAATACTCAAAACAGTATAGGATCCCACTTAAATAGTGATTTAATTACTTGTCTATCTTCTTGGGGATGACTACAAATGACATAAATCTATTGAATAGAGACGACGCCAAAAAATGATCTGCCCATAATATGATACTAGGGATACAGTGTGGGTTTTCTAAATTTCCACGACTTTGGGTTGTTTTATTTTCGGCCAGTAGATCTTTGGTATCCCACTTTCAGCATAACGGATCCTATGAATCGCGACGCAGAAATGACTTGAGAAACACAGCTGGAACATGCTGAAACCACTGGAAAAACCATCTCACTTGGAGTCTCTCGACACCTTAGGTTGGGGTTGCCGGATTCAAGCCCATTCGTCACAAGTTTCCCCATAGTTTTATTCCCATCAAATGGCGTAGCACTGAATCACCATACTTTGGGGTCCTGTTTCGAGTTTGGGTGGAAATGGGTCGAAAACCATTTCACCACAGTTATAGGGGATTATAAATTATAATGCCAAAAGTTATACCCATCATTTCAAGGAATCCGTGTAAACCCACCATTGAAGCCCTACAGTTGTTGATAATTAAATCCCATCAACTCATCATAACTATAACCCTCCGGTAATTCAACGTAGCCATAGAAAATGGCTCATTTTTTGGGGATGATTTGCCTTTATCCATCTATTTAAAAAATGGTGATTGTCCACGTCCATGATGTTCCATAGCTATGTTAAATCACCATGTCGGGTAGATCACCATTTCCATCGGCCATCCCCAACCAACTCTGACCCTGTGGCCCCCCTCCCACACCTGCATCCCGGAGCGTCGAATGCGAGTCACCACAGCTTCTGCAGATTGTTGACCCTGAACGCAGGAAATGGGGGAGCTGAGGAGCTCTAAACCGCGAAGCGGGTACCAATGGCTACCCGAAAATTAGATCATGTGGGCAACCCATTGCCATAAACCTACCATTCGGGGATGGTTTGTTTATACGACCCATTTATAGTGACTTTGGGAATGGTGTATCATTGGGTTTACCACATTAGCTACTTAGTAGACCTAAACCCTCATGAACCCCATAGAAATAATGTTGTAGTAACATATTGAAATGGTCGGGTAAGGTACTATTGTTTATGGGTACTTGAAGGGTCTACGTGCAATCATCTCTCATCCAAATGGCCATGTTAGAATGTATCTCATATGTATATGTGTGTATATATATATATATGTACTGTATGTAGTTGTTACAACATGGCAGATTTACATGTACTAGCTATGGAAGGTACTTCCAAACCACACACTGTGCATGTGCGACGTTCACCATGTGCCATCCCCATGCGACATTCGCATCTGCATCGTGCCATTTCTGCCTTCTTGTTGAAGAACCTTGGCGGTGCACGGCAAGTCTTTGGCGACAGAGGACAAGGCTCATGGCATCTCATTGAAAACAAGATACCTGTCTGGGCATTCAATGTCACTTGGCTGCTGTTACTGTAGTGGACTTGAAATGATTTTATACATCGTCTCCAGCATTTGAAGGATCCAAGCAACCAAATTTGATCAAACTTGAGTATGTTTGGTATGTTCCTTGATTGCAGGACGCTCACATCCACCATTTGAATCCATTTGATAGATTCTTGGGGCTCCCCACAACGATATTTTATAAAATCTTAATCCGATGGATTAAAAAAAAGGATGGGTTTTCGCCATCATTTCCAATCCCTCCAATCCTTTTCTAAAAAAAAACGCCGCCCATTGGGGGTACCCACCGCCCAACTGAGACCGATCACATGAAGGTATGAAGATCTGCAGACGCTCGCGAGGCGAATTGCGAACTCCGATGTTTCACCTTCAGTCCGGAAGGCCACGGGGTGTCCGGGCCCTGTAAGAAGCTGGTTATAAACCCTATGATCATTGGATTGATTTTAAGGGAAAATCTATAGGAAACCAGGGTTTTGACCAACAAATATAGGGGTGTCCTGTAAATTTTCGCTTGAACCAATCCAATGATACTACCCTTCCGGCAATCAAAAAGGGTTTGCTCCTCTTCAAATGAAGAAAAAAAAACTTGGGCAGCACACCCCAACTGCTCAAAATCTGCAACATCAGATGCTTGGCATACCCGCAGAACATAGATTCAAGCCACCAGCATGTTTTTTGTGGAACCCCGTATAGCACCCCTCTGAATTTGATGGCCATATATTCAATATAATGGGGTATTGTCCAGTTTTGAAACAAACGCTGTATCACTTCATATAACCAGCAACATCCAATGCTTGAACCAACTTTTGTTGGTTGTCCCCCAGGCTGGTCCGCACTCAGTGCATCACGTTGATTTTCTCGCACTGCTCAGCGATGGTCGCCTGCGTTGTGGGGTACTGTCGGATACTCAACGATGGAAGTCATGTGCAAAGCCTTTCATAGCATGGGTATGATTATAGTGGGTATGCGTACGATAGTCATTATTATATAATGCACTTGGTTTCAAAGATTGTGTTTATAATTCGTTGAACAAAACCAACGATTGTGTGGTTTGCCAGAAAATTGAGTTCTTTCTTGCAGTCTAGTTTATCGACTATATATTCTATAACTATATATATATAGACCAGTATATGTCTGTTGAAACATGTTGCTGGGTTTCCAACCAATACTTAAGATATGTCAGGTCACCTAATTGCCTGTTTACATACAGGTCAGAGAAATATAATGGTCGCAAAAATGACGGCCCAGTTGCATCACTTTAGGCCA
The DNA here is from genome assembly GCA_003297045.1 of Symbiodinium sp. clade C Y103. Taxonomy (NCBI): domain Eukaryota; class Dinophyceae; order Suessiales; family Symbiodiniaceae; genus Cladocopium; species Cladocopium sp. clade C. The sequence continues at coordinate 52,801 of BGPT01000328.1, read as the reverse complement.
TGCGGCAATGACTATGGACGAAGAAAACTTTAGCATGCCGCAATGACATGAGTCTGACATGAGCGATCGGCAAAACCTCAATGGAGAAATCCATAGAAATCCAATGTTTGGCCACACTATATTGTTTTACCATGCATCCTGATTGTAACAACTGGAAACACATTCGACATGGGTGCGAGAAGACTTTTTGGATCTCCACTTCAGCGTGTGTGTGCGCTTCTTTTGCTGCTTTGCGCTCTATGCAGTGCACCATTGCTTAGCCAACCTTTATCTCGGGCATGAAGTCCTCATTCTCCACGCTTAAAACATGCTATATAAATTAAATCCCTAGGTTCGTGGTTTCCAAAAAATCAAACAAACCCAAATATCATGTTGTTAGCTATATAAAAATATACACCATGGATTCCTTGAACCCCCCCCCTTAAGTCTCATTCATCCCCAGGGTTGAATCACATTAAGTCCCAATTAAGTCCCATAAGATTCCCCATTAAATCCTATCCAGTCCCACTAAAGTATATCGCTAATGTGGGTAATATCTCTGTATGCATTATGTTCTATCAGTATCTATTAGTCCCATTCTTGATGATCAAACAATGTCAAGCCTCCATTTTTGATGCTGAAGCCTTCATTCTTAGTTGTAAAACCTTCATTTTCACCGGCCAAATCATCAACTTCATGGCTAAAACCTGGCAAAACCATGGTAAAACCTGCATTTTCATCAGAAAACATCACCATTTTGACTGGTCAAAGCCACCTTCAAACGTTTAAAATCCTCCATTTTCCCCGCTGTCGACCAACGGCTCGGCCTTGGATTGGAGCTGCTCCGGCAAGGTGGCGATGCCCAGGGCCGCCGCCAGCAGGCGGTGCACTAAGACGTCCGCGTAGCGACGGATGGTCTGGTGAACTAACATAGCTATGGAAAATCACCATTTTTAATGGGAAAATCCACTATAAATGGCCATTTTCAATAGCTATGTTAGTTCACCAGAGGGTAAGGGAAAATTTACAGAAAACCCATGGGATTTTCCCATCAAATAGGATGAGGTTTCCTGTAAAATGTCCCATTTTTAGCAATCCAATGAGACTGGGGAAGTAACTTCGAAACATACCCTCTGGTTATGACCAACAGTTCGCCATGGTATAGCCATGGTCCATTTATAGATGATAAAAATGGTGATTTCCCTGTTAAAGATGGTGATTTTCTATGGCTATGTGAAATAACCACAGGGTAATATTGACGGTCCCATTATATCTACGTACTTGCAGGGTCGAATGGCATGAGAACAGGGATTTTCATGGGCGTTCACCATTCAGAAATATGAAACATGTGAATCATCCATGGAATAGAATGGCATTTGCAGATGAGCAACTCAGATTCCCGTCAACAATTGCATTTGAGTATATTTGAGTTCAATGGGATTTCACCATGAAGAATGGTGAATGACCAAATTCCAATTCTAAGTGTGAAAAACCAATTGGTTTCTTGTTAACATTGGGGTCTTACTGTCCTATTGAAAAAAGGGATCAAACTACAATCTACTAATCCTTGGTTGGAATAGCTATAAATAAACCGGTAGAACCAGTTTGCAACCAGGTTGTTTTTGACGCTGCATATGAGATTGATTGGCCTGAATAGTGGCATATATGGTATTTAAATGTATTTAACCATTAAAAACTTCCGTTCTAATATGGGAGAATACATGAAATCATGGTTCAACGCATTAGTTCAAGGGAAACCCTCAACCGGAAACACCGATACTTCGTGGTAAAAAAACCATGGTTTCTGGTGTAGACCAGGGGAATATCTGGGTGAACTCTCCCATTTTGCTGGATACTGATGAGATCGCAATGCCGTGAAACCATGTTAAGATAGATATTATATTTATATATATATATATTATACACTGTACACCTGTAGAAAAGTTGTGGTGGTGTTCTTTTTGTGTTCAAATATGTTCAAATCATTTTCTTGTGGGTGAAAGATGCTGAAACCTCAAGTTTTTGCGGGCGACAAATTGTGAAATGTCAATGGTTGTAGGTTAGATTTCCGGCTGGCAGGTTCAGCAGCCAAAAATGGATCTGATCGGTTGCAGGGTGGGTTGAATTCATCTTGTTGTTGCAGTCTGGGTTTGTCTGAAAATAGGGTATCCTCAATTCCAATGGATTGTTATCTAATCCCATCAAAATGACCATTTGGATCCATTTGGAGGGACTTTCCCACTTTCAAACAAACCCCATCTCCAAAATCTGAGGTCCCCTACGCTCCATGGCTAGTCCATAATGCGCATAAAGCGCTGGCTGCAACTCACCAGTGCAAAAGTAGACCGCCTGGTTCATGCACCTGCAGGACATTCGACAAACATTGCAATTGACAAATCTCCCCTTGTAGATGAATATACCTGCTGAAAAGCAGGATTTTCCATGACCAGGGTTGAATTGCCAGAGGTAAAATCAGTGAAATCCACAGTGGTCATGGCAAAGGCCCAGTTATTTAATGGTTGTGATTATCATGTCAATTCCCCAATTTTTGCTGCTTAAAACATGTTAAGTCATGTTAAGTCCCCATGTTAACATGTTAACTCCCCCTGTTTTCCATGGTGAAACCACAAACAACTCCCCATGTTTGATGAAATCCATCGACAGAAGTCGAATTCACCTCGTTGTCATGATCCGCACCAAGGTGTTGAAGAAGGGATCCTGAGGTTCGTTGAACGGCGAACTTTCCCCAGAAAACCAGAGCAGATTTGAGCCACAAAACATGGGAAAACTGTGGATTCAATGGGATTTTATATGATTCTATGGGATTTTGATGGTGATTCATTGGGATTTCACCGGCAAACATGTGAATGGAACATCCATTAACCAAATGGAGGTTTATAGGTAGGAAATTCACCTATAAATAGGTGATTCTGCATTGCTGTGTTTGACTACCGGAGGGTAAGCATGTTGGGAAACCTATAGTCTTGCGGCGTCTGAGTTCTATATCCCATCTTTTTTTGTTGCTGGGCATTCATGGATATAAAGCTAAGAAACTTTTACTTTTAGTGGGATTGTACTTTTCTATCTTCTTGGGGGTTACTGTACTATGTACATATATGATATGATATATGATATATTATATGTATACATTTATATACCATCGCTTGGTCCTGCCATGTCCTGACTTGTCAATGTCGTTTTTGTTGGCTATTCCGCACTTGTGTTGATGACTTACCTTACCCTTTTTGTATCCCCGTTCTTCAACTTACAACAACTTCCATTTCATGTTCCGTTGCTTCTTGTAATCTTGTAGTTGTTGTCCTCCACTAAACAAACCGGGCTGGAAAATTCCGATTTCCAGCAGGAAATTCATCTAAATTTCTGATGGGGTGTTCCAAATAGACAACTTTGTTTGCTCAATTTCTACCCCATTTTTTTCCAGGAACGCCCCAAACCTTTTTTGTGGCTTTCCCCCTGAATAAAGATCATTGTTGGGGATCATTCTCCCGTCCTCAGCCTTCACTGCTTTCTGCAAGGATTCTGACAATTCCTGCAGGCTCAGCAGGGCAGCGATGAAGCGGACCAACTATTTCTGGCAAAAAACACGGTCTGCTTATCAGTTTCTGCTTGGAGTGTCTGATGAATCTGTTCCTTTTTGCGATATCCTCCTCTAGTGGTCTTTGATCCAAAGTATGCGGGTGGAATCATCCCAAAATTCCCAGGACAATGCACGACCTCAAATTTTCACTGTCAAACCTCCGTCATATGAGGATGTCTCAAAACCTATGTTCCCATATTTGCTAATCAACATCCATGTGTAACATCCATGTTCAACTTAAAACTTGCTGTTCATCAAAAAGACTACTGTATATGTGTGTGTATATATAGAGATAGACTATAGAAGTACTACAGGGTTGAGTTCAAACCAACTCTTCACGCCCATCCCTTCACGGCCCGGGGGACATCCCAGCCCAGCGCGGGACGTGGAGACCTTGTTGTTCCCAAATTTGAAATCATTGAGACCATGCTTCGCAAGGAGATGCTGAAGTGACTTCAGCTGCTCATCCTGTTTTGGCAAACATGGCGATGTTGACTGCGTCTGAAAAGAGGGATTTCACCAACCAAAACTGGGAGTTAACCATAGTCAATGGTGATTCAATGTTGATTTAATGCTGATTTAAGAATTTAAGGATTGCAATGTTTATGTACGGATATCACGCGTTATATAACCAACAAATACCAACAGTACGACCCAGTATGATATTGGTGTGCCTGAAAGTTGTGTATACCCGCAGGTATTACCATTAAATAAACTGCAGGGAAATTGATGACAAAACATAAAATTTAGGGGGTATCCCATTTTCAGACAAACGGATATGATATGAACATGTCAGTCGTTCATGATTTCACCGTATTTCACTTCACCTCAACAAAACATCCGTGTTTTCCCTCTTTCAACCAAACACACAACTCACCATAGGCCACCAATTCCCATCCCCATCCCCACTCCAGGAATTAGAAAATCTTCACCGGAAAGCTGGGTGATTTTCTCCTCAAATGTTTCGGAACTTCGTTCAAACATACCACTATCATTTCATATTATTTCCCATACCCTCTGGTAATTAAACGTAGCTATTGAAAATGGCCATAGAAATAGTGGATTTTCCCGTTAAAAATGGTGATTTCCCAGTTCGCTATGTAACAGGATATATTTCCAAGTCATATCCCCATTGAATATCACCACCCATCGTTGTGAACCCATCGCTGATTCAATCACCATGAAACCCTTGGCGCATCCCGTCCGGCCTTGGGGGGTGGATGTCTCCGCAGTACTCCAAACATGGGAAACGTGTTGAGGATCTTGGTCGCGACGGCCTGATTCGCCAGCAACATCAGCTCCTGGAAGTGGTTCTTTGGTTGGTGATTGGTTGGCGATTGCTTGGTTATCTTGTATTACTGGTGGTTTTGAATGGTGTGCGTGTTTGTTGGTTTCTAGATTTTTTGATGGTTGTTGCATTGATTTTTCTCCCCAGGAGTAGTTTGTCCATGGGTATCTACGGTTTCAATCCCAGAGTTCGTAGGGGCCCATGGTATACATAGGGTATTCCCGTCTACTTTCCACTATATCCTCTTGAAATACCCAATAAACCCGATAAACCCCCACGTAATCATCATCAAATCTATCCAATCACCATATCTAAGGATAGTGTTTGATCTCTTACAACTTTTGAGCCGCTTTCCCCCGGCGCAGACATTTCTTCGAACTCAACAAAGCGCTTGTCTGAAATCGATGTCACTTCGGATCTGGCCGCAAGCGTCCCACCAGCAAAAGGGGTATAGCCTGCTCGTCTGAAATCGATGTCACTTCGGATCTGGCCGCAAGCGTCCCACCAGCAAAGGGGGTATATATAGCCTGCTCGCCGAAATCGATGTCACATGATCTCACCTTAGATCTGGCGAGCAAGTGTCCAACCAAAAAAGCGGGTGTAGTAATAATTGGTTGGTGGTCGTTGGTGTAGCTGGTGTCACTGGGTTCATATTCAACCCCAAAGGTAGGATGTTCATTCTTAATTTCATTGCTTCAATGTGTTTCAATGTGTTTCAATGTGTTTCAATGTGTTTTAATGTGTTTCAATGTGTTTCAATGTGTTTCAATGCTAACCAACGATTTTTGGCCTCTCTTCCAGGCCCCGCCAGTTCTGTCCATGGCACATCAAATGAGATGCCGTGTGATTTGCATCTTGTAGCCCAACGCGAAGCCGAAGCAGAACACAAAGCTGGCCACCGCCTATATTTGGGATACTGGCGAAGGCATCCTTCAATGACCATCGTGAAAACAGCAATGGGATATCCGTATGGGAAAACGTAGAAATTGGAAAATATATGAATATGGGAATATATGGCAGAATATGGGAAAATATGGTCAAAAACGTCGCACATCAATGAGGATAATAGTATAGGAGAATGGAAGATCATGGGGATAAATGTAATCATTGGGTTGCTTTTCTGGGGGAAATCGAACCAGGACATAGTGAATATAGGGGGTTTCTTGCAGATCTTCCCTTCAATCAATTCTGGGACAATTATTGGTTTCAAGGCAAACATTCACAGGAAACACATCTTTTTGACCCTTAGAATCGTTCCCTCTAGATGTTCTTGCAAATCAAGCCAGTAAATCCACAAGAGAATCTTGTAGTTATCTGGTCGGATGGTTCAACCCAACATCATTCTTCCAGGTCATGAGGGAATCTGCATGCACCGATTGGTTTCCAGCCAGCCTTCTGCACTCGTGTAAAGATGACCTGACCCCAAGTTTGCTTCCTCAGCTGCAGCGCTTAGGTGTCGAGAGGTGCGGGACTGAAGCTGCCTCCTTTAGCCAGCTTGCCATCTTAGCTTATTCTTGGCTTGGTATTCATATGTTTTCGAATGTTTTCATAGATCTTCAAAATTCCATTTCAACAAGCTTGCCATCTTTGACTTTACCTACGTAAGACTATGCCATATCAGTGTGTGTTGCAAAATGGACAAACCTCCCCCAAATCCACAAGTGAAACATATTTGACCCCATATTTCCTATAAATTGCCTTTTTCTCAGGGATTTATAAATTGGCCATGGCTTCCATAGCTACGTTCAATTACCGAAGTGTATTCCATACAACCCCAAGAAATCCAACCCAATTGCGAAATAATGGCTAACTTGGGATTAGACGAACCATGAAAAAATCTCCAAGTATATCAAGTATATCACTATTCAATACTATTCATATCCATTTCCATAAAACCCCAAGGAAAGTGATGCTTCGTCCACCCGGGCGTCGGAATAGTATGGCTGAAGGGATCCGATGTCCCATCATCTGCCAGGTCCCATTGGTACTCAGAGTGCCTGGCCGTGGCCTCGGCCAACTCGCTGCCGAACATCTCACGGAGCAACACCAGGGATAGGTCCTGGGTCGCTGAAATGGGGCATAACCCATGTAATAACATGCAATCACCGTATAGAATCGCCAAGAGTTGGGGATATTCATACCGATATTAGCCCTATAAATCTGATGATATGTATCATGACATATCAACTTAAGTCCACTTATATTTCCGCCATCTCGTGGTTGGACAAATATAACATCATTGAAATGGTGGTCGAATAGTCGTTCTTTATGTCGTCTTTCAAACCCCAAAAAGGTGATGCAGATGGTGGTCGAAGCCCGTGGTCGAAGCCCGTCGTTGAAACAGTTTGAAAGCCCAGAAATAGCAAGAAGCCATATGCAACCAGAAAGTCATCTTCCCAATTTACCATCTTTTTGGAATAATCATGAGTAATCTCTGGTAATCCCACTGAAACCCTCATAGGTGCGCTGTTGTTTACCGCAGGGAACAACCAACTTGATCCAGTGCTTTTTCTTTAATCCATACGGCCATACGTTTGATATTTAGATCACGTTGAAAGCCAGTATTTCATCATTTCAAGAAACGTTTGGATAGTTGCAACCTTCTCCCAATCTTGGTGATTAAGACTGATTCTTGTTGTAGATCCCAAGTCTTGGCGCTAAAATCACCTCAAATCATCTTCAATCCCACTTTCTGATGTAACAAACCATGTTTGGACGCCTAACATGTGAAAACCCTCAGAATTTCGGCCGCAGAATCCCCGGAGAAGCCGGGAGCCAGGGCACAGTTCCAGCGGACACACCGCTGGAGGTGTAGAACGAGCCATCTGCCACCCAGCGAGCGCTGGGGATCCAGTGAACTTTGGGGCCATAGAGCGACATCAAATCCTGGAGCTCTGAACATCCCAGGAAGCGGAGGATTAGAACAGCATATAATTCTAAAAAATGTAAGATAAAAATACCCTCTGGTAAACTAACATAGCTATTGAAAATGGCCATTTATAGTGGATTTTCCGGTTTCCTAAAATGGGGGTACCCAAAAATGGATGGTTTATAGTGGAAAATCCTATTAAAATGGATGATTTGGGGGTACCCCTATTTTAGGAAACCTCCAAATGTATATAGGATTATATAAGATAAAAATAGATAAAGTCAACAAATCCCAGGTGACATCCCCTAATCTAGGATATCCATGGAGGTTGTAGAAAAATGGATGATTAACAAGAATACTTTACTGGGATGCACATCTGGAAATGCTTGTTTTCATTCAATTCTCCATACCTTCGCACAACTCAAAGGAAAAACATACAAGTATGAATCCTGAGATATCCTGAATCCTGAATATTTTGGATTTTGGGATAAGAACAAGAATTATGTACCTTCATTGCTATCCTTCTTTCCTTCCCACCAGTTCCCCCATTTTTTTTTCCCATCAGGGTTTCTCAAATTTGATGTTTCATCATAATTTCCCCTATCAAATGGCATATATGATATATACTTTATTGATCTTTATTGGGGGTTCTTCTCTGGTAATTTTTTACATAGCTATGGAAGCCATGGCCCATGAAAATAGATGATTTACCTGTGAAAAAAATGACGATTTTCAATAACTATATAATGAATGACCAGAGGTTTAACTAACCCTTTTTGGTACGAAGCCAAGCATCAAAGGCAAGTTTGTTGGTGGTGGCCTTGCGCCCATCCAACAGGCCGCAGGACGCCAAGATGGCACTGCCAGTGCACACGGTCATGACACGCGCAGAGCGACCCACCAACTTTCCTGAAGAAGACCGGAAGCCGGGCGTGGTGATACCAGCCTGCGATGTGTATCCAGCACATATTTCATGTACAATATATACATATATGGTATATGGACATGTATATTGTATATGAATGTATATGATATATTAAACATATATAGTATATATATATATAATTGTATAATATGTAGATATTAGACGTGTATCTACCCATCCATATTCAATTGTATCCTCAACGTTTGAGAAAGAGAAAAAGGCTCGCAGCAACATCAGCCACAGATTGGTGTCATCTGATCCTCTGTTTCAGCACGTTGGGCTGAAAAGAATGGCCATTCATCATGTATGGCCTGATAAACTACCATAATTCACTGGATTGGTTTATGGGAAAATTTACAGGAAACCTCTATATTTGATGGGAAAATCCATGGTTTCCGGTTTAAATTTTCCCATTAACCAATCCAATGAATAAACCCCTCCGGTAAACTAGCAATAAATCTGGAAAACCGATCAGAAATGTAGACCCTTTCCTGGTGAAACCATGGTTTTCTATCTGTGTCTATGTTTTCTGGAGGGCATCTCCCAAAAATCCACTGGCGCAAAAAATCCGGCCTCATATTGACCCTATCTTCCTGAACATCAAAATGCGTCAGCGGGTAATCCCCTCCGCTTTTGGGGGTTCAACCCACCAGCGCCTCCTGGACCCCAGGTCTTCCCATCCCAGCAATCCCAGAATCCAATGGCTTCTCGAAAGACGGGATTGTGGATCTCGCGGAGGGTTCCAATCCCTGCAGCGCTTAAATTGGCATCCCAATTTACCCTCCAAGTACGGATTGAAGAATGGAGTCTACATAAAAATAACCTATATATGATATCTATAGTTTATATTAGTTTATATGTGTTGGGAGTTTTACTATATTTTGGGACTTTTACCAATTGTTCTAGGTACTTGGAGGGTTTAGGTTGTTCTTTTATCAGCAATATTGGTGCAATGCAAGACACTCTGGTTTTTCATGGGGATAGAATGGGGATCAGATCTTTCTGTATGCAATATGCCAACAATCAGCAATGTTGGTGCAAGGCTCATAATGCTGCCATCAACTAAATCTCAACTAAACTATGCCTATCACAATCCTATCACATACATTAACAATCATTAACATACACAAAGTTGAGACACCCCTCAAAATGGCAACCATTCCATGAACGTGGCCTCCAGGCAGCAAAAGCAAATCGATCTGCTCAGAAGTTGCGACCGAGGAGAAAGTCTGCAAGCTTTGGGGTGATCCACGCTTTTTGGAACGCATACGAACTGGAGGATAACACATGCTGGATGTCAATTTTGGGAAGGCTAACTATGAGAAAACATAACACCCTTTTGGGGGGTATGTTCTTTTCAGGTCTTTATGCTCTCCAAGTCGGATATTTCTAAACAAAACTGGGTAGATGGGATATCACTGGGTTGGTTTTTGAGGACATGATCCTTTCAACTTTGAACCAAGTCTGCGATACCTTCATCTGCCGAGTGCTTTCAAACCATTCACTGGTGGGGGGGGTTGTACAATGACTATTTACAGTAAGAGATGCATAGATTGGCATAGATATTGACCATCATTATATATATATATATACAGATGTATACAGTATTTCCTGGACCCTCCAAGTACCTCGAAAGATCGGCAAAAGTCCCAAAATAATGGCTATAGTGCGGCTGTTTCCAAGCAATCTTGAAACTATGCTGATTTAGGGATCCTGATCAATATGTCCCCGCACAAACGTGTGGAAGTCAATCAGACTTCAACGGACTTAAAGAAAAATACAAATCCAGAAGTCTATCTTGGGGGACATCACAGCTATCCCAGCATTGCCATCCCAGCATTGCCTGTGCCATGTCGGTTTTGTTGGTGAGATGTCACCCTTAAACCAAAGGGTGTTGTTTCGCCTTGGTGTTTCCTTTTACATGGTTTCAATAACCAACAAAAACCTGGGATTTTAAATCATAATATATCATAATATATCATAACATTATATAATACTATATAATATAATATAGTATAGAAAAACCGTGGATAAAAATGGTCAAGAGTCACCCTCAGACCGACAAGTCCGTGATATTCCATCCTTTTCCCCTCCCCATCCGCCATTCCACCCCGACCTGATCCATCTGAAAGTGTGGTCCCCCGAAGGATTTCGTCACCTTATCCTCCGCAAGACTCGTCACTTCGAAGCAGGGCCGCTCTCCCTGGCGCACTAACAGGCGATTGGCCACGGCGAACATCTCCAGCGGCCCGAAACTGTCCAACATCTCAAACCTCGTTGCCATGGTGCTCCTTTGACTCCGGCCAGTGGTTGATATATCGAACTATATAGTCATATAATGGGGGTTGTAAAAGTTATAAACCAACAAACAAAACTAGGGGAGATGGGGGGAACCACCAAGAGAATCGAAAAGAAGGGATTTGAAGGGATGCAAGGGCATGGCTGCATAGGTGTGAGAAAAGTGATGACCCCGAAAAGGTTCTTCGATGAAACTCCACATTTGTTTGCGAAAGCTCCGGTTTTGTGAGTTGAATTTCTTTGAGAATCTATTCATTCGTAGTTGAATCCCCAACTTGGATGGTGAAATCCAGAACTTCATGAAAATCACCCAATTTATCCATGATTTTCCGAGCTATATATCAACCTCAATTTAGTTCGAGGATTTCCCAGCTAGCCCACATCAAGTCGCTGATCATACGCCACGAAGACCAACCGAAGGGTCTTCCCCGTCGCGTTCTTCAGGGCAAACGATTTCCTCTTCGGAGACAAGGGCGGTGTCATGGTCACCATATGGGGGTGTCCTAAAATGGGGAAGGCCCAAATCACCATGGGTTTCAATACTAAAATGGTCTAATGACTTGGATGATTTTGGGTACCCCTATGGCCCTATTTTATGAACCTCCATATGTCGCCATGGGAATCCCTTCGTGGTATTCAAGGGTGATATTTCATGTATGCTAAGGCAAACATCAGGCACCAAGCGTGCGCTGTGGAGTATGAACATGATGAGACCCTGGTGGGGAACTCAAATAGGGGGTCTTGTGATTTGGATTGATCATACAGGGGGATGAGTTTAGGCTCAAATCACATCCAGTCAAAACAGATCGATTAATCGATCAATCCAGCAAGCAATCATCATCAACTATCAACCATCGATCAGTGACATTCAATCACCTACCCTCAATCATCAGTTCTCAATCATCCAATCCACCAATTCATAATCCACCATCCATCCTCCTCCTCATCATCATTAGCTTTGGTTGGTTCATCTGAATAATTCCGTTTCAAGGGTACCAAAGCAGTACACACCCAATCAAACATCAGTTCTGAGGTAAAGAAACCACTCCATGTTTGACATATGGTAATCCAACCCCTTTTATGAATAACACTGAACAACGAAGGGCTTTATGATGCTATATGAATCCCATGTTCAGAGGTATAAGAAACAAATCTATATGATTTTACCATATTTAGCCCATGGTTTACGTATGATAATCCCTCCATCCACAACCAAGGCCTTTCTTAAAATCCTTGGTCCTTGGTTGACGACATCCGTTTAGCCAACGAGCTTCTGTGGCGCCGCGAAGGGATCGTTCTCCGGGTCTTCCGAGTATTGATACTCTGCGAAGGTCGACGCCATCTTGGCCACCTGCGGCCAAAAAAATTGTTGGAAAATCAGTGGTCCTGGATAAAAAATTGTATCTCAAGAAATATAGCAGGAAGAGGGTCCCAAACAGTTGGTCAGTTGGTTCATAGCTCAGACAACTGGGGTTTATGGTGGATCTCTGCAGCCAGATGGTGGTAAATGTGCCATGTTCAACTTACATGAGATGAATTTGGGGTATGTTCATCCCAGAATCATGAATAAGATTCCCCAATTCATGTAATATGCCCCGATCACCGGGGGGATAATCGGATATATAATCACCCCCAGAATGTGGGTGTCGAACCAACTTTTGACCATGGCACAGACGTAAAACGGCCAAAAACTGTCGGCGTTTCATCCACAGAATGGATTTCCAGGCGGGATTTCAACCACTGAAATCGTGGGGGACACTCGACAATCTACCAGAGATTAGATGGTTATTGAACACGGCCCATTTACAGATATGATTTCAGTTTATTAACTAGCTCTAAATGGTGATTTTCCCATGCGTTAAACAACCAGAGGGTACATCCTCGGGATCCCAAGGCCTTGGTTGAAAATCAGGGGTTCCCGTTCGGAAAATGATCTACATTCATCGTGAGTTTCTCACATCTACCCTCTGGTAAACTAACATAGCTATTGAAAATGACCATAGAAAAATAGTGGATGTTCCCAGTATGTTGAGGGTAGCTGTCCTGTTTTGAATCCGAACCGGATAGAACTGCCTGCATCTTTCTGAAAGATGACCCATGGCCCATCCGCTTGGAAAGAGTTGTTTCTTTCTAGCGTGCGTCGTATCCAACCACGGTTGTATCAAGACATTGATCGGCAACCGACTCCTCCCTAGAAGCATCCATTTTTTTCTGGAATATATTGTTTCAATATGTCGAGTATCTTCTAGTATATCTTATAGTATGCTGTATAGTCCACAATGAATGAATATGATATCAAGTTGCAATGGGTCGCAGTATACCTCAGAATCACTATGCTCCCAAATCCACAGTTCAACCCTGCCATGAGTTGGGGATTGAAAGATTGGTTTAACATTAAACATTGGCTGTTTGTTTTCAGGGTCTATGCTACAGCAATTAATGTAGTAAATCGAATAAACCATCCCATTATAATAACCAACCATGTGGGGGTCATTTTACATCATCTCATGACTCGCGGAAAACGAATAATATCTCTATTTGGAATGGTTTGGGGGGAGTCAAATTACGCACATGTTAGCTATTGTTTTGAGGTATGGAAGAATTTTGTCGGGTTTGGCAGACTTAGGTCCCGGCTTGGTGTTGCCACGGCAGCAGCTTGCGGATTTCCTGGACGGGTTTTGCTGAGGGGGCGGTTGGGGGGGGGAATTGTGTGCGCGAGCAGATTGATCGAGGGCCGAGCCAGCCGTGGTACAAAGCCACCAAGGTAGTGACCGCCGCTGTGCGGATGTTCCTGAAGAGCGACATTAAGGGATTTGTTGGGTTGTGTAGTTGCGTCGTTTGATGTCTGCTTGCAGCAACTGGGAAACGGACTGCCGGGCAGGGAAGTGGCGGAGGTCCCTGACACAGTTGCGACATATTCGAACAAGAAACCTAGTTATGCGGTTGTTATATAGGAACTTGAGGAGCCGACTTTTGGTGGCGGCCCTGGTTCTGGTGGCGGGCCGGGCACCGGCCCCTTTGGGGGGGGGCCCGGCACCACCACAGGCACTGGCGCAGCCTTCGCCTCAGACGTTAACGAAATTGTTTTTTGGTGTTAAATAGTTTTTTTTCCTTTATGACGGCAGCAAGACATACTGGGCAACCGGACTTTGGCCGATGCCTTAGGCATCGCCACGCTCAGGGCCAGCGCCTGTTACGGGGGAAGGGGGCCTAGGGGTGGGTGGGAAACTGTTTGTTTTTTGTTGGTTGTTCCTGCCTCCTCCGCGTCGCGTTTGCGACCGGTGTCCGCCACGTTCATTTCCTCTGCCTGGGTTTTGTTTTTTTTTCATTGGTTTCTAATGCGGTGCGTCGCGTTTTGAAAGTTGGTGTTTGCGGTTGTTACCAGGGCACCCGACCCGCCGCCGCAGTTGTTTTCGCGCCGCTTGCGCACGGCGTTTTTCCTGGCGAGTGTGAAAAAGAGATGCAAAAAAAGAATTGAGGACCGGACGGCGGTCTTGTTCTTGAAAATATGCGAGCAAAAAACTGCTGCGGAAAGAAAAAGTTTGAATTAGGTTTGAAACGGGTGCTGGTGGTGTTGTGCGTATTTTTGTTTTTTGGTTGTTCTGAAGAGACACCGGGCAGTTATGAAGTTAAAAGTATAGTTATAACTAAGTTATCTTGAGTCGGCGCTAAGTCCTTTTATAACTTTCATAACTTTTTTGTATCGTTTTTTGTATTTTTCAAGATGCATTATTTTTTCTAAATTTGGTATGTTTGGAAAGTATGGAATGTTAGATTTTTTGGGAGGTTCCTTCAAGCAAGCTCGAGCTTATTTTTCAACCCGGCAAAAGGTAGATCTCAGTTTGAGCGTCTTTGCGATCAACGCGTTTTAGCACGGGCGTATCACATAGCGGCAACATGTCTGGACTTTGCAACCTGCGGCTTTCTTTTTTTCATTTCAGGCCCAGAAAAAAAGCACAAAATCTTGATACTGGCATCCTCCCGCGGATCTCCGCGGATAACGCGCTTTTGCCATCCGCGGATAACTCATGCTCCCACAATTGAAATTATAATTGCGTTCGCGGATAATCCGCAAATGCACCTGATCCCGCGGATCCTCGCGGATCCCCGCGGATAATGTCACGCGGCAGACAGCTCGTCCCTAACAACTGAGCCGCGCAAAATTTCCAAGGTCCCTGCCACACTGAAGTCAGTCTTACTGATGAGACCAAGAAGACTATCTAGCTGCTTTAACCGAAGCTCACCAGTGATACTAAACCAGTCAAAAAAGTCTGCGTCGCCATGACTTGCTTTTTGCAACTTGAGCCATAATTTTCTACAAAAAAAGATGCATTCGTGAACAATATTCCCCAAACTATCAAATCAACCAGAAACAACTTACAAAAAACATCAAAATTTCTCACTTTTAAAAAAAGCTAAGTCCCTTTATAACTTTTTTTGGCCTCAAATGTTAAACCTACTTATAAGTCCATAACCCCCTTGCTAAGTTACATCGCCCTGCATACAACTTAAGATGGCACTTATGAACTTATCTGATGACTTATGCATCGCTAAGTTGACTTACAAGATATGTTATAACTGCCTAAGTCTGCAACGTTTCTTCAGTTGGGGAGGATCGGACATCGCATCGCATTGGAAAAGCGGCGTCAAGGTTGCAATGATGGTGATTTGACAGCAGACGTGTCCAATTGGCGCGCTTAAGAATTCCTGCTAAAATATCTTTCGGGAAGCTCTTCAAAGTCTTTTTTTTCTTGGGGGGCGGGGGCGGGCTGCGGCGTCGAGATCCGGTTCGGGAGGACCAGTTTCTGTTGCTTCGGCGGGTTATTCTAATTAGTGCGTTTTGCAACTCGTCATCTTTGCTAGATCGCATTGGAGTGGCTGCATCAAGGTTGCGATTCGCGATGATGGTGATTTGGCAGCGGATGTTTACGTTTTCGGCCATGCCTGCCACANTCTTTGCTAGATCGCATTGGAGTGGCTGCATCAAGGTTGCGATTCGCGATGATGGTGATTTGGCAGCGGATGTTTACGTTTTCGGCCATGCCTGCCACACAAAACGAAGCTCCATGTCACCAAGTGTTACGCCTGCCACGCAGAATGACCAAACGGGACACAAGCGCGTCACCAGACCCAGCTGAATACCAGAAGTGCCACGCCTGCCACGATATGTCACATAGTGCCACGCCTGCCATGCCACGCCTGCCACACAAAGCTAAGATGAGTTGTGTGTTGTCAAGTTTTGTGTGAGTAAGTTGTGTGCGGACACACGCCTGCCACACAAAAACCAAGGTCCCTGTCACCAAGCGCCACGCCTGCCACGATATGTCACATAGTGCCACGCCTGCCATGCCACGCCGGCCACACAAAGCGAAGGTGAGGTGTGTGTTGTCAAGTTGCGTGTGAGTAAGTTGTGTGTGGACACACGCCTGCCACACAAAACGAAGCTCCCTGTCACCAAGTGCCATGCCTGCCACGATATGTCACATAGTGCCACGCCTGCCATGCCACGCCTGCCACACCAAGCTAAGGTGAATTGCGTGTTGTCAAGTTTTGTGTGAATAAGTTGTGCGTAGACACACGACTGCCACACAAAACGAAGCTCCCTGTCACCAAGTGCTACACCTGCCACGATATGTCACATAGCGCCACGCCTGCCATGCCACGCCTGCCACACAAAGCTAAGATGAGTTGTGTGTTGTCAAGTTTTGTGTGAGTAAGTTGTGTGCGGACACACGCCTGCCACACAAAAACCAAGGTCCCTGTCACCAAGCGCCACGCCTGCCACGATATGTCACATAGTGCCACGCCTGCCATGCCACGCCTCCCACACAAAGCGAAGGTGAGGTGCGTGTTGTCAAGCTGTGTGTGAGTAAGTTTTGCGTGGACAAGTTGTGTGCGAGCAAGTTGTATGTGAGTAGGTTGCGTGTGAGTAAGTTGTGTGTGTGATCAAGTTGTCGGTGGTCAACTTGTGCGTGATCANGTAGGTTGCGTGTGAGTAAGTTGTGTGTGTGATCAAGTTGTCGGTGGTCAACTTGTGCGTGATCAAGTTGTCTGTGATCAAGGTGTCTGTGAGTAAATTGTGTGTTGTCAAGTCGTGCTTGAGCAGGTTGTTTGTGGTCAAGTTGCGTGTGATCAAATTGTCCGTGCGCAAGTTGTGTGTGATCAAGTTGTGTGTGAGCAAGTTGTGGTGTGAGTGGGTGTGTGAGTAAGTTGTGTGTGATCAAGTTGTGTGTTGTCAAGTGGTGTGTGAATAAGTTGTGTGTTGCCAAGTGGTGTGTTGTCAAGTTGTGTGTGAGCAAGTGGTGTGTGATTTAGTTGTGTGTTGTCAAGTTGTGTGTGTGATCAAGTTGTCGGTGTGAGTAAGTTGTGGTCTGAGAGGGTGTGCGAGTAGGTTGTGCGTGCTCAAGTTGTGTGTTGCCAAGTGGTTTGTGATTAAGTTGTGTGTTGTCAAGTGGGGTGTTGTCAAGTTGTGTGTGAGCAAGTTGTATGTGATCAAGTTGCGTGTTGTCAAGTTGTGTGTTGTCAAACAAACTGACAAGTGCAAAGTGACTGAGCACACTGCAACGCGAAGCAAAGCTGATGTATAATAAAGCATACGCGCGCACCTATTTGCCTATACGGACATATATGTATATATCTATATATATATATACATATTCACCATATTGGTATTTAAATCTATATGTATGCATTTTTATTAATTCATTCTTTTTGATTTGAAATTATGTATTCCTATCTACCGGTCGGTCTTTACATCATATACCCTGTGTATCTCCCTATCCAGCTATATGCATATCTGCACATCTATCTATAGATGTACCTTTCTCTCTCTCTATCTACCAGTAGTACCGCACAAGGGGGTGNCTGTGTATCTCCCTATCCAGCTATATGCATATCTGCACATCTATCTATAGATGTACCTTTCTCTCTCTCTATCTACCAGTAGTACCGCACAAGGGGGTGGCGGAAGTTTCAAAAGTAGGATACCTATAGGAGCAGCTCGTTCCTGCGAATGATGCATGACAGAGCGAACCCACTGATGGATCGACAAGTGGTTGGAGGCAGTGTAGTGTAGTTGTGATGTAGTGTAGTTGTAGTTCTGGTTGTTGTTGTTGTTGTTGTTGTTGTTGTTGTTGTTGTTGTTGTTGTTGTTGCTGTTGTTGTTGTTGTTGCTGTTGTTGTTGTTGTTGTTGTTGTTGTTGTTATTGTTGTGGTTGTTGTCGTCGTTGTTGTTGTTGTTGTTCTTGTTGTTGTTGTTGTTGTTGTTGTAATTGTTATAGTTGTATTTGTAGTTGTGGTTGTAGTTGTAGTTGTCACGTAGTTGAAATAGTAGTTGAAGCTGTACTTGTAGTTGTAGTTGTTGCGGGTGTAGTTGTCATGTAGTTGAAATTGTAATTGTAGTTGTAGTAGTTTTGTAGTTGAAGTTGTAGTTGTAGTTGTTGTAGGTATAGTTGTCATGTAGTTGAATCTTGTAGTTGTAGTTGTAGTAGTTGTAATAGTTGTATTTCTAGTTGTAGTTGTCGTGAAGTTGATATTATAGTTGAAGTTGCAGTTGTAGTTGTAGTCGTTGTAGTCGTTGTAGTAGTACTTGTAGTTGTAGTTGCCGTTGTAGTTGAAGGGTAACAGTGCGAAATGAAGCAAATTTGGGAGATTTCCTCCATTTTCCAAGCTGACAACATCAAANGTACTTGTAGTTGTAGTTGCCGTTGTAGTTGAAGGGTAACAGTGCGAAATGAAGCAAATTTGGGAGATTTCCTCCATTTTCCAAGCTGACAACATCAAAAACGAAGCAATTCTGCGAGGCTTCCTTCAAAACTGGCCATTTGAGTGTGCAGCTGACGGCCTCGTACCACTGCGTTTTTGCGATTTTTCCATGCCGCGTCTCTAAAATACTGNTGCGAGGCTTCCTTCAAAACTGGCCATTTGAGTGTGCAGCTGACGGCCTCGTACCACTGCGTTTTTGCGATTTTTCCATGCCGCGTCTCTAAAATACTGTGCCTGTGACGAAAAAGAGACGCCAGGTCATACAAAGTGCTGCACTCGTCACGCAAAATGATTTTGACGAAGCTGAAAATCCTATGTTCCAAAATGCAACCCCTCTCAGGAAATCAGCGCCCTGACCCCTCAACACGTTTGCTTGAAGTGTCTCTTGTACTGCGCCCGTCACGAAAATGTATCTTCGCAGATCCTCTTCAAATGTCACACGCCTGCCATCGTTTTTGAAAATGCCACAAAACGCACACGTTTGACTCACTTTTGACAAGGTGTAGAATCCCTTGCGCCTGCCAGACAAAACGACGTCTGGACATCCAAAAGTGTTTCGAACGTGTGGTGCTTGTACCATTTTCAGTTCCACGTGTGCTTCGCGCCACAACGCCATGCACTTTTTCCACATCTCAACTTCTAACATGGTTCGAGAATGTGGTGCTTTGAACATTTTCACTTCCAAATGTACTTCGGTCCACAACGCCGTGCATTTCTTCGACATCGCAACTTCCAAAAGGAGCCTACTTTTCGACCCTCCGGAGCCATCTATCATTGGAAAAACACAGGGTTTCGCGACTTTCCTACCTTTTCGCGCA
>BGPT01000328.1:2640-33252 GCA_003297045.1 Symbiodinium sp. clade C Y103 | reverse complement strand
TTCTGACTTCCTTCCTGGCCGTGCTTTTCCATCTGTCCATATTGTAGGAAGGTTTAGCTTCTAAACCTTCTTGGCTTTTTTTCTCTCTCTACGAGCATATATGAATTTTAATATATATATATATAATACATATATACATATATATATATATATACTTATACATATTTAAACATACACATAGCATACGTAGGTGCGCGCGTATGTAGCTATTATTATACAACTCAAGATGAAAGGTTCGAGACTTTTCTCTTCGTCGCAGCGACGTCCTTAGATGCGACACGTATGTGGATTATGATTTCTTTTCACTAGTGATAAAATGGGGGGCATGACCCCTGTCCGCACGTGGCGCTCTATAGAATGGAGTTCATGGGGTAAAATTTCACCTAAATCCTCTATAGAATGGGGTTCACAACCACCTTTGAATACCTCACCAAATGGCAGAACGAAGGATTTTCAGGGCCTTCTTCCTTTGCTCGGCGCGGTTGGGACCACCATTTTATAGTGATCCGAATATGTTTGAAGTTATTTTTGGTTTCAGAAGCCATGGTGTACCATTTCATGGACGGGGGTTGGCTCTACATCATTTTGTATTGGATTTTGCCTGTCTGTTAACGCTCTTCAAAAATCCCAAATCATCAAACACCATCGTTCAGCAAGGCCGAATAGAACTAATCTTGCTAAACCAACATCTCTATAGAATGGCGGCTCATGACCATGTCCGAAATCGAAATTAAGCCTCTATAGAATGGTGGTGCATGACCGTGGCAACACACGTACCACCAAAATCCACTATAGAATGGTAGGTGTTTTGGGGGGTCAACGAGTACCCTTCTGTAGAGAAATTTCCAAGGGGGATCCAATAAAACTAAAAAAAACCACGACCATTGCGAGTTGCGCTTCGCATCGCTTTCCTCAGTTGCGGATGCAAATTCGAAGAAGAGAAAGTGAATACATATATATATATATACATATTTACACCCGCCAAATCTACATGCTATAAACGAGAATCTATGATTATATACAACCACTAGAAACACAAATCCGAATGCACAATGACCCACGAAAAAGGGGGGGGTCACCAACCCCGAGAAAGCCCAGCACAGCGGAGCAAGACGTCCGCCACCTCGAGTCAAATTACACATATAATAACCATTGTGTAAGCAATGATTGTCGTTCGATATGCAGCCAAGACACTCCATTATATAGTTATATACTGTGAAATTCCTCGGATAAAAGCATGCGACACGATTTGCAAGTCCAGTCACAACAAAGCCACGAGATAAAAACGAGAACCTATGATTATATACAAACCACTAGAAACCCAATCTTTTTTGATTTGCGGGTGGTCTGACCAGCGCCGAACTGGTGTCGATACGATAGAGGAACAAATGGACACGATGGATGTCATGGATAGTATGGATACCACGGATCGCGAAGCAGGACAATTGCATACGATGGATGTGATAGGTACCATGGATGGCGTGGATCCCATGGAAGAAACCATGGGTACCATGGATGTCATGGATACCAGGGATCCGGACCGATATGGATCCCATGGAAGGACTGAAGGGCATGGTCTAATGGATGCGACTGGTACACAGAGCCTCTGCAATCAATGATGCAACCCCCACAAAGGGATCCAAAGGGAGATGGATCCCATGGAAGGATCAATGGGTACCATGGATGTCATGGATACCAGGGATCCGGACCGCATAGGAAGGACTGAAGGGCATGGTACAATGGCTGCAATCAATGATGCAACCCCCACAAAGGGATCCAAAGGGACATGGGTCCATCCTTGATGCATCCAAGTTAAATAACCTGTGTTGGCGCACTGCTGGCTTACCACATTATACAATCTAAAAGAGATATGATCTCCTGTATGGATTACCATTCACCACATTGTGTTTTGTCATTTAGGTCAAACATAAATTTCCCAGCAGTCATCACCTTCATTTATATATGATCAATGATGATCATTGATAATTTACTGGAGCATTGTTGTGATTGTGATATGTTATGATGATGAGAATTAATATATCATTCATAATAAACCTCAATTGATTCTTTATAGATAATTCATTTCTGGATGAATAAACCTCATCTATCAAGTATTCTTATCATTTGGGTATGGGTCAAAATTGAATACCTCAATCATTGGATGGTTCACACAAGAAAAAAAACAAGTCAATCTGTGGTCCCCCAGGTCTTAATTTTTTATCCATACAAATTTCAAGAACCGTTTAGATAGTTGCAACGTTGTTAAGAACCTTTTGGGATAGTAGAAGCGGGTAGAACCAGATAAATCCTCACTCTGGGTGATTAAAGACTCATATGTTTATTGTAGATCCTAAGTCTTGATATCTTGATGCTAAAAATAACCAAAGAAATCCCAATTTAATTATATCATTTTATCATGTAACAAACCATGTCTTCTCCATTTCTCCCGGGACCTTCGTGCCGAAGAGCTCCCGCAGAAAGAAGTGCGCCAAATCAGTCCCTGCGGCCACGCCTGACGCGGCCAGTGGGAGGATGGAGGGGTTCACTGGGGCAAATTGTCGATTTGAATAGTGGTTTTGAATGGATTGCATGGTGGATTTGAATGGAATTCTAGATGTTGAGGGATCTTCGTGAATTTTTACTTGACTTTAATGGATCGACTACTGGATTTTGATGGGGGTTATAATGGATCGACTACTGGATTGTCATAGATTTAACATAATTCTACCGGCAAACAAATATCTCTCTACTGCAAACTTGGAACCCCCCAAGAAACATGGACATGTCACATTGCAAAACGCATTCTACCTTTACCTAATTTTGGGGAAAGGAACATCCGTTTGCCAGCCATTTTGGTGTTCAAAAAAATGATCCATGAACCTGAAATACTACCCTCTGGTAAACTAACATAACTATGGAAAATCACCATGTTTGATGGGAAAATCCACTATTTCTATGGCCATTTTCAATAGCTATGTTGGTTTACCAGAGGGTAGATCTTACTAGATTCACTTGCTTCCCGGCGCCTGATGAAGTATAAAACTTTCCATCCACACACCATCTGGCGGAGCGCTGCCATTGTACACTTGGGTACTGCGAGGCAATTTCATCAAAGGCCACCTGCCGTGGATTCCGGTCTCAGAGGATCAATGAGATCAATAACAGAAATTTAAGCACACAACCCCAGCAAACCTCAGAAAAAAGAGCTTATTCCTCCAGTACACCAACATAGCTATGGCACTTCATTTGGATGATTTACCCATTAAACATGTCTATATGGTGATTTTCCATAGCTATCGTATTTTACCATCAGGTAACCGTTAGTGGGACATCTCATTGAATTGTCAATAAGTGGCACAAGAACTGTCTAAAACGACTACCTATTAACCAACTATGCACCAGTCTGTTTAGGCAAATACAAATTGCTGCTAACATGTGCTCACCACCTTTGATTTTTCGGCATTCAAACCAACACAGTTCCCAACTGTGGATCTCTCTTACATCCAGCCCTCAAAATGAGCCATGTTCAAAACCCAAAATGTAGGTCCATTGAAATTTAATCCTGGTGTTGTCGCATAATCCCCCAATTAATCATCCGCCAACCACCATTTATCAATTTTCATCCCCTATATATGATGGTGTTTGACCCCAATGATGGGATTAATCCCATTCCTTCAATATGAAACACCTCTTAAATGGTCCCAAATATCTGATTTCATCCAGGTGGTATCTAATGTTGGGTGGAATAAATATCTATTAGGATTGGTTACTGGTTACGTATATATATATATATATTGTGTAATATTATATATACATATCATTATATATATATATATAAATATACATATCATTATGTATATATATATATATATATTTATATGTATATCCTTATATATATATACCATTATATATATACATTTGTGTATATATATATATTATAACTATATATACATATCGACTATTCCCCATTCAGTCACCAGTAAGTATATTTAAACCATCATCTTCAACAGGGGATGTGTCTTGCAGCCGCACCTTGTTGGTGGTCGCCTTCACGCCATCCAACAGCTTCGTGGCTGCCAGCAGAAGCGATCCAGTGCACACCGTCAGCACAACGGTGGCACCGCGTGCCAGTTCCCCCAAGCGGGAAATGAAGGCTGCCTGGGGGAACCAACAAACTTTTGTAGAGATGTAGAGAAGGATCATCTAAACCATCCATGTATGGTATATTCTCCCACATTTCAGTGTGAATGGCTTTGATAGACATAGGTGAAAGTACCGTACACAATTACTTGTTAGGAAGAAAACACGTGAAAACAATGATTTCGTATAGTTTTCAACTGAACCAACCCGCTGAAACTAAGGAAATTGGGGCAATCAATCGGACACAAGGACAAGGGCTATGCAACCAATACAAATAACATCAAATAACTATAAATGGGCATTCGCCAGTCGGGTCATCCAGTCGTCTCGCCCTATTGGGATGATCCCTGCACGCAAAAAATGTGGAACATCCACCATGTAAATCATGTTCCGAGTGGGAACCACTGGTTTTACACTTCTGAATGTTAGTTTACCCTGGGGTAAAAGTTCCAGCTCTGATCGACCCAGAACAAATAGAAAACCACCACATACGACCACCTGGTTTTCGCAGGGTTCTCTGGAAACATTTAGCAGCAATGCCCATCAATGCCCTACCTATTTTGACAAACGTTCAGGTTCTGACTGATGCGATTCCCAACGCCGGATTCATAAAATCAGGCCAATCGTCCTGATTATACAATCTAGGGGTTTACTAAATATGTCAATAGCAACAAGTCAGTGCCCAATCTTCTTGGGATGCACAATTGTTTCAACCATTGAGCAAACCTCAGGCATCCCTTGATCACATGATCACTAGCATTTGATAAGACCAGACTCAGGTCCTTGACTTATTTCGTGGAGCTCCCCCACATTCCCCCAAGGAAGTGTTGCGCATCCCAGCGTCGTCATGTTGCAAGGCGCGAGTTCCCAAACCACCCGGGACGAAGAGCACATCAGGTGGAGCAGCATCAGCCAGTGTAGCATCGGTCAGGGTAAGCACACCATCCTCAGCGTGGGCACAGCTGGGCACATTTTGGTGCTGAAATTCCGCAGTTGGACTCACTATAGATATTCCCAGAAAAAGTCTTGGAGCTTCCAAAACATCCTGAACCACTATGTTTTTTTTGAAAAGAAGAAACTGCTAGATCAAACCATAGATCATCCCAAGGTTTTTACAGAAATCACTGAAATCACCCAAAACGTAGTCACGCCCAGTCTCCGAGGGTTTCGCCGTCTTGCTCTCGCTTGCCTGGCGATATCAACTGGGGAGAAATCTCCAATCTTCCTGGGAAAAAAAACATGCGATCTTTGGGAGGATATATTGAGGATATGCCAAAAAAGTCAAACATATAGGGATTTCAAGCATCAAACATCGGAGTTGTATAACTTCATGTTATAGTTCCTTTTTTGGGGAGAATGAGTGGAAAAGGGTGATAACCAGCAAGTCTGAGGATCTGATGGGGATTCAACGAAAAAAGTGTGCTGAGGATCACATCCCCTCATGTCAAATACCCTCGGACCCCAAAAATGAATCGATGAAATACTAAATCAGGGTTTCATTCGAAAAATATTGACTGTTTGGGGGAAGTTTTTTTCACTCTGCAGGGTGGGTTGCAACCGCACCAAGCATTCTTAACTACAGGGATCATGCAACTGAGTCTTTGTGGCTTCGTCGTGACTTACCTTCAATGGATG
This sequence comes from Symbiodinium sp. clade C Y103, assembly GCA_003297045.1. Classification (NCBI taxonomy): domain Eukaryota; class Dinophyceae; order Suessiales; family Symbiodiniaceae; genus Cladocopium; species Cladocopium sp. clade C. The sequence goes on along the minus strand of BGPT01000328.1, from coordinate 27,477 downwards.
GTGTGTATGTGTGGTTTTTTGCACTTACTGGGAACCTGTGAGACTTCAAATGCATCACCAATTTTGATGATGATCTTATGCTGGTCAAACAGCCTATCACATACATATGTGTGTATAATATTTATATATATATACAGTATATATTCATAAACTTAAACTATTACTATAAAACTATTACTATATTATATATATAATTATATAATATATATATATATACATTGAACATCATTGAACGGCCTTAGGGCCTAGCGTCCTAGCGGTCTCAAACAGATTGCCAACGATAAGATCTTTAGAAGTGTCCAAGGCTGTAGGTTGACAACATACTGGGCTAGGATTGGCAAATGACAAGCATCTTGGAGATTCCCAAGGCAGTAGGTTGACAACATACTGGGCATAAACATTGTGATTCCGCATATCTTCTGTAGGAGGTCGCTGCAGCATGTCATCAGGGGCACCATATATTCGCCGCGCTGACCCAAGTTCCAGACACAGACATCCACTTCGACTGTCGATCATTTCAAGATATGGGAGCTCTTATAGAAGGGGGGGATACCCAAGTCACCATGGGTTTGAATACTAAAATATGGTGATTTTTTTGATGATTTGGGGGTACCCCCATGACTTAGGAAACCTCCATATGTTAAGCATCAAATTGCGGTTTCCCATTGCAACACTTCTTGCCGACCAAAAATAAAAAACATGTTCCGGCCACATCCATCTGCAATCCAAGTGGCCGACAGAAATGTGATCCGCAGCTTGCCTTTCGACTCGCGAATCGGCATCACCGTGCAGCCAGCGAAGAGTTCCATCGGGCCATAGACGTCCAACAGCTCGTAGTCGTCAAAGAGCAGCCCGCTGATGTTGATGTAGCCCCTGGCCATGGCACTTGGATGTTGATGTGGCTTATTAGGACCCAATAATTATTCCAAGCTATACTGTAATGTCCCCATGTATATATACAATATGTATCACTTATGGCTGAAAATTCAAGATCTATTAAAAGTAATTAAAAGCTAGAAGGGGGTCGCAGAACTTGTTTGAGTCACGTCAGTCACGTTCACGATGTTTGTTGTGCAAAAATTTCTCATGTCAACTATCTAGCCCTGTGTGAACATTCGAAATCAAACCGGATTATGTACATCCAAACCCAAACGTTCCTTGAGAGCAATGAATGGTTCAATAGTAACCAAATGATTAAATGATATACCACAATGCGTGAAACTCATCTACTACGACCACTTCAGACACCTGATCATACGCGTACTTCCCCAATATCACAAACAGTATAATACATCATGGCATCACAATCATATGTAATAATATGTATTTTTTTGTGGCTTGTCATGATATTCCCATTGGCCCCATTTACAAATGATGTTCCCATTAAATTCATTAAGACCTCCTTTAGTTTGGGGATTTCCCAGCTAGCCATGTTTGATTACCGGAGAGTAAAAGAACACTTGGTCACAGATTTGGTTGTGCTGGACCTAATCCCTTGTCACCGCTACCAGGATACAAGGGATGAATGACCATTCCAATGAAGATATGGGATGGGGTGACGTGATATAATCCACAATAGGTTCTACTTATAGTAGGATGGAAAATCAGAATAGGATACAGACATAAAATAGTCTTTAAGAAGAATACTAATAGGACATACAATTGCGAATGGAATAATAATGATAAACATAATGGGATACTTCATATGGGATTAGACTATTAGATGGCTGATATTATCATATGGGTTAGTGCATGTTAATGTGGTACATCCAATAATAAGCCATCTCATTGAACAACCAATTTGAGGCTTATCTTACATTATACCAAGTGAGGATTCACCAAATAATGAACTCAAATTGGTAAAGCCTCAAAGTTGTGTCTGGTGGTTTATATTCAGCCATGAATGCTACAGTTACATCCCTCATAAATCCAAACTTTGACCAAGTTATGTGCGTCAACTTAGCTATCTCAACCAGTCATCCCTTTTGTATGGTTGAAGAAACAATATTTTTGTGAAGGCCCCCACCAGATGCTGAAGCCTCAAGTTTTCCTTTCAGCCCTTTTCCTGAAACCAAACTGATGGAACAATGGAATACTGACTTCCCCACCTGTCCCGCAAGATCCCGTGCAGTCTCTCCATGGCTCAGCGGAAGCTGAGGGCCAACTGCACAGTTGATGAGGCCATGATTCTGGGCATTACTTCCAGGGTCATAGTCTTAGTCTTAGTGTTGTGGCTTGATAGTGTCATGGCTTTGCTTGTCAAAAAGACTTTAGAAACTCTTCATGCACCAAAACTTCTGATTTAGATGAACCAGAAATAATACATAATGTTCCAAACATCACTGGGGGGTTCCATGTTGGTTGCGGCTGGTGGCCATCCTATTTCTAGACGCTTGGGCCACCCTCAAACTCCAACGGAAGTCCCAATGAGCAGCTCACGATGTGGCGCGATACTGTACCAGCACCAAATACCCTCTGGTAGGATAGCTATCCGGAAAAGAGCCCATTTATAGACGATTTGATTTACCATGACCTATCAAAATATGATGATGTTCATTTTCCTTGATCATGTCGCTCTGTGAAATTACCAGAGGGTACACCTCGACCATGGCGCATCCATCACAGCACTTCGAGATTTCACTTTAAAGATAGAACCATGTTTCCAGGATGGTGTAAATATATATTTTTAAAATTATAAATCATGTTTTACCACTATTTTCCAGGTTTCCAGTCCTTTTCGACATCTTTTTGGGCTCCTATATATTCCGATCAAATCACCCAATCCGGTCGTCCTCAATGAGTTTGTTGGTCTCGCGCTGCTGATACTCGGCCACATCCGTGGGATCCTGCGTCTCACTGTCCAACTCGAAACGCACCTGCCGACTTGCCATGGACCTGCCATGGACCTCTGCTGGTGACAAAAGGTGTTTGAAAATGGACTAAAATTCCCCCGTGAATGGAGATGTTCATGGGAAAATTGTAGGAAAAACATGGGGAAAGATAGAAACATCGACTACAATTGGAGGTTTTATATAATTCACGGGAAAATCATCGAACTGAACGTGGAGCAAGCCACGTTTGATTTCCGGAGGGTATCAGAAAACTCTGAGTGCATAGTGGATGAAGTTTAGTGCAAAACAAACATGATGAAGGCATGGGGATATCTGCAAGCGATTTCAGGAACTGTAATGGAAGTATCACCAAGAATGAGGGACGCAACGGGATGTGTAGGATCCAGTCCAAGTATCACACAATATCAGAAGTGTCGACAAAGCTATGCGTCAAAACCTGGTACCCACGTTTCCACACTCAAATAGCAGGCAGCAGTCATGGATATTTCATGCACCCATCAAAAAATGAGGGCGAGGTCACGACGTTTATTGAATCACCATCAGGGTTTTCTTGAAAATAGGCTACCTCAAAACCAATGGGAGCCTCTCTATTTGTCAAATGGCAACAAGGATGGGAGAATCTGCACAGGAACCCCCTGTATTTGATGGCAAAACCGGTGGTTTCTGGCATATTTTCCCTTGAACCCATCTAGATTTTCCGCATCTTATCCCGTATGAAATCCCATTTTGAATGGCTAATATAAATCCCATATAAGCCGATCTCATGTGAGGAGCGTCAAACACCTGGTTGCGAACTGGTTCTACTGGTTTATTCAAAGCTTTTCCAATAGTGATTGGTACGAGTAGTTTGATCCCTTTTCAATAGGTCAGTCAAACACCAATATTGACAGTAAACCAATTGGTTTTTGACACTTGACTTCTACCTAAATTTCACATGGCGGATGTTTGATGCTTAAATCCCATCTTTGACGGGAATCTGAGTTAGCCATCTGCCCATCCCTGTATTATTTCCACATGTTAATATGGAATCCCATCACGATCCCACAATGTTCTCATACCTAGACCCTCCAAGTACCTCGAAAAATTGGTAAAAGTATGTCAAAGTCCCATACTAATGGGTAGATTACCTCATTTTTCTAGGTACTTACTAGGAGGGTCCAGGTATAGGAAATACATATGGATTTTCATGGGATTCCACTAAAAAAACGTAGAATATGTGAATCACCCATAAAAGTATATCATTTTATCATGGGATCTTACAGATGAGAACTCAGATTCCCATCAAAAATGGTGGTCAAAACCCTGGAACCCGGATGGTAGCCTAAGTCATGGCTGGTTCTTGGATGCTTATTATTGGTCATTCCCAAAAATATTGGTAGAAGTAGGGTTTTGACCCATCCCATAGGATTGCACCATCCGAATCGCCTCCTGCGAAGCCAGCTCCAGGGCGCCGTTCTCCACGCGCCGCGCGCGGATCTGCCGCGTCAACTTCAGCAGATTCCTGCGCGGTAACGGTGGATTTTATCAACAAACCATGAGGGTTTGACATGATTTGACCAGCAAAGAATGGATTAAAGTGGTGACTTTGCCCTGAAAGTTTTGGATTTAAGCCATTTAAGCAACACCCAGAGGATCACAGGGTTTTAACTGGGATGTACACCAATAAATCAAAACATGCAGGTTTTGACACCCGAATATGTCACCTACAGGTGATGTTGGTAAATTTTCCATACACTGAGCATATGGATCATGCTTTAAGCAACAAAGGTACGGATTATACAAACTGACTAAACCATGAAACATATTTTACCATGGGGATTTAGCTCGTAGTATCCTCTCATCATCTAAGCTGGCAGTAGATCATGCCATGGTTGCCAGAGGGTAGACATAAGATCCGAGGACACTCTGGATTGGTTTAAGGGAAAATTTACAGGAAACCCCTATATTTGATGGGAAAATCCATGGTTTCCTGTAAATTTTCCCATTAACCAATCCATTGACTTGAGAGAACCAATTCATGGATATGTATGGCGTGTTGAACCTGTTGCCAAGCTCCACATGTCTCCAAGATCAATGCCCTACCCACCAAGTGCCAAGGTTGGAAAGCCCTCGCCCCTGCGCCTCAGGCAAGTGGTGATTTCGGAGTTGTCCTGTGACGGAGAAGTTGGGCAATCTCGCCATCGGGTTTGTTTGAACATTGCGTACCCCTCAATTCATGAGATACTCATCATGTTCCCTACGGAACATGATGGATTTGGGGTATTCCAGGCGGAAACGAAAAATGCCGGATGTTCTTGAAACTTGCCCTGAGTTTTCTAAACCGGACAACCCTGCATTTGGGGATAGAAACGAGGGGTTTTCTGTGAGATTTTCCTTCAATTTGTCCATTTGAAAACGGGATAGAAGCAGAAATGATGGAAGAAATCCTGCATCACCTTGGATGGTTGAAACTCTAGAAATAATGGGATAAACCACCTATTAACTGGTGCAGGATTTCTTCCATCCACCGTATGGGGGGATGGCGGGAACGAGAACGGGTGAACCTAAGGAATCAAAACTTATGGTTTTTGATGATCCAGGGTTGAATGATTTGGGATGCGAGCACCATGGTATGAAAATATGTGGGATTTAACTTGTTGTACAATACAATGGATATATCTTTATGAGAATATACTATAGTTGGTAATGCCAACTCCAGATTTTTCTTCACCCCTAGGCTGTTGATCATTGGATAATTAGGTACCATTTGAGTAGCAAATTTTCACTAGTTGAGGAAACCACCCCAATGATTATGGTATGTTTACTTATCGTATTTTCATTAATCCAGGTTTGACATTCTACTGCCTGCCTGTATGTATCATCATTGTCATCATAAGCTACCGACTCTAGATTTGTTTTTTTTGCCTTATTCAGTTCAGGGATTTCCCAGCTAGCCACATTTGATGACACGGGAGGGTGTGTTTTTTTGTTTTTGCATCCCAGCTAGAATGATCCCGAGTTGAGATATGTCCCCTTGTGTTCCAAGCACAGGTTTTTGGTGTCTTTTCGAGGCTCGAAACACATGGCATTGGCACCTCCCCCCAAATCACATTCTCTCCATTAACCCGATGTGCCTGAAAATGAGGTTATTCTATGTTATTCTCTCTCACCATCCCCTTCAAAAAACATCCTTACCCTCAGGTAAACTAACATAGCGAACTGGAAAATCACAATTTTTAATGGGAAAATCAACTATAAATGATTGTAAATGGCCATTTTCAATAGCTACGTTTAATTACCAGAGGGTAAGCCTCTTTGCTTCATCTCCCAACTGCGATCCTCGCCTTGGGATCATCGATCCTCGCCTGCGCCTCGCCATAGGACAAGGCCTCCCGCGATTTGATGATGGCCTCAGGAGCCCAGGAAATCGTTGGAACCCATGGGAAAACGGGGGAAAAGCTTGGGATTAGATGGGAAATCTATGGGAAATCTATGGAAAATCTATGGGAAATGGCTGATTTCACCAAGAAAATGGCTTATAACCTCTCTATAACTGGAACATCCCTGAAAGAAATGGAGGTTTCAATTCGAAAATCATCGAACTCAATGGGGAATTGGCCAGCGAGCCACGTTTGATGACACCGGAGGGTCGATGGTATATAAAGTACAATTTGCATGGCGTTGAATGAAACAAACAAATAATAGCAGTTGCAACTAAGAATCTAGAATGTTTTAGATGACCCTCGTGTGATTTGGGCAATTTGTTACAGTTTGTGATGGAAAATCACGATGCTTAATAGATAAATCATCTGAATGGGCCGTTTTCCACAGCTATATGGAGGTTTCCTAAAATAGGGGTACCCCCAAATCATCCATTTTGATAGGATTTTCCATTATAAACCATCCATTGTTGGGTACCACCATTTCAGGAAACCCCCATATGTTAAGTTGCTGGAGGGTAGTAACTTTTGGTTTTGAAATGGTGAGTCTTGGGGGGTCCGATATGGTGAATTTGTGGCCCTTCATGTGAATTGACGTTCCACTCTTGAATGCGTTGGCATGTCCCATGCATTCCCATAAACTGTTGCCGTAACTATTTGAAACATACTACCACAAAATTTGAGTCTTTCTCAGAGTATTCACACATCCAAAAACGGGTTCAATATGGTTCAATGATTCTGAACCGAATCATTTGGGCCAAAGGGGCAGCATAGTGATAGGGTACCCAAAAATCCAGTGATCCTCCATCGTGGTGGGACAATGAAATGCCAACATTTGATGCTGAAACTCACTGTTTTGCCCATTGTTTGCTACTAAAAGACGAAAATCCCACACTTTTGTTGCTCAACTCACCCACCTCCCAACAAAAACAGTCAAAGATTGAGGTATTTGTTCGCTAGAGATTATGAAGCTTTTCAAAGCTTTTCCTAAAGACCATTACCCAGATTTCGTGCTCAAATTCCTCAAACAGTTCCATCCAATCGAATTTTGACCCATCCGAGAAATCTCAGTTGGCAAAACAAACATATCTCAATTGGGTTTCAGAAAACTACCATTAAACACACGGAAGAAGAAGACCAATGACTTTTATTTCGAGTGCTCCCCACCAGCCTTTTTTTCAACATCTGATCTATTTTTATCTGACATATATATATATATATATTCTGATTCTCTATCTGACATATGTTCCGATCCATCCCCACCACACCCAACTTGCGCACCTTGCAGAAGCTCGTGTCCACCACCTCCGCTTCGGGCGTCATTTCCCAGAGTACGGTGAAGGTCAAGCGTTCCACCTGTCGAGACAAACAAAATGTGGTGAAAGACTGGTGAAAGATGGGATTTAGTGCATGATATAGTGGATTGCTGGATTTTAACTGTTGAAATATGGCGTCTAACTGGTGAAATATTTGGGAGTATTATCATCAAAACGTAAGGGGGATCACCCATCTAATAGCTATCGAATGGGGGTTAAAAACAGGGTTGCTACACTGCAGATACCTTTGTTTGTGGGGAAGCCAGTTGGCGATATTTGGCGTTAACATCGCAGATGGATCCCCACAACGGTTGGGTTTCAACTGTCCCATGAACCAACTCTGGGAGACCAACATGTTTGGACGAGCGATAGGTCCGTTTTGGATGTCCCAGGTCTAACAACGCTTTCCCGCCGAAAAAAATGGCTTGACCAACAAAGATGGTGATTTTTCAGCAGCAACAAATTGGATGGATGTGAACTACGGATCATGATGGACCATGTAATATGGATTACAATGATTCAAAATGTAGTGGGACAATATGTGTCTGGCTGAAAATGAGGAATGCACCATGGTGAATATTGAAACATGTAACGGGACATACGGATATACACTTTGCGTTTGCGTTTGAATGGGGAATTTATGGGACTGGTCGTATAACCAACAAAAGTGTACAACATCGGGGATCTAGCCGAAAAAAATGGTGGGTTTACCCTGCAACAATCTAACCTGGCTGGCAATGGTGAATAGCAATTTTAACAGCAGAATCATCTATGAATATCTGTTCCAGCGGGAGGTAGATTGCTGGAGGAGAGTTTCAATGCCTGTCTGAAATTTGGAGAGATCTTGCTACAGAAAATGCGTATCCAACACATACATATACATTGGGTTCTGCACACCCTACTGCCTTTTATTTTCCCATCGCCGTAGCCACCCCGCCTTGCCGCGGAGGGAACAAATGTCGGTGGTCAACAGACCTGCCAGGGCTCCGTCGATCTTTTCACGACACTTTCAACTGGCTCTGGCTCGTCATTGAGAAAAAACTTTGGATAGTGAGTCGAGGGAATTCACATACGAAACCCCCCCAACTCTTGAAGCTTTGCCAGGACATTTTGCAAGTGGACATATAATTCTATAAGGCCCTCCTAATACAGAAAATGGCTGCGTTGTACCTGGAAACATGAGAAAGCCAAGTTGGATCATGTCGAAAGCATTTTCGGATACTTCCAAGCAACATTATGTTGTGAAATTAAAGCTTATTGTATTGGAAAAATGTGGTCAATTCCTCAAGCTCCTACACGGGATACCAAATCCAATCCAATCCATTTTCACCATCCCCCACCCAACTGCTGAAGGTTCTAACATGTTCCAACCTATAGACGCCATGGATTAATATGGATTATGGGTATGGAATACAAGCGGATGTCTAGAAATATTGCATACCACCCCCTAAACGCTCGGATCTAGGGGTACAGTATCCTATTTTCACAGAAACCCCAAATGAATCCAAATGGAGGTTTCCTAAAATATCCTAAAATAGTGGTACCCCTAAATCATCCATTTTAGTCAGGTTTTCCCTTCTAAACTTTCCATTTTTGGGTACCTCCATTTTAGGAAATCCCCAAATGAGTCTTCCACCTCCCCAACAATCTTCAGGCTAGGTGGGCTCTGAAACACCGCGAGCCTGGAAGCATGTCAGTTCGTCGCTCCACCAGATAAACCTAGGAGCCAACCAAGACGTCGGGAGCCAGGGTGAATCGTCAATATGGGGATATAATACAACGACTAATAACTTATGATTGAATAATAGTATAATACGGGTATCATAGTATTGGATATCATAATATAATCTAGCTCATTACTACAGTATTATTATGATTATTCTTATTCTTATTATCATTAGATTATTATTGATTATTGGACCATTGGATACTTAATCACCAACACTATGATATCCACCAACCAGGGATTCAACCAACCAGCAAGATTCAATCAACATCTACGAATAACCAACGAGATGATGTGGGTCCGTCCCCAAATGTCGGAGACCATAGTTTATGCCTCTGTTTTCATGGGGCACAAAACATGATAAACCATATGGAATTTGGGGGGAATCATCATCATCACCATCATCATCATCATCATCATCATCATCATCACAATAATAATCATGATCATGATCATCATCATATTCATCGATTCCTGAAGTAAAAGTAAACGATTCTTCCCATGATATGCCCATTCATATTCTATCAATATCCAATGTCACTTAAATTCCCATTATTTCGTCATTCAATTCCATTACCCTAAATAAACCATGATTAACTCTCCATTTTGGCTGGTTTAATCCCCTTTAAATAATAAACTATAATTTACTATGTTTCTTGCTGATTCTTCATGGTGTACGTGAAATTAGGCGGTTTCTTGCTGCTTAAATTTCGTACCACCATGTTTCTTGCTGACCTAAATAAATTGGTTTCTTGCTGATTCATAAGCTACCCTCCAAACCATCGATCGCCGCGGCACCGTGGTGCAGCGTTCCGCCGCCTCACGGTCGATGGCCGTGTCCGGGTGGACGAAGTGGGTCACGTCGGCGATGTGGACGCCGACCTACGGCAGCTCAACGAGTAGAAAGGGGGGGTTAACCATCACTTAAGCATCAGAAACCATCATTTTATGGTGAAAATCTTAGGGATTAACCAACAAAAATGGGGAGAATTCGTGATTTTCCCAGAAAACATGGAGATTTGATGGGAAATTATATGATTCATGGGGATTTATATCATTTTATACCATCATATAGAATATTATAGAATCATTTTGTGGTGAAAATATGGGGGGGTTAACCAAAACAGTTGATGATCCCAGAAACCATGGAGATTTTATGGGAATCTATGGTGATTAATGGGGATCGAAAAAAATGTGGATCTTGATGGGAAATCTGCAAGAAATGAAGGTTTAGTTCGCTGGGAAATTCATGGAAAGAAATGGAGAATTTTCGATTGCCATGTTTGATTTTCGGAGGGTAACCATCAGGATTCATCCGAAATCATGAAAAATAGCAACTGTCAATCATCATTAAGAGGCGACTGCCGGAACAACGATTATATAGCAAAGTACAGTTCATGGTTTAACCATCATAATGTATAGGAAACACAATGGGAACGGTTGATTTAACCATCATTTAAAGTTTGACCCCCTCCGGCAATCAAACATAACTAGCTGGGACACCTACCGTTATACATGGAGGTCTCAATGGGAAAAAATATCTATCACTGGGGTATTTTTTCCAGCAAGTCATGTTTGAATACCGGATGAAAGGAACATTTGAAAATCAAACATATGGCTAATGAAGAACGATTTACCCACAGTATATATACAATTGCTTGAGCAGAGTTCACCGGCAAGAAATAGGGATCATCATGAATCATCATGAAAATTAAGGGTTCGGGCGTAACAATGGGGTACTAACCTATACATTGCCTCTTTAGCTTAGTGCCTAAACATATTGTTGAAAATGCAGTGTTCAGTGTTGACCATCTGTATCCTTCTCGCTAGTTTCATTTGATTGCACTCATTGATACCTGGTTTCCCTCTGTTTGCATTGTCAATTCAGACATAAATTTATAGCTTATTCACATCCCAGCTACCTAAACAGTAGGGTAGAGTGGGACATAGTGGAACCGTTAGCCCCCATAGCTGTAGATCATGTTCTTATTAGACATGGTGATATGTCCATTTCCGTCGATTCAAACCGGGTCTTTGTTTGTAGCTCAGAATCATCAACTCCATAGTTAAAACAAATGGTTAGGTGTGTGCTTCCATTAGAAACTCTATGTTTGACTCACATCCAAGATTTGGGTAAAAAAAATCGTGGATAAGAGACAGAAACATGTGCATTGACAAATATTAACCTTGCTGTATCCCCATTCACGGTCCTCCTAATGTTGTCCCCCATCAGTCCACACGAAAACAAAAGGGTCCGAGCTGCTCGAAAGTTGCCATTGGGCAGCGGCTCGCCTAAATTGCAAGGCAGAAAATCATGAAAAACTGGAGGGTTGTCCATGAAAGTATGCTGAATGAACATAAAATAACATAAATTAAACTATCATCAATAAAAGAAACCAACTGAAAGGAACATGGCCAATCTTTGGTACCTTATAAAAAATTGGATTCTTAGCTGGTTAGATACATTTAGATACTTTAATATCGGAAAAAAACAACTATTAACTCAAGTACATCACGAAGTTGGACGCAGGGAATGGGCAGAGTCTACTAAATGATGAATAGATATGAACAGTGGTGGGTTATCATGGCTTCCAAGAATCTGAAGCAATTGCTATTGACCATGTTGGGTTGAGAAACCAATTCAACCAAGCCATGTTGGGACTTGGTGACGTTTTGTTGTTCAACCACCGAGCTGTTTTTCGCTCAAAAAAGGATGCGCCATTCGGCCCAAAAAATCGGCATTTCACCGGTACTGTGGTTGTGGTTGTGGTTGCGGTTGCGGTTGTGGTTGTGGTTGTTGTGGTTGTTGTTGTGGTTGTTGTTGTGGTTGTTGTTGTGGTTGTTGTTGTTGTTGTTGTTGTTGTGGTTGTTGTTGTTGTTGTTGTTGTTGTTGTTGTTGTTGTTGTTGTTGTTGTTGTTGTTGTTGTTGTTGTTGTTGTTGTTGTTGTTGTTGTTGTTGTTGTTGTTGATGTTCTTGTTCTTGTTCTTGTTGTTGTTCTTGTTGTTGTTCTTGTTGTTGTTGCTGCTGCTGCTGCTGCTGTTGGCGATGATGACGATGATGACGATGATGACGACGATGATGATGATGATGATGATGATCATCATCATCATCATCATCATGATCATGAACATATATCATATAATGTCTGAGGTCTTAAGTTGTATTCGGATGGATTTGGATCGCATGATTGAAATTGTTGACTTGCGTAGTTTGTGACCACCGTGAACTGCTCATAAAAGGAAAGGCTTGAAACGGGTACAGTATGTGGATGATTCATGTGCACCAGTACCATCAAAATATTGTGGTGGATCAAACTTGTGTATCCGTGTATCCCCATCCCCGAAAATGGAGTAGTTCATACTGATTGAGGTTCTTTAAAAATGGCTATGCCCATAAGAATTGTTGGTTATCTCAGTTATCTCCCAAAAAATATCCCCGTTGTCTCCCATTCTATAATCATTGCATCCCATCAAATCACCATATTTGCCGGTCAAATCCCATTAATATGTCCCATTCATCACCATATGTCTTGGTCAAATCTCATGAAATCCCATTGAATCACCATGAACTTGAACTATGGTTAATCCCCATTTTGGCGGCTCAAATCCACGACAAATCACCATGTGTCTTGCACTTCTTTAGAAGAAAACGACATCAATCGTTGCACTATTCCAAGTCGCAGGAGACGGCATCGTCGATATCTTTGCCTCATGGCCATGGAAAGCCCGATATATTTACAATAGTTTCCAAACCAAAATCGCTTGGATGTATGGATTTTAGATGTTTTTAGGGTGTTCCCATCAAAAAATAGCCAAAATATTTGGCTGTCCCTCAAAATGTACACAAAAACTGTGTTGTACACAAAAACCATGTTCTTGCTAGGCCTGTGCAAGCGCTGTTTGCAGACTGTAGAATAGCTCTTTCATGCTCTTTCCACGGTGGCCGGCGGAACACGCCGAAGGCGGTTAAATAGCCAAAATATTTGGTTGTCCCCAAAATTCACATCATATTCATGTGCCACCCAAATTGACGGAAGATGATAGGTTTTCACACATCCATCAGCAAACTCAAAAGAACGCTCAAGTTGTTGAGGGGGAGACAAGATGAGTTGTAGAGCAGTTCGAACAGCAGCACAAAAACACGTGTCACTCTGCAAGCAGACTTATTATCCTCTTGGAATCAAACGTGGCTAGCTGGGAAATCCCAAATAAATAGAGGTTTGCATGGGAAAATCATCTATAAATAGGAGATTTCCATTACCACCACGTTTGATTACCGGAGGGTATAAACAGTAAGTTCCAGCACAAAATGCATGAACTGCACAGCTAGGTTTGTCTGCAGATAGGGTACACCTAAATCCACCGGAATATCATCAGTTTCCAGATCAAAATTGTAGTGTTGGGGTATATCAAATTTTCAGACAAACCCATGCCCATATACCTATAGTTAGCTTTATAACTTAGATATCCCATTATGTCTTCATGATATTTCCACTATATCAGGCCACTTCAATCACATCAACTATGGTCAACTCCTTCCTACTCAGAAGGGAAGGGTGTCAAGTTTCAACCTGATCAAGCTGAGCTACATCCAGGAGGGTCCACTGAGCAAATGCAAATGTCCCGCAGGTCGGTTCCTTGGGTGCTTTGGGCAATAGGGTGGAGTGTACAAGGTGAGGCCCCTGTTTAGCGAAGTGATTTTCGACATAACTTGGTTAACGTTTGGGTTTATGGGGGATGTAACGAACTAGTTTATGGGTGAACATACATAAAGCAACTAATAACTGGGGGGGGCCTCACAATGCATGGCTTTGTGATTCTGATGGAGAATATATAAGATTATTGAGATATTTGAGATTTCACAGAATGATCATTGCCCTGCGTAAATATGTGGATAGTCACCCTTACGAACGAGTTTTTGTGGCGAAGATATTGCATTTCACAGAATTATCAAAACCGCATATTCTTTTGGAAACTTGCTTTGGCCAAACCGCGCCCACCACAGCGATGCCGCAATCTGGGATGGGATTGCTAGAATCTGCCGTCGGAAATCGCCAGCCCACGCTGGAGTACCAGGACTTGCCCAGGATTTGCCCAAGAAACTTACCAAGTTCCAGTTTTTGATCATTATTGCTTTCCAAAATAGGTTTGCCTGAAAACAGGCTACCACAAAATCCCACGGTTGCTCATCATTGTCCGAACTAGAATGGCCACAAATTGGGAAATAAAACAAGTTAAACAAGGATAAACAAGGTATACCCCAATCTTTTTTCACACACATTCCCCCATCATTCCCACCTTTAACCAGTGGCCCACAAGCCCATCGCCATCTGGCCATGCTTCGACCCTTCAGATCTGCCGGCCCCGGCTGCCAGTGCGCTGGTGGTAGGCAGCGGTACACCGACTCGCTGAACTCCCGAGTGATGACGCCGTGCCTCGAAGGTGGGGGGATGATCAAACTGTTGTCATTTCTTTCAGGAACCAATGATAGTGAACCATATTAATGTTGTTGGGATTACTACACCCTAGAGTAAATATACACAGAATCAAACAACATGTGGAAAACCATTGGTTTCCCGTTCGTAAACATGATCTGCAAATGACTGGTTTTCCACATCTATGTCAATTTACCGGATGGTATATGATGATCGAATACCTTCAACCCATTCCTAACAAGTCACTGAAAATGGGGAATCCCTTCAAAATGGCTACCCTCTGGTAAACTAACATAGCTATGGAAAATCACAATTTTTCATGGTAAAAATCCACTATAAATGGCAATTTTCAATAGCTATGTTAGTTCATCAAAATGGCTATTCGAATGGGAACATGATTTGCTCAACCATGGGATGTTGGGCTACCCCATGGGATCGATGGTCATGGTCAACTGGAACATCAGGACTAATCACTGAGATCGGTTCTTGCAACTGAGTTGAAACAGCTATCAAACATAACTTCCTATAAAACTGTTTTGGGAATTTATGACTTGATGTATCTATCCCATCAATTTTCCGATAAAACATCCGCAACTGTCATCACTTCTGATTTTCACCAACCATTATATAGACACCAAGTTGAGCATGCCATTTTCAGGCCACCCAACGCAGGGGAATACAACATCAAAACTGGGGGAAAACATTGTACTGTTGGATGATGGGGATGCGATCGTATCATACCAGAATATTCTGGCCAGTCGGCATACAACCTCTTCAACTGGACGTTTTAGCTGTGCCCTTCAAACATCCGCTGTTAAGCATGCTAAACTCGAGAGTTCAAGTCAAGGAGGACTTCCAGCCAAAAAAATAGAATATACAAATATAATGAACTACAGTCGAGAATAAAACACCCTGTATTCTAGATTCAACTCTGGTATAATGTGGTAGATTCGAACTTCCCAATTTTACAGCTAAAACACCAAAATGTGTGTTTTTGACACCACCAACCACAGCCAAACCATGGAGTTTTAGCAGCTTAGCATGGAAATTCTCCGCAAAACTGACAAAACTCAGCGCAGCCCGGGTCGCTCATGGAGAATGACCATGCTTTCCACATTTCGATCTCCAACATCACCCAGAATTTTGGTCCAATGTCCTGCACGCGGCGACCAAGTATTGGGAAACTCAATTGTTCAAGCTCTAGAGGACCTCAAAAAACACATGCAAAAAGTAGACTCCACCTTTTCATACTTTTTCAATTTCTCTTATTCAGCAATCTTGAATTGCCTTCATTTCCTTCTGCTCCAGCTGTTCACCACATCCTATGCCATGATGGCATGCCGACCCCGCGGTCCGGAAGGGTAGTGACTGAACCGGTCCCAGCCATCCAAAACCACCACGATGCGCTTGTTCCTCAGGGATGGGTAGAAGGAACGCCATGGGAATCCGCGCCCGGCGCGGCCTGGCTTAATCGAAATCCCCAAGTGAAAATGGATGACCATCCCTTAAGGACTGGGGAAATCATGCGACCAATATTCCATCTATATCCATCTTTTGGCCAAAGTTCATAGATGATGCACCGAAAAACATCCTAGAGATTGCATACTCTATAAATGCGGGCATGAAGGATATGACAATGTGGGATGGTCAAAGATGGTCACTCAAATTCACTCAAGCTTTTGAGTTGAAAAGGTTCCCCAAAAAGGAACGCAAGTGAAGAAAAACTCTGTTGGATCTAAATTGGGGCCACACTGATACTAAACAGGTTCAAACAAGCAGAAACAAATAAAGTCTAATTGTGTATGACAATGCCCCCCCTTTGTGGGCACCCAAATTCAAGACTAACCAAGTAGAATCCACCCTAAAAATCACGGAAAAATCCAGAGTCCGAATTCGTCAGTTCAAAGCGCCAAGAGGCTCCAGATTGGTGGAGTGCCGTGTTTGGATCATGATATTTGGCAATCTTGAATCCTGAGCGAAAACACCCAAAAAAAAGGTGCACGAAGTTATGCCCACACCAAAAAATGTGTTACCAATTGTTACAAATTGTTACAAATTGTTACAATAAATATGTAAGTTTAGTTTAATGATCCATTAAACTTTAATGGGACAACTTTACTGCAGCATGAGGATTATTACATATAACATCATATAAGTCCAACTTCACTATACATACATCCATACATAACCACACAGTAACCCGTGATCAGAGACTTTTGTGGGATGGGTGTCTCACGACCTGTCCGGGATTGACAAACATTGTGCTGGTGATAATGGTTGGATAATAGTGTTGGATACATTCCCAAGTGTTCAAAACTACTTGGCACATATTCAAACACATTCAAACATATACTATTCAGTCTGTTGCATTGCATGTTGTGCCTGATTTGTGTTTTGCGCTTGAATCATCAAAATCAGGTGAACATCCTGTGGTGCTACTGTGGAATCGTCTATATCTTGGCTGGTAGCTGGCTTCGGGTCATATTCAGCCATTCACGAGAAAAAATAGACCATTTGAGTAACAAAAGCTCATTTTGAGCCCAGCAACAATGCTACTTAGCACGCAAACTCTCATCTCAATGGGCGGGGTGTGCACGCAATCTTACTATGACCAGTGAAGTTTATGGTAAATCCTGCAGCAAGATCCATTCGTATCATCACTTTCTCCCACTTCGCATTGGCTTTCCCCCATCCCCGCGTCTGGGTCAGGGTCAAAACTGGCTATACCTCAAGAATTGGATGGAACAGAATTAATGTGGTAACCTCAAGAATAAACCTCCCAGTTGGGGACGGTACAACCCATCTACGGGAGTATATATTGAGGATGGTTCATTACCACATTCTTGAGAATTGACTGAATCATCCCAACTTTCCCGGGCTGAAAAACATTTCATCCATCCCATTCCATCCCCATCTCCAGAAAATGTCAAGAAGCTGTGGGGATGAAGACCCGATCTGACTTGTTGTAGACTCCGGGACCTGTTTCCCGCTGCCTCTCAGCCTGCAACGGTCTCAAGGTACCGCAGTACTCGCGCCAGTTTCGCTTCAAAATTCCCACCACGCGCCCCTTGGGCCGATCGCCCGAAGTGCTGGTTGCAGTGGCATTCTCCTTGATGGTATCCTTGGGAACGCTGCTGATGTTTCAATGAACTAAACCCAAAAACCAACTAAAGAGCAACAAAGTATCCAAGTTATCCAAGATTATCCAAGCTCTTGAAACTCTAAGACGAATTAATTTTAACAATTGCAAATGATGAACGACAACTCGCTGATAAAAAGTGGATCAAAGTGCTACATACTCCCACTATACTGGTTTTGTCACCATTTCTTTTCTCTGCAAATCCCAGCATCTGTGGTGGAGGGCTGCGCATCGGTCTTCCCGAAGTCGGGATCCGCGACCTCGCGACGGAGGCGTTTGTCGGCGCGCTCCAGGGATTCCACGTCCTCCAACTTCTCCACCACCACGATGTCACCATCGATGGCCCTGGATGGATCCCATCCGATGGGATCGGGAGTTTTTTTGGAGGTGACGCTATTTAGTTGGTTAAACTTCAGAAAAAAATGTCATATCATGATGTCAAAGACATGGTTCATGATTGAGTCTGGTATACACGCAAAAAGATCGAAAAAAGTAGCTCCCTCCTAAAAATATCATATATATATATATATACATATATTAATAGTGGTACATTACTATTCCATCCATTTGGGTGCTATATCTGCCAGGCTCTTGCAGGCTTTGGCAACTGGAGATGCTCCCCTGTGTCCCAATATTGGTTTATAAGGGAAAATGTACAGGAAACCAGTAAAAACCATGCTTTCCTGCAGATGTCCATAGATTTCCCCAGAAACCCATTCCATTTTTCCTGTGCCACCAGCTGCCTCCCTGCCTGTTGAGAGCCAAGCGCCCTGAGACCTCAATCTCCTCCTTGGGCTGGGATTGAACTGTCAAAAAATGGGATTTCACAGGGCTAAATATATGGAAAGTCATGTTTCAATGGGTTGAAGGGAGCATCTGAACCGGAAACCATGGTTATTTTTTCCCATGAAATATGTGTGTAACCATGTATGACCTACAAATTGTCCCTAGCACCAATTCACTGAGAGGTGAAGCTGGGGAATATCAGCCAAGCTATGTCAACTTAATGTCAACGACTTTCACTCGAACTATTCACTTCCAACTGGGCTAAGATGGCTTGGCGTCGTTGCTGGTGGCGTGGAGATACTCTCCGTCATTTTCCCAAAGGGATGACCGGTCGGGTGACTCGGCATGGGGACTGGCCAAGTAGTTCGTAGCATTTAGTACCTTTCCACCCGCCAAGATGGGATTCAAACAGTTTGTGAGTGCGGAGTAGAGAAAGCACTATGAACTGAATTGAACTGAGACTTCTTCAGATAGGTCAAACATCTTGCATCTTAAAACCGAATCAATCGTGGTCCCTGTTCCAAGTAGGGCCGGCACCCAACACAACAGTCCTCAGGGTTCCTCATTCAGTTTTGGCTCCAGAATTATCGACTTGAGCACCACTTGGATGGTGAGTACTCAAAACCCACCTATTTTACCCAGTTTTCCTCTACCCTCTGGTAAACTAACATAGCTATTGAAAATGGCCATTCATAGTGGATGTTCCCATTAAAAATGGTGATTTACCCCTCACCAACCAGCCGACATCTGGCATTACCAAAGCCGCCGAGTCTCAGTCCCAGCGCATGTCACTGAGCCGTGCATGCAGGTATTCATGTGCATTCTCAACATACCTGCCGAAAATACGGGGAGAAATGGACTTGGGATACCCAAAAAAAAACAAATCGGGTTGGAAACAATCCCCAATGTTCGTTCCAATTTCAACCACCCAAATGCCATGGGTTATTGATTGAAACAAAGATACCACTGGTTATTGAAATTCCACCACCCAAAGCTAGTTGTTGGAGATCATCGAAGTCGATCCACTTTTCTGTTTGTTTCTTTGTGTTTTTTTTCCATCAAGCAACTACTGTAATATACTGTAACTATATAGGATAACTATGGTAAGCCCCAAAAAGATAGAAAACTAAAATCATACTAAAATAGTGATAAATTGCGTTTCGATATTTGTGGATGCTTCTGTATATATTGAAAAAATGACTGAATCACACAGCCCAGAGACCCTGAAAAAGTCTCCTGTCTTTCAGACCTTGTTCCACCTGCGCAGTGCGGCTGCGTCTGGCCCGTCTGGCCACACAAATCTCAGTACTGACTTACAGGTCAAGTCATTGTACCGTGTGGAGGGCGAATCGGGGACCCAGCATCTCTAACCTGTTGGGAACGGCGCTGTACTGAAATCCCCCAAGCCACATCTGGTGGTGTCAGCGCCTCACTTCCTTTCAAATGAGCTGGATAAACCTCAGGCCCGGAGCTTGACGAAAGGGTGCTACAAAACCACGGACCCCATGGTTGATCATCCTTTTTTCCCCATGGAAAGTGCGTGAAACTGAGGTTTCCCCCCAGGTTTCGCATGTAGTGAGATAAATCCACATGATCGTTATAATTGTTGTTTAAACATCCGAGGTTTGCTCATCCTTAGATCATGCATGAACCTGATTTGGCTAAGTTGGTGATGTCTTGACATATAGCCGGTTTTCAATCCACGATATTCGTTGGTAAATCATGTTACGTCATGTTGCATGCAAATGTTTGATGGTTCAAATCTCAACTTTTGCTTAAAAATCTCCATTTTTCCGTGGTTCCATCATTCCATCCCTAAAATGGTGCTTCGGTTGCGGCACCTCCCCAGCAGATCTTCGAGACACCGATCCATCCGTCGCGCTGACGAACGTCTTCCGCTTCTTTTCGGACCGCGGGGTGGCGCTGGGTGTGGACTTTTCGACCTCTCCTTGATGGCTCACAGCGGCTGTCAGCGGGTTTTTTGGATGGGCAAAAACTGGAAAATCATGGGAAATCCTATGGAAAATCCTGGAAAATCATGGGAAATCCTGGAAAATCATGGGAAATCTTATGGAAAATCCTATCGAAAATCACGGGAAATCCTCGAACATCCTGGAAAATCATGGGAAAATCACATGGAGGATCACATGGAGGATCATGTGGAAAATCATATAGAGAATCTTCCAACTTCAAGAATGTTGAAGGAAGAACAAGTGCTCCAATCATCTACAAGTGGAGGATTTTCACTTGCCAGGTTTGGAAAAGAGGGACCAAGATGCATACAATCCACAAGCTGGTAAATAATATTACCGTGGACATCCTTCAACAGCATATCAAAAAATTGTGCACAGTGAAAAGGATCCCAAACCATTGCCCGATTGTTTGGTATCAAAACATACAACTTTTGGGGACAATAACTTTGAATCATCACACCGAGGTTTCCATAAATGGAGGTACCCCTAAATCATCCATGTTATTATCGGAATTTCCCTTATAAACCAACCATTTGAGAAATCCCCCATGTATGGAAACCTCTATATCATCAGGCCAGACCCTTCACATCGATCCATCTTCCAAGGTTCCATCCTCTTCTTCATCCCTCAGCGCCAGTTTCTCGCCGGCCTCTGGAAACCTCGGCCGGGGGAGGGAAAATATGTGAGTCTTACATCAAAAATTATAGATAAGATGAGATAAGATGAGAATAGATGGGATATGTATACACAGAGATAGAGATTGATAGATAGATTGATAGGTATAGATAGATTGATAGACAAATATCGATATGCATGTTAAACATACATACATAGGTAACTATAGATACAATAGGATGAAATCTGCAGTAATTAAACATATCCAATCCAATCTGGTCATCACCAGGAATGTGAGAATGATCCGTCGAGTCTCAGAATTGAACATGTATTTTCTGGAAATAAACAATTACCGTACCGGATAACCCCACAAGTCAACTCCTTCCAAGAAGCACCAAACAGATGTGAAAATGAGATGGCAAAGGCAGGAAAGAGAAAGGACATGGTGGAAGAAAGATTGCGCTCAAGAACTTGTGTGAAAGTGCTGTGTGTGACCAGGTTGTGCGTCAAAGAGTTGTGTGTGACAAGGTTGTGTCAAAAAGAATTCTGTGTGACAAGGTTGTGTGTGAAGGAGTTGTGTGTGAAAGTGCTGTGTGTGACAAAGTTGCGTGTAAGTTGTATGTGGAAGTGCTGTGTGTGTGAAAGACTTGTGTGTGTGACAATCAGTCAAGAGTTGTGTGTGAAAGTGCTGTGTGTGTGGCCAGGGTTGTGTGTCAAAGAGTTGTGTGTGACAATGTTGTGTGTGAAAGGGTTCTGTGTGAAAGAGCTGTGTGTGTGACAAGGCTGTGTGTGAAAGAGTTGTGTGTGACAATGTTGTAAGTGAGACAGTTGTGTGTGACAATGTTGTGTGTGAAAGAGTTGTGTGACCAAGTGCCACACAAAATGAAGGCAGATGTCGCCGTAGCCAAGAAAGGACATGGCGGATGTACTTATGTGTTGTAGGTGCACTTGCGCCAATCATATGCAACGAAACATTTATGACACCGCACTCGCAGTAAAAATGCTCCCATGATATGGCAACATAACTTTGCAGGACATGCTGCCGCGGCTCAACTGCCTGTGATCAGACAAGGCAACGTGGATACAAGGATGATGTCATGTTCATGCACTCACAAATGAACACAGCTGGAGCCAAACCGAGACCATGCAGTCACTCGACTGTTCAAACAATGAATGCAAGTCACTTGACACTGCACATGATTAACAATCTCAAGATGTCCTTTGCGGTCACTCGACCATGGCATGTTCTGCTGTTGATGNCAAGTCACTTGACACTGCACATGATTAACAATCTCAAGATGTCCTTTGCGGTCACTCGACCATGGCATGTTCTGCTGTTGATGTTGTCAAAACTGCGCACCCCCCCCGAGGAGAGTGTTGACTGCGTTCAGGCGCCGGCAGGCACAGGCGACACTGTGAAAGAAGCAGGTACTGCACCGCTATGAAAAACCATGCATGGATTGTCCACAGCCGGTCGGCCAAGTGGCCCATAAAACGGCAGTGAGTAGATGTCCATAAGCAGAGCTCCTTAGAGTCACACGTCAGGTACCCTACACTGAAAGAAAAAAGATATCTACAGCACCTACCATTTTGTAGAAAATTCTGCGCTTTAAGCCTTTGTAGCGTTCTATCCTTTTATACTCGCAGCTTGCTGCCATCGCCCTGCCAATGCAGGGAAAGGTGCAAGCGGTTATGCTTGTCACTGAAGACACCCTGGCCGTGCCAGCCCGAACAAACGATGTCAGCCAGGTGCTCGTTGGCATAGGAGAAAAAGTTGACTTGCTTGGTTTGCACATCCAGGAGAGGTTGAAAGGCCTTATAAACGATTTGGATGGCTGGAGGCCTTATAAATTAAGTTGCCTTATGGTCACAAAGCCATGTGGGATGTGGAACAACATCATTCAGCCCACACTAGAGATTGAAGAAGCTATGCTTACAGAGAATGAAGGAGCCTACGCTGCCTGACATGGCTTGGTTTCAGCTTTCAGAGAAGCAAGGCACTGCTTCAAGCTTTTTGAAATGGCTTGGGTACTGATTGTGCTGCTAATTCTCTGCCCGCTTATCCAGCTTGCACAGATCGCTGATTCAAACTGGTTCACCAGCCTTGCTTGAGCCTATAAATTTGGAAACTTCTGCCCCGGGCATGAGAAAAGGTGGGAAGAGATGAAATCGTTTCAAAAAAGTCGAGAGGAGATCGGAACACTGAAGCAAGATGATGACGAATGCCCTGAGCAGAGTTGCGAAGCTGTGATTCTTCGCGCCAGCTCCTATAGGCAAAACTTGTGTTTCGATCCTATAGTCTGAAGCTTCTCTTCTTTTGGAAACTTCCGCCACCCGCCTCGTGCGGGTTTTACTTGTATAGACCAATGGTTGAAAAGAATATAGGACCGGACTTCAAACGCCACCGCTAACACTTGCACCTGTGGACAGTGAAAGCACTTTTTTTGACTCATCGCATCAAGATATCATCACCGTGCCAGCGAATCGCAACCATACAGCTAGTGCTGCAGGGCCCGCAAACCAAACGTAGATGCGTGGCAATGCTCCACGATTTTCCTGGGATCCAGCCCAGCTGCTTTAAATGGTTTACTTTTGCTACTGTTGGATTTCAAATCTCAAAACGCTGACGCAGCCAAAGTTCTTGCAAACACCAATCATGGTTTCATCGAGGTGGCAGCTGTAGTGTTTCGGGTTGCCCCTGTAAGGGGCAAAATCCATGGTCCTCAATGACAAATTCTTGTTTCAGAATGGAAACTTCATGCTTGTCCCAACACATGTTTTGACAGGGCTTCAGACCAGATGGGCTTTTTACCCTTCTCACAAAACTTCCCAGAGATAATATTCGCATTATCCTACGCTTCAGTGTTCCTACGCGTTTGCGCCATTTTCCTTGGGGCCCTTGGGTAGAAGTGGAGACTCCTGGAGGGAAGAAAGGAAAACCGGGGGAAAAAGGAAACAAAAGCTCCTGGTGTGGGGCTCCTTTCTCCTTGTGTTGCCTTTCCTACCGCCTCGATATATCGCGCACGCTCTTCTGCTTTAACATATACAGTTGACATCGATATGAGGTGATTTTTTGCAGTGAACCCTAGCTTATGTATACAACATACCTGTTGATATTAAGATCTCGTCTCAAGAAAATATGCTGAGCGGCATATGTTCTAGAACGTGCTGCTTCGGCCTGAGCTCGAACCCAAGGATGTCCTCCTCTAAGCACTGATTCGCCAACCCTGAGTTGGCACTTTGTGTAAGAAATCTTTTTCCCGAGAGCGTCTGAGCGAAGGGTTCTTCTAACTGTGAAGGTCCGTCATACATCTTCATATCTTCACATCTTCACATCTTCACATCTTCACATCCTCACATCTTCACATCCTCACATCCTCACATCTTCACATCTTCACATCTTCACATCCTCACATCTTCACATCTTCACACATCCTCACATCCTCACATCTTCACATCTTCACATCTTCACATCCCCACATCTTCACATCTTCACATCTTCACATCTTCACATCTTCACATCCTCACATCCTCATCCTCACATCTTCACATCTTCACATCCTCACATCTTCACAT
>BGPT01000327.1:334905-356143 GCA_003297045.1 Symbiodinium sp. clade C Y103 | reverse complement strand
GATTTGTCGCTCAAATGCTTCATGATAGGCTGCACTTTCCAATAAAGTTCCTATGGTGTAACTGTTCAAAAAAACTTGCAAAAATCGAAGGAACGTGCTCAAAAAAAAGGTGACACAAAAACACATGATTTAAAAACATGACAAAAGCTAAGTATGCTAAGTAACTTATAAGTAATTTAAGTATATTTTTTGTTTTTTTTTACAACTACTTAAATAAACTTATAAATACATATATGTTTGGTTTGTAACTTATAAGTCCACCAACTTCACTTAAAAACTTAGCGTACTTACCNTTACCGTACTTGCAACATGCTGCACCATGGTTGCAAGGGGGTTGCAAGGGAGGTTGCAAGTACTTTCAAGTGGCCTAAACGAAAAGCGACCACCAAGTATGTGGCAACAGAATCCCAAGTCTCCGAGACATGGCAAAGGACGAGGAAAATCTCAGAAGCATTCAGCAGGTGGTGGGAAAGGAAAGAGCAAAGGACAGACGAAGGACAAAGGTCAAGATGTAGGCAATGTGCCAATGGGCACGTCGACAATGCCGACCCTTGCTCCTACAACTGCTATTNGTCAAGATGTAGGCAATGTGCCAATGGGCACGTCGACAATGCCGACCCTTGCTCCTACAACTGCTATTCCGCCCGAGCCACCATGGACTCCTTCGCTGATGGCCACATCACTTGGAGCACCTCTACCTCCTCCAGCCACGCCCCCGCCCACCGAGGCCGAAATGGCGTTGAAGGAATTGATTACTACATTGAAAAAATCGCCCAAGGAATTGGATCCGGAAGTCCAAGCATTAGTGCAGAAGTCAACTCTGAAAGAAGGTCAGCATGCGAGAGCATCACTTTCGACAGCAGTAGACGATATGGGAGAAGCCAGGGAANGAAGTCCAAGCATTAGTGCAGAAGTCAACTCTGAAAGAAGGTCAGCATGCGAGAGCATCACTTTCGACAGCAGTAGACGATATGGGAGAAGCCAGGGAAGCGCTGGACAAAGCGCGGCTGGCTCGCCACAATTTGCACATCAAATGGAGGAATTTTCTGACCGATGCTGTACAGCGCTGGCAGAAGCACATGACAGATTTTCAAAAGGANAGCGCGGCTGGCTCGCCACAATTTGCACATCAAATGGAGGAATTTTCTGACCGATGCTGTACAGCGCTGGCAGAAGCACATGACAGATTTTCAAAAGGAAGAGACCGAACTCACGGCCCAAATCGACCAGGCACAGCAAGCCCTGGCACATGCAGTTCGTCAGTTCGAGGCGTCCAAGAACGACATCAGCGAGGAGGTTGTGGATGTAGAGGCTGCAGATGCTATGAGAGACGTTCCAGAGTCCAAGGACAAGGAGGGGACGGGCAATGCTCTTGCAGAAAGCTTGTCGAGCATGTCCAGCCGTCTCGCAGAGCTACAAGCCTCAGCCGAGGCCATGGTTGTGGAGGGAGAAAAGAAGGCGAAGAGACAACGAACAGGAGCGGGCAGTGTTCCAGAAGGAGGTGCCTCCGAAGTTCCACCTGGTATGCCTTCGCCATCTGCGCCAGCTATGCAAGCCTTTCCGAACCGAGNGAACAGGAGCGGGCAGTGTTCCAGAAGGAGGTGCCTCCGAAGTTCCACCTGGTATGCCTTCGCCATCTGCGCCAGCTATGCAAGCCTTTCCGAACCGAGATGCGCAGTCTTTTACCATGCCCGACAAGCAGTGACTTCTCAGTACACTTGTCAAGGGCTATTTGATCACCCGCTTGTACTCAAATGGAGTCATCGGGCTTTGTATGAAACATGGTTCACCTCACCATGGCAAGCAGTAGAAGATGCGTATGAATTGTCCTCATCATTTGTGTCGGAACGACCATTGTCTCCCAGGTTTTTGTCAAGCACCAGTGCTGCGTGTGGGATTGGCAGACAAGTTCGCTTTTCAAACCAGGTTGAGATCCAAGTTGTTCATTCAAATGCTACTGAGCCATTTTCCATGCTTGTTCCCGAAGCATTTCTCAGTAGGTGGGACGACAAACCTTGGAGCCTGCGCTCCAAATGTTTTCCAACCAATTTCGTGCACTGTGGGTTGTCTTCCTTGGAACCGCTGTCATCTCCATGGGCCGTGTTGATCCGGAAGCCTCCCACGCATCATTTCCGAATCAGTGATGCCTTTTATAACGTTCCATCCACATGGGTGAATTTCTTGCATCCTGAGGGGCCACCGCAACCCCCAGAACAGAATCCAGAAGATAATCTGTTTTTGCATGATGCACCCGATTCTATTCAGCTTTTGTATGATGCTTTTCTTCGTGCAGGTGTTGTCACAGGACCACGCATTGAAGATAGTGTATACATCCGTTCTTGGTACGTTCACCACATTCGTGATCACACCAGTTGGCACCCGCGTATCCTGGAGATCAATGGACACTGGAGTTGGTGGTTTAGAGACATCTTGTCTGGTTGGCAAGACAGACATGATCCGCAGGAAGAAACTGTCTTCAATGTTGTCTGTCCTGATCCGCCTCGTACGTGGGTACACCGTGACATTCTGCTTGATATCATCATTTGTCAGGGTTTGGAAGCGCCACGAAAATCAGGTTTGATCACAGTCTTGCAAGGTGCTGGAACAGCACATGTACGCTATGCCCTGGCGGCTTCACTTCCTGAGCAGACCAGTGGTTATCAAATAGTCCAAAGTGCGGAGTTTTTGCATGAGTGCCATCAACATACTTGTGTCATCACGCATGATGGATTGGCAATTCCTTTCACCATGGAACCGTATCACGTTNTGAGTGCCATCAACATACTTGTGTCATCACGCATGATGGATTGGCAATTCCTTTCACCATGGAACCGTATCACGTTGCACAAGATGGTGATTCCTATCTTATCAATGCGTATCCAGATGGCCAAGCTGCACATGACACCCAGGACACCGCCATGTCTGACAATCAGCATGATGCATATCCAAGTGAGTCCGAAGCGTCTGACTCTGCATTTGCATCCCCTGGACAGGAAGATCGTGGCCGAGACTCAGCCTCGATCGATGAATCGCTCCAAAGGTTTCATGTTTTTCGACTTGGGTTTCCGCAAAGCTTTGGTCGTTTGAGGTGGGGTAATGACGCGCACCTGTTGCTTGATGCAGCTCGCTTGGTTCGTGTGCCATCAGCCCAATTTGTAGGTTTCCATCACCTGAATGTTCGTCCTGATGATCAGACTTTGCAAGAAGCGTCTATCATCCTGCAGCATGTTGGGGACATTGCGCCAGGTTCGACCCAACGCCTTGTGCTCATTGACCTTGAATTGCATCCGTTTCCGATTGGCACTTCAGTTCCTGTTGCGCCTAGGGTCATGCGCAAAGTATTCAAAGTTGTCCCCACATTGGTACGTCAGCATTTGCTCATTTTGGCAGGTGTCTCAGCTTATTGTGAATGGTCCCCCCAGGAGTGTTTTGTCTTCTGCAATCGTGTCCTTTGGCCTGCTCAAGACGTTGGACCCCGCAGGATATCTCATGGAATGTACTTTCGAATTGTCTTGCCGCCACCGCCTGATTCAAGGTGGGAGATTGGACATACTATTAAAGTCTTCCAAGAGTGTGCCGACCTCTTTGACATGCCTGAAGCTGGTCGGCTTGCCGTTGGTGTCCTGTCGTATACGTACGCTGACAGTTCCGAATCTATGCCAGGTGCTGGTACCAGTTCTGGACCAGCCCCTATGCACCACAAAGGTGCGGATCTGGGTCCGTATGACATTGATGTCCCTACCATGCACGCACCCGCAGCGTATCGACAACCGCTGCAACCTGCACATGATGGCAGTCTGCGTTGGCTAATGGATCTAGGACAACTTTTCGTTGACAATGCTGAGGATGAAGCCTTTGAAAATGAGCCTCTGCTCTATGTACAGACATGGTTTTTGCATAGCACGCATCATCGAACATGCCGCCGGCCCCGGCCCATCCGGTTAGAGAGCCATTCAGTCACGTGGATTGATGACTTCCGTGATTTATGGAGAGACCTATTAGTTCCTGACGAAG
The DNA here is from genome assembly GCA_003297045.1 of Symbiodinium sp. clade C Y103. NCBI lineage: Eukaryota > Dinophyceae > Suessiales > Symbiodiniaceae > Cladocopium > Cladocopium sp. clade C. Next base: position 352,129 of record BGPT01000327.1, on the reverse strand, counting down.
TCTTTTCAATTCATGTGGTCCGCCCGAGGCCACCTCAACCACGCAGCCATTATTTTGCCTGCCATGTGATTNAGAGACCTATTAGTTCCTGACGAAGTCTTTTCAATTCATGTGGTCCGCCCGAGGCCACCTCAACCACGCAGCCATTATTTTGCCTGCCATGTGATTGTAAAGCAAAAATCTGTTCGAGCTGAGAAACCCGGGATTGTGACCGCTCTCTTTGAAGGCAGCCGACATGATGGGTTCATCCAAGGAGCCTACTATCTTCCTCACTTCACGCGTGCTCAGGATGTCATTGATGCCATGGAAATTGAGCCACTTTGTAGTGGCCGACGCTGTTTTGTCCATGCTGGTGAGGTACCTGTGCACCTTGTCCAAGGTACCGAAGTGCATGCAGGTTTTAGTGTACGTGTCCGGGTTCGTGACCCCAATGCCCAGATGCCACTTCCTCCTATTGGATCAGATGATCATTTTGAGGATATTGCCTTTCTTCAGGCTTGTGTATCTAGGCCACCTGTGAGACAGCATGGTTTGCAATTGCCAGGCCCTGCGGACAGTTCTGAAGATCGACGCTTCACTATGAATGTCACCGCAAGTGAATTTCGCCCTGGACAATTTCCTATCCCTGACCAACCGGCATATCTTGACGACATCTATCAACTGTGGTTTCAGCATGCTTTCTCATGGGAAGATGAACAGTTTGAAAGACGTTTTCTCACTTGGTTTGTGGACCATAGAGCTGCTCCAGCTCACTGTTTTCACAGCCGAGCCGTTGTCCTGACGGAAGATTTTGCCACTTGGGATGCTGCTTTCAAAGAACCATGGATGCCCTTCATTGATCACGCAGCTGCACTTGAAATTCATGTTGTGGCACCGCAACCGCCCCACATTGAGCCAAATGTGATTGCCCATGTCATACTTGTGCAAGCGCCTGCAGATGCTCTCGTCACATCTCTTGTGTCCATTTTTGATACAGCTCGTTATGGCGCTGTGCCGGCTCGAGCTGCTGTCACCACGAATGAGCACATTGCAGTTGAACATCTTTTACTGGTGTGCCAGTACGATTTGTCTTGCCTTTTTCCCAATCAACTGCTGAGTTGTGAAGCGTGGTATGCGCAGGAAAGGCTCAATCCCGGTGTGCCCCTTCCAGGGAGATCAGGCTATAGCATCGTGATCCATATGCAACGGAATTCAGCAGCCAGTGTGCAGTCACACCGTCATGATCGACCCTTGATTTCTCTGCAACAAGCCTTGTCTTTGCAGCCGCATCTTGTCCCTGTTCATTTGATTGATGGAGCCACTTCGCCTGACTTGCCTTCGCATGTCCTTCTTGCAGAGCCCTTCACTGCCGAAGACGTTGAATCGGAATTAGCGGTTTTAGGAGCTCCTCGACATGTTTACTTGTTAGGCACTACAGGTTTTGCCTTTTGTGTGCCCATCAACTGGCCTTTTGATGGCTCCAGGCCAAATGAAACATACGTATTTTTTCCGTTGGAAGGCATGGACCGTGACGACGTCTCTGTCCATGGCAGCTCTGTTGAGCTTTCTGACATGGAACAATTGAGATTGCTGTATGCTATTGGCTTCACCAGAGCTGTGCTCATCTCGCACATCAAGGTCCGTCCAACGCTTCATCTTGTCCAATTTCACAACAATCAACCTGCTCTCGAGCAACTGTCCCACAAGCCACGTCAGGCCACGCCTTGGCCGGCGTCGATGCCATGTACGGTTGTGAAAGAGATTTTTGATCCTTCGGCCTTTTCAAACACACGTTCGGAGCAGGTACTCACGTTTGGGCTTGATTTCAGTGTACTTGTCGCTTTCTTTGAGTCCAGCAAACAGGTCCTGTGTCCCTGGCATTCACATTTGGAACTGCCTGAACTCATCCGTCAAGTCCTGCCGAAACATGACCCACTTGAGGGCGTCGAACATGATTTGCGCAGCTTTGATCGTCTTGTCATTTACACTGACGGAAGCTCCAAAGCACACAACAGACGCAAGCCGCTTATGGGTCCAAGAACATGATGTCCCAGACGCTTGGTCCTTTGTTGTCTTAGGCGAGCGTTACCGTCCTGCCCCTGAGCCCTCTGAGATTGTATTTCTGGGCTGGCAGGCTCAACAGGTGACATATGAGACTGATTTATCTCATTACCTTGGCTCTGACCAGATTGGTTCCGAATTTGCGGAACGTGAAGCATTATTTTGGGCAGCCATCTGGCGACTTTCCGCCAATCTGACCACTCCGACAGTGTTTCGGTCTGATTCAGTGACCACTGCAGCACAATCCACTGGCAAATTTGGTTGTCATGATGGACACCCCACATTTTGCAGTTTGCGCAGTGTCATGCAGGCGCTTGAAGCTTCCCTTCCCAGTTTTGGTTTTCTGGTTGAGCATGTCCGTGGCCATGCCGGTGATGTTTGGAACGAGCTCGCAGACCACCTCGCCAAGGTTGAATCTACTGCAGGTCATAAGCTTCACCGACAGAAGATTGACCTCAAACAGTTGCAGCCANGCTCGCAGACCACCTCGCCAAGGTTGAATCTACTGCAGGTCATAAGCTTCACCGACAGAAGATTGACCTCAAACAGTTGCAGCCACTCCTGCCATATCTATGGATGATCTTTGATCAATCAGCAGGACTTCCGACTGTCACCACCGCTGGTTTTGATGTCAGTGCCCCGACATTGCCTTCGATGCAGCCTGCAGAAGCTCGTTTCTCTGGCGTGTGTCGGCCACAAACTTCACTCACTCTTAGCCTGAGTTTGGCTACGCTCAATGTAGGCTCTTTGTTTCTTGGACCGGATGGATTTGGTGGCAAACTGTCCTATCTTCGCACCCAGATGCGTAGTCTTGGTCTTGGANCTCTTTGTTTCTTGGACCGGATGGATTTGGTGGCAAACTGTCCTATCTTCGCACCCAGATGCGTAGTCTTGGTCTTGGATTTTTGGGCCTTCAGGAAACTCGTAGCCCGGAAGGGCAATTTCAGGCTGAGGGAATCTTGAGACTGGCCAGCGGAAGTGACCATGGACAGCATGGTGTTGAATTATGGGTCAATCTTGGATTGCCAATTTCAACCACCAAGCCTAGATTGCCCCGCTTTCAAGCTAAGCATTTTCAGGTTCTGCATGCGGACCCCAGACGGCTTTTTGTGCGCCTTGCTCACTCTTGTATGCATTGCCTTTTTCTGGTCTTGCACGGGCCACAAAGTGGTCGGCCTTTACAAGAACGCCGCTCGTGGTGGTCTGCCACTTCAGAGTTGATCCGTCAGTATCGAGCAGATCTGCCTTTGTTTGTTCTGATGGATGCAAATGCCAAAACAGGCCCGTCCTGCGAACCCATGATCTTCAATTGTGCAGATGTTTCGTCAGCCAACACAGAATACCTGCGATCCTTTCTGCATGATCATGACCTCTGCCTCCCCAGTACGTCTGATGTACACCAGGGAGAACATGCCACTTGGACTGGGGTTGACGGTCTTTCTCAACATCGGATCGATTATGTTGCTGTACCGCAGCAAGCCTTGTCTCAGTGCACACTTTCTACTGTGGTAGAAGAATTTGAGCCTGGCAGCCGTTTTGATGACCATCGGGCAGTTGCCCTACAATTGCAGTGGCACACAAGTTCTAGTGGTTCTAGCGATGCTTCCAAGTCATCCCTCTCCTACAACCGTGCAGCCATTGGGCAGAAGGCAGCTGACATCGATTTGTCCTGCTTCAGAGCGCAGCCTTGGCACACAGACATTGAGACCCAAGTTTGTCACTTCAACCGTGCCATTTTGCAGAGCCTGCATGAGTCCTGTCCCATTGGTCGCAGTTGTCCCAAGAAGCCTTTTTTCACCGAAGAGGTTTGGCAGCTTCGTGTTGCCAAGTTGCATCTGCGCAGACGTCTTCAGCTTGCCCGCAAACAGACAGGTCGAGATGCATTGCGCTTAGTTTTCTGGATCTGGAGGAAAGCGCCGACTTCTGCAGACTTCCATGATGACCTTTCCCAACACCTGGCTCATGGGGCCACAGTTTTATGTGCCATGGTTCATCTGAACTGTGAATATTTTTCTGTCGCCCGGAAGCTCCGTTTCGCCCTCCAACATTGCAAGCGACAACAGTTGGCGACGGAACTTTCTGCTACCAGTGACAAAACGTCTGCTGGAGAAATCCTGCATCTCCTGAGACCCTACATTGGGCCTTCCAACCCGAAGAAACAAAAGCGAAAAGGTCTGCTCAAGTCTGATGGTAGTCTCTGCTGTACACCTGAAGAAGCCACCTTGCGCTGGACCGAGTTTTTCTGCAATATGGAAGGCGGTTCCTCTATTACAGACAGCGACTATCGTCAGAAATGGATGCAAAACTTGGCACACTTTCGAGACACTGGTGCTCTGACCTTGCCTTTGACAGAAGTGCCGAGCCTGGTCGACTTAGAGGCGGCATTTCGCCGTGTGGCTGTTGGCAAAGCCAGCCATCGGAGAAGATGGAATGCCGCCCGAAATCTGTCGCTACCGTGCCACTGCCTTAGCCAGGATGACCTATCCCATGCTCTTGAAGAGCTTCTTGTACGGCCAAGAAGCGATTGAACATAAAGGGGGCCGCNCTTAGCCAGGATGACCTATCCCATGCTCTTGAAGAGCTTCTTGTACGGCCAAGAAGCGATTGAACATAAAGGGGGCCGCCTGGCCGTCGCCTGGAAACGCCGAGGAGATGTTAGAGACTGTTCTACACACCGCTCGCTCCTGGTCTCAAGCCACATCGGGAAAACTTTACACCGAGCACTTCGCCAAAGACATCATTGTCTCTACACCCAGTATATGCAGACGCAACAGCTTGGGGGTAGACCGCACATGCCGGTAGGGATACCCCTACACTTGCCCAGAGCCTTTTTGAGATGGCAACACCGCTTGGGGCGCCCCACCGCAATTATTTTTCTGGACTTAACCGAAGCATTTTACAGGGTCATCCGACCCTTTGCCCTGGGCGGCTGTCTTGCCGACGATGACATCGCGCTCATTGCTGCTAGACTGGGCTTGTCAGATGATACTTTGCGACAGTTCCATCATCAGCTTCAACAACCATCTTCAATCCAACAAGCGGGAGCGTCCCCAGTTGTGCAACGATTTCTACAGGCACTGCATACTGATACCTGGTTCCGTGTTGGACAGGAAGGCCCTTTGGTGCGCACGACCTTGGGTTCCAGACCCGGTGATAGCTACGCCGATGTTGTGTTCGGCCTGCTCTGGGCGCAGTTTTTACGCAAGTATGAAGCAATTCTCGAGCATCACCAGATTCTGGAGCATGTCCCTGTTCATGAATTCCCGGACCTCTTTCATGTGCCTGAAGCGTCAGTGCCCACTACGCCCTTTTTAGGGCCCACTTGGATGGATGACCTTGCCGTGTGTGTGGCCGCTGATTCCAACAATGCACTTGAACGCAAAACTGGCTTTGCCCTTAGTCTCCTGCTGGATCTCTGTCATGAACTGCATATGGAACCGAACTTGCGAAAAGGAAAGACAGAAGTCATGTTTACTTTCTGCGGCCCTCAGTCCCGCACTTTCCGCCGCAAGTACNTCATGAACTGCATATGGAACCGAACTTGCGAAAAGGAAAGACAGAAGTCATGTTTACTTTCTGCGGCCCTCAGTCCCGCACTTTCCGCCGCAAGTACTTCTCTGAACGCCCAGCCTTTTCCGTTGTTCATGAAAGTGGTGTCTCTCAGGTCAGTGTAGTGAGTCGATATGTCCACCTAGGTGGCGTACTACACCACAACACTGTGGATCGTCTTGAGGTCTCCAAGCGTTTGGCTGTTGCGCACCAAGCTTTTACTCTGCATCGCAAAGTCTTGTATCACAACCTGCAGATCCCCTGGGAGAAACGCAAGGAAATCTTTGGATCCCTTGTTCTCAGTAAACTGCTTTATGGCTTGGAATCATGGGCACTTGAAGTTCAGAAAGTCAAAGACCAATTCTATGCAGGGGTCATGCGTTTGTACAAGCGATTGCTTCGTGTCCCTCATGATCAGCATGTTTCCGACTTGGATCTACTCACCCGTGCGGGCTTGCCACTGCCAGATGAGATCCTGCGTTGTTGTCGCTTGCGATACTATGGGACCCTGCACAACTGCCGCCAGGCAGCGCATTGGGGACTTTTGCAGGAAGATCACCAGTGGNTTGTTGTCGCTTGCGATACTATGGGACCCTGCACAACTGCCGCCAGGCAGCGCATTGGGGACTTTTGCAGGAAGATCACCAGTGGATTGAATTGATTCAACATGACATCCAATGGCTTTGGCAGCAGATTTCAGGTACCTCCACGTTAGGTGATCCGACCCTCCATTACCCAGTGTGGAAGGACCTGCTCATTTTCCATGGAGGCTTTTGGAAGAAGCTGATCAAGCGAGGTGTAGCCCATGCCATTTCCCAACGTCTCAATCATCAGACTGCCTTGAGTTTCCACCAAGACATTGGTATTCTATTGCGCAAGCATCAGTTGGTTGCGGACGTTCCAACTGCATTGACGCATAGTGAACCTATTGCCGCATATGGCTGCATGAAGTGCGGTTTGCGCTTCCTTTCTCGAGCGGGGGAGGGTGCGCACATGTTCAGAAGCCACCGCCAAGTTGCTGCCGCCAGAACATTGTTTGATGAAACTCATTGCCCGGCGTGTCTGCGTGAATTTCACACTCGTGCCAAAGTGCTTGCCCATCTGCGGCACTCAACTTCTTGTCGTCAATGCTTGATTGGCCAGAATGTTTGCTGCCCAGTTATGCCAGGAACTGGATCTCTCAATGACCAAACATTGGCTGCGCAGACTGATGGAGCTCTTCCATTTTTGCAGGCGGAAGGCCCTGTTGCCCTTCCGGTTCCTAGACGTGATTTTGATGCTTTCTCCATCTCGGTTTTGGAGGCACTTTATTTATGTCTATTGGATTTACCAGCAGATGCAAGCCTATCAGATCATTTGCGCCTGGAGCTTTGCAAACATCCGATTAGTTGGACGCTGTGCCGAAGTACTTTGGTCCATTTTTGCGATGTTTTTACTCATGACGATGCTGAGCCGCTTGATTTCTCTTGGGATTGCATTCAGACCTGTGTACGTGAACTTGCTTGTCCTGAAGCATGGGACTTCCTGCGTACTGATTGCTATCGACCAGCCTCTCTTCTTGGTGGTGAGCTCCCTATGTGGGAATCCTGGNCTTGCTTGTCCTGAAGCATGGGACTTCCTGCGTACTGATTGCTATCGACCAGCCTCTCTTCTTGGTGGTGAGCTCCCTATGTGGGAATCCTGGTATGAGCACTTGGTCTTTGATCCTCCGACCAGCTGGACAGCTTTCCAACCTTTGCCGCGATCCTTGTGCCGTCATAAACTGATTCTACACGCCTACGCAGGGCGTAGGAGACGTGGAGATATAGAATGGTTTATCGATACCTTGGCCAAGCAGCATGAGCCTTTTGTCTTACAGGTTGTGTCAGTTGACCTCATCATCGACGCTGTGTACGGGGACATCGCCAAGGAGGCCACGCGACGTTTCTGGCTGACGCACATCCTGGATGGATATGTCGTGGCTTTTATTGCGGGCCCCCCATGCAATACATGGAGCCGAGCCCGCAATCATGCGTTGGACACTGGCAAAGGACCGCGTGTGGTCCGGACACCCCAGGAGCCTTGGGGCAAAGCATCGCTAAGCCTCCGAGAACTGCACCAAGTCTACATCGGCACCCTCCTCTTGGGATTTGCGTTTCATTGCATGGCAGCACTTGCCATGAGGTCTGGAGTGGGTGTCTTGGAACACCCCAAAGAGCCTGACAGTGACGATCTTGTCAGCATTTGGAAGCTGCCCATCCTTCGGATGCTCCTTATGCTGCCTGGCATGCGCCTTATTTCCTTGGCTCAAGGCCTTTTTGGCGCACAAACCTCGAAGCCGACATCATTATTGGTTCTTGGTTTGTCAACATGGGAACGCGAACTTCATGCCCATCGAGTGACAGTGCATTTGCCATCTGGATCTTCAGTAGGCAAAACTGATTGTGGACAATTTCGAACCGCACCTCTCAAAGAATATCCCCCATCTATGTGTCAGGCAATAGCCACTGCGCTTTGCACTGACCTTGTCAGCTCGGAGAGCGACACATCCAAGTTGCCAGCTGAATTGGTCGCGCGTTGTACAGCTATGTCCAATCAGCTTTTTGGCACTTTTATCGGGCATGATGGCTGAACAAGGGCCTGCCCCAAAGAATTGAGACCAGCATCGCCGCAGCGTCGAACGCAGCTTTGAGCATGTTGAAAAAAAAAATATATATATATATATGTATATATATGTATATACCCTGCACTTCCATATCCTGGAAAAAGTTGGGATGTGGGTCGAAAACCTGGTTTTTGGATGTTTCTGGGCCCAACCACCAGGTTTCTGACGACTTGCTGCCAGGCAACTCCTTGGGTTCTGTCAACTTGGCGTTGCTCTGCTTGCGCCCCGCGCTGCTTAGGTCCGTGCCGTGCAGCGCCTTGCGACAGTTCAGCTGGTTGCGGTGCATCATGGCCGTCCTCGAAGGACGGCGGATGGCCGAACGGCCCGGGGAACGGCCAGGGAGGTGGGGATGCACTCGCAATGGGGAGTTAACCTTCACCTTTTTCGGGATGTAACCATTTGAACATGGAGATTTAACCATTGAACCATCAAAAATTGGGATTGAACCATCCAAAAATTGTAATTAATTAAAGCATTAAACACGAGATTGAAGCATTAAACATCGGGATTTCACCAGCAAACATGGAAATGATTTGCTTGACTTATGATATAGTAACCCCTCAACATTAGAAACATATTTCCATGATGTCTTAGATTATGTTTCCCCGATAATATTTCCAGGTTTCCAATCTTTCTATTTTTTTTTTGGGCTTGCGAGAGCCATGTTTGTTTGTAACTAACATGGCCGGGGATCATAGTAGATACATCTATAATCTATTATCCATTAGTTTGTTGCTACATTTGGGCCCCCTGGCACGATAGCTAAACTTCAAAAACTGTAGGGTTATTTACCGTGGATATATCGCACTAGTTCATGATGGTTGTAAACCGCTAGAAACCAACAAACAAAACTGTGGGGCATGGCACGGACCTGAGTAAAAAAAAAACAAGGGAAGAACCAGTTTGGGGAATTGAGATTTCAATTTGAGATTTTGATGACTATGAGTGAGGCTCATGATGGTTCATGATTTGATGTGAAGATTAAGTTCAAGGTTGAGTTGAAAGGTTTGGCGACCGCGAGCGGATTTTTCCAAGTTGCAGTTCCCGGCGCTTCTCCATAACCTCCATCTCCTCAATCTCCTGCGGTGGAGCGGCACCATGTTTTCCATCTGTCAATGGTGGGATGAATGGAGGTTTAGATCGGTTTAGTATGGCTTATTTTTAGGACTAGTAGTTGGTTAGTAGGGGGTTAGCAGCAAATAGGAGAGGTTAATATGGGTTATTGGTGCGGCTTAGTGCAAATTGATATACCTGGATGTACCATACCACTTTTTGGGCCCTGATCTTGCTTCCATATTGCCCCGGTTTGTGGTGAGTGTTATGTGGGAAAGCTAGGGAAATGGGGTACCATCATTGAGGGTTGAGGGTCCGAACATTCCATAGAAGCTTCCAAGATCATCCAACCCTCTGCTAAACACAGTAATGGACCCCTCCGGCTTACAAATTGGGTCCTTACATCCCGTTCAACTCAGAGTTTGCCCCAGAAAATGACAATCAAATTATTGACCCCAGCATACCCCAGCCCTGTATTGAAAGTCACATTTCATGACTTTCCCCAGTAGTTACACCAATTTATAGCTCCTTCTGTGATTCCCATCAAGTCTGGATAAATTCTGAGATTCTAAAATTTCATCGATCTGAAAAGTTCGGCTATTTGAGGATAGTCAATGGTGATGGATTCATCAAGGGAGCGAAAAGATAGCATAACATATATATGTATATAGCTATATACATAAACCATGATTCCAGTGACGTCGCGACGTGAGGTCGCAACATAATCTATCCAGATCCATTAATGATCCCAGTGTTCCCCATCCTATCGTATCATACCATCTAAATCATATCCAAAAATCATGCTTGGTTTCCCAGCTAATTATTTTGGCAAAGACCCACACAGATTACAAATCAGAGATTATCCCCATTATACCACCATTTTTGTTTCCATGAATCATTCATAATCACTATTAAGCCACAATTAATCATAACCACTAGTCACCAATAATCAACCAAGAATAAACCTACCATTTCCTAGTTCACCCCAGACCGCTCCTTAGAACTCAGGATGCGTTTCGAAAAGCTCTTCCGCGACAGCTGCGTGAGCCTCGAATGCCCTGAGGCCTCTGAGTAGACGCTGAAGTGTCCCGAACACACCGAAGCCTGGGACGTTCAGGTACCAATTGATTGGAGATACCCTCTGGTAAATTAACATAGACCCTGGCAAATAGGGGTTGGAAGATTAGGTTCCACTCAAAATGGTGTATTTTCAGGGTCTATGTTAATTTATCAGAGGATACCTACCAGATATAAGGCCTATGTAAGGAGATATGCCACCAATATTCCCTTTGAAATCATGGAAACTGGCAGCTTGATGAAGGTATTCAACATATCTATGTCACCTAATTATGTATCGAATTCTGTATGCAGGATATTATGATGGGCAAATGACCTGAAATGAATGTGTGACTGAGAAACTGCATGAAACATTGCCTTCAAAGTTGGTTTGCGGCTAAGAATTTTCGACTAGAGGTATCATCTTCTCACATGGATGTCTTGAACGTCCCTAGGCCCTAGATTCAACTGGGTTCAACTGGGAGGTTTGCAAACCAACAGCTGGCTCTACAACTCAGTATTGTAAGTGCATATACTCCATTCTTAGTGGTTTTGTCCCCCATGATGTTTGGTTCTATAATATTCTATGATACTTTCATTGCTGATGATGGAATCATATTTTTTGCCAGGGCCTCTCTACGGTTTGCCCATATGACAACCATATTTTTCTGGTCGAACAGAAAACAAATCTCTTGCCGGTTAAAGCACCATGTTGTTTTCTGCTGGAATCATCGTTACACTGCTTTTTCTTGGAACAATTGCGCCTCTCTGTTGACAAAAAAATCCCCATAGGTACAACAGGTCTTGGCTCAAAAAAACAGAAGAACGAATAAATTTGACTAAATCTCCATTTTCGATGGTGACAATTCCATGTTTCGACAGCAACAAAAACACCATATTTTCGTGGTGGATCTTTTCCAACCCCCCCCGCTCCCACGAGAAACGGTGAGATCATCTTCCTCCAAACCTTGGACAACACTTCGACGAAGGCACATCTTCATATTGTGTATACACGCATGCGCGCATGTTGGAAGGGAATTAGTGTACCCTCCGACAATCCAACATGGCTTGCTGGGAACTCCCCATTTGTCGATGGTTTTCCCGTATTTTCCCAACTAGAAAGCTCCATGGATAGGGAACATCACAGGATAGCCATACAAACAGGCGCACAGCATCCTCCATAATGCATACATGGCAATGGAAGAATATGTTGCAGTTGAGGATTTCACATCTTGAGATCAGAGTGCAAGAGACAAGGAAACAAAACAGTCAAACGATCATCGTCTCAGAGAAGCCCTGCCAGACTAAAGCTGTCTGCCTAAATCGGGCCACATGCGATTCGTTAGAGTAGTATCTGCTATCACCAGCACTACCTTAGGTCACCAACATGTTATATACGTATGTATGATTATGTATGTATATATCGCAATAAAATTCATCACCACTGTCAATAATTTACGCAAGAATGCACGCTAACACGAGCCAGGAAAAGACGCTGCTGGTTCAGAACAGAAACATTGCTTCCCACTGTTGAAATCAAGCCAAGTGTTGTCATTCTCTATCAAAAAACCCTTCGATTTGAAACACAAGACATTCAAACAAACCCTTGTGTTGAGAGTTTAAATCCCCGGCGGTTGTGGGTGAAAATAAAGAATTACATAAACCAATTGTTTGGAGGATTACCCCTCAACCAGCCATTTCGGCCAATCTTGGATACCTTTCAACAATTTTAAACACATATTGACATGAATAGTGTAAAACACAGACTGGACATCGATCAATGTTCAACCCCAAACCTAGGGTTTAAATTTGTGCTTCCTCTGCATTATTTCAGCACCGGATATAAAACAAAAGAGCAGTGCTAAAGTACGCAGTTCCCGGAGAGTTTTTCCGAACATGTCTCATGTCCATTTTTTTTTCCTACATTTGGGGTTATTTTAGTTGACATTGAGTGTTTAAGGTAAAATCATGAAATAACAGTTTTCTATCAACACGTTCCATCTCTGTTGGGATTACTGTAACCACAAGTTTCCCTCAAGTCGAGACCGAGGCTCACTTCTGCCGTGGCGATTGCACCTTGGGCGTGCGTGGTGCTGTGGGCGTGCGCGCCGTCAGCGGCGCGCGCACCGGAGGCTCCGTCTTGGGCGTAATGGGCGAACGAGCCTTGGCGCGATGAACTCTTTGACTCTTTGGCATCTCTTTGGGCCAAGGACTTAGTTCACTGGTGGATCAATGGCGTAAAAGGATTTATAAAAGGTTATTTGAACCGTTATATCATTTCCCTCATAACTGGGGTTACAAGGGATTATGTAAGCCAAGTATGAAGCAGTTGACTTCGAAGTTGGGGGTGCATCCGAGGCATCAGAAGTGGGTAATAAGCATGTTATAACTTAGTATCATGTGGGGTATGCCCCACTTCTGTATGATTGACAAGTACTAACTTGGATGCCCCACCAAATAAATCTGACATGGCTTGACACTACAATTGAGTACAGTATTTTGCTTGTAAAGTGTCGAATTTCATACATATGCTAATAAATGGTTAATCCTGTCAATCCCGTCCTCTTACATAATAGTATACAGCATATGTCCGCAAACGACCCCGTGAGTGAAACAACAGCCCTGTGTATTTTGAGCGCTCAGCCATGCGGGATATTGTGGGGTATTGAACCTTAGGGGGATGTGAGTCAATTTGCCATGACGTGATAGTAGAGTTAAATGTATACTGGGTATGGCCCTGTGGCATGTTATTCTCTCTGGATCAGGGATGATATGGCATGGAAAACCCATGGGTTTTATCCATGTTTCACCATTTTTGCGGATACTTCCAGCTCAAACGCCCCCCCACATCCCCATGGATCCCCCCATCTCCACCAAGCCACCGTCAACGGCCCGGGCGTCTTAGCCTCGCCCTTCCGCAGGTTGGGGCGGCCCCGCGTGGGCGTGCTGGGCCGCACTGCGGGGGTCACCACCGGTTTCTTGGCCGAGAGAGGCGCCTTCTTCACCTTGGAGATCTTCACCACCGTCCTGCGAGCTCAAAACCCTCTGGTAAACTAACATAACTATTCAACATGGCCATTTATAGTGGATTTTCCCATTAAAAATTGTGATTTCCCATAGTTATGTTAGTTCATCAGAGGGTATATAGAAAGGATGGGAGAAATACGGGAGATTTATGGAGATTTTTTGAGAGGTTTGAACCCTGGGATTCAGAGGCATCACCAAAAATCAGGGATGTTTATTGGCTGAGCACTTGTCCTGGCCACATTGAGATCCGTATTCTCATCCACCTTGCGGACCTCACGATGTTCCACTTCTGGGGAGAGTACGAAGTACCTGAGACTTTCCGCTCACAACGCAAGGACTGCGTGGGGCATATCCGCAATATCTTGGAATACACACTGTGTTCAGGTTTTGGATAGGTTGACCTCCACCGCTTTTGGGATCAAGCACCTTTTGAGCAGGAGAATGGGAATCAAGGAGCCAAAGCTGACATTCAAGGAATCTATGGCTCCTTAAAGGCTACCTGCAGTCACTTGTCTTTCTCTCTCTCTCTCTCTCCCTTTCTCTCTCTCTCTCTCTGAAATGCTCGTAGAAACCATCACTTTTGAACATTTCGGTGAAGTTCCTTGAGATCTACTCTACACATTTACAAGACTAGTGGGCTACTTGAGTCCGTGATGTTCCTTTAAGTGACAAGTTTCAGACTAAAGGACATCTCCTCGCAGTCTTGAACTTCATGTGTAGATCTCCATGCTCCCACTAGGTGCATGGGCCACATTTACACATTTACAAATAAACACACACACACACACACTTGTATCATCTTCTGCCTATTATTTGAATAGATGTGAACACACACACACACATGTATATATATATATATACATAGTTAATCAATTTGTATATATGTATGTGGCAAATGTGTGTTATACATATTGTCTCATATTACATATCCACAGGCATCCACAATTGAGCAATGTTCAGCACTTTCCGTCATTCCATTCTACTGGCTGCTTGATAGGGATTCCCAAAATGGAATATGGTGACCCCCAATATATTGAGTGGTACAACCCCGTATAATCATTAAGACGTGGGTTAAGCAGTTACTGATCAATTTGAAAACTAGAACATGCAATAAACATGTGCCATGATTAAAAAAAATATGCATGGCATACGATCATCCATCCATGAATGGATTGATGACCATCCCCCAGTGTGGGAAGGCCATGTTTTGACCATGGCGCTGGCAGTGACTCTCTTTCTCGGGCGATCCCATGGCGCTCACGCGAAAAGAACTGATGGAGGCGTGGCTCACAGCAGAAATGCAGCATGATCATACCATGACCTGCTCAGCATGGTTTTTTACATCTTTGTGGAAGCTAACTTTCAGACCTTCAGCTGCAGTTTTTTTTTGTGTTACCTACTGGTTCCGTATGCGTGACATGGTGACATGGAACATGTTGCAGGGTCGTCCCTAGCATTTTGGACCACCACGGCTGGGTTTCCGACAACGGGACGGGGGCTCACCAAGACACATCTGGTTCCAATACCATTGAGAAAATGTCTAGCTAAATTTGTCTAAGAAAACGCTTCTCAATATATGATCCAATATAGATGGTACCATGGATTCAAGTTGGATACCCAAGTTAAATCGTCACTTCGGCCCTACATTTTGACCAAAATTCCTGATTGCTTCTGCAAGCCCAGGGGAAGAAGCATTTGCTTTCCGTATTTGGTTTGGTCCAAAATTAGGGTACACCACCAATTTCGAACCATCTTTATCAATTTTTATAAGGAAAATTGATTGAAATTGTCCAATCATTTGGAGTTTTTCGATCACTTTCAAATTCATAACCTTCAAGCTT
The DNA here is from genome assembly GCA_003297045.1 of Symbiodinium sp. clade C Y103. Classification (NCBI taxonomy): domain Eukaryota; class Dinophyceae; order Suessiales; family Symbiodiniaceae; genus Cladocopium; species Cladocopium sp. clade C. The sequence goes on along the minus strand of BGPT01000327.1, from coordinate 336,919 downwards.
TCCCATCATTTTCAATTGACCTGAGCAATGTTCAGCCAGAGATGTCATGCTGGTTCCGTCCTGTACCTTTACAGCCGTCGAGTGGGAGTATCATTCAAATTATCAAGGAGAACGCATCAATAGTTGAACTATGGCAAGAATGATCTAGTGCATATATATATATACATATCCACATATATACACATATATACAAATAGTTATATATGAATGATTGTTGGTTGTTTCATGTTGGTGGTTTCAATTGATAAACAAATAAAATTCATTGAATGAAACCCACCATCCCCTCCAATCCCATCTGGGACAGCTTCCGTGAAGCTGTCGTGCCAGAGTCCCGCCCTCGCCTTCTCAAAAGGCTTGGAGACTTTCTCCTCGTTCTCTTTTCCTGGGGGCAAAGGAAATACCCTCTGGTAAACTAACATAGCTACTGAAAATGGTCATTGATAGTGGATTTTCCCATTAAAAATGGTGATTTTCCATAGTTATGTTAGTTTACCAGAGGGTACTGCTGCTCCTATCGTTGGAAAATGATGGGTCAACAGGCCCTCATGCCAAAAAAAGTGCGGCTGAAACACAAGAGTGAGCAGCCCAGAATCTCATGGCTTAGAACATCACATGGACATACAGTAGATTCTGGAACAAAGCCACATGATTGTGTTGGTTGTATGTCCATTACAGCCCCGCTGTTTTCCCGTAACATGGCTGGTTTTACAGGTACCCCAATCAATGTTTGTTGGTTAAATTAAATCCTCATTGTCAACAATCATTACTATTCTCAATTCGCAAGCGCCATCTGCCCAAAATATCATTCTTATTTTCAATCTCAATTATCATTATCCTTGTCGTCTTTTCGTTACCATGATCGACCATGGGTCTGACAACAAACAACATATTATCCCTAATATTCATCTATAATAAATAATCAATGCACAACTATGTAATACAACTGGAAAGAACTTATAATTCAATATTCTGGAATAAGACAAAATAATGAGAGGTTTTAAGGCATGATTCCCCTTATTGAACTTATAGTTTCTCCAAATATAGTGTGGTATCCGAAAATAAGGGATTATGACTGTATATTCAAACATCTCTAACATTTATAACTAAATATATATATATATATATTATTATATATATATATATATAACGCAACATTGTATTGCTGCATATGATGTAACATGAAAGACATCTATTACCAGTTCTAACTGAAACATCAAGGGCCATGCCACGCAAGGCCCCACCAAAGGCCCTGGCGAACGCTGGCGTAGTCCCGCTGCGCTCGTTCGATGGACGCTTTGACCTTAGTCGAATGGCAGGGGTGGTAACCGGCAAGACGTGTCCCAATTGCAGCAGAAACGGGCAACAAAAAGAAAGAACATATATTGAAGCAGCAACAGAATCAGTTTAATTGAGTCCACGTTGTCCGACAAGGCTAATTTTACTAGCAAAATGCCAGGAAAAGAAACAATGGAAGCAGAAAGAGTTCGAAATAAATCAGCAAAGGTTCCAAGTTAGCCCCTCAAAAAGCAAACAATTGAAGGGAAGCAGCAACACAATTCAATTTAATCAGAACATGTTAGATCCAATCCACATTAAAGAAAACTGGATTTAATTTTGCAGGCTGTGAGCTTGGGTACTTGAATTAATCAAGAAGCCCTCAAATTATCTAGCTTTATAGCGCATTTATAACAACACGTTTCCATTTAAGCTGCAAGATATGTGAGTTACCGCCCAAACGCGCGGATCTAGCCACAAAACAGACAAAACATCGGCATCTAAGAACATGTTACACTGTTTCACCATCAAATAAGCATCTGGATGAATCATAAGAACTCACCATCATCCTAAAGTGTTGAGTCACTTCTGGGTCATCATTGAAAGAAAAACGGGAGGAATTGTAATTTTGACCCTCTTGTTATCCGCCGACCCCGGCCTTAGCCAAGGCAGGGGCGGCGCCTGGGACCACCGCAGGTGTGGGACTCATCTTACTCAGTGGTCTTTTGGCCTTACCTTT
>BGPT01000327.1:239823-334183 GCA_003297045.1 Symbiodinium sp. clade C Y103 | reverse complement strand
GTTGCGAAATGTTTGAAGATGTACACACAGGTTGACCATCTAAAATTGGATCGTATGGCATCATGGATTGTTCCCAAAGTTAGGGTCCATGGAACAACCTTTGCAACCGTGACCATGATTCCACCAGTTCCTGGAACTGGGGCCCAGTTCCTAACATTGAACCAACCTCCCCCACAAATGGGGGGGTCGGCGGCACCAGGGCGTTAGCCCATTCTATTTTTGACCACATGTTTTTTCTATCAAAAATTGTGATTTAATGGATGATTAACTATCAATCTACCCTCTAATCATCAATCTACCACCTGCGAAGTTGAACATAGCTATGGAACATTGCCCATTTTGTGCGATGATTTGCCTGTTAGATGGTGATCTTTCATAGCTATATCTTTGATTACCAGAGGGTAACCCACCCTTTGTCCACTTTTCGGTGCACCTCATTACTGCAACTGACTAGCCAACCGACTACGTCACAAGCAAAACTTCAGATTCAACCAGCAGAATTCAGGATGTTGCCAACAAAATGCGGAGATGGGTCTGAGAACCACACGATCAAGGACTTGGACATTTCGTTGCAAAACACTATGTATGTAGCTGCGCAATGGTGACCCCTAGCCGTAGAAAGCGACCAGCAAATGGATCTAACTGATCTAACCAACAAACACACTGATTTCAGCAACAAACCATTCAACCCAGTTCTAAAGAGCATATATGGCTATGAGTCAAAACCCTGGTACCTATTGAGCCCCGAAATAGCTGGTAAATGTATGTTCATCCCATTAAAATTGATAATCATAGGTTTTGAGCCATCCGCATATGCTTTTAACACCTCTTGTGTTAAAAGAAATGCACCAACTTTTGGGCAATTTTCTGTGGTCAGCCCCTGAGGTCGTTCTAAGCCGAAGGGCATCGCTCTCGGAAATTCTCCGGCCTACGTCAGCAAGCTTCGCCTTGGTACGGACAAGGGGTTGCCGGGTTTGGGTATGGTTGGGTTCATCTGGTCCATCAACAACCTAGCAATGGGACATGGGATATCATGAATTTCATAGATTTTCTGAATCAAAATATGATCAAACATGCATACATGTAATTTGCACATTGTGCCTTTTTTAGGTAGAAAATCTTGCAGGAACGTCAATGATTTTGACCACTTTGGTTTTGGGAGGCTTTCGGCTGGAGGGCGGTCGGGAATTGGATGAATGGTCGAATTTGACCACAAAACAGGGATTTTACCATGATTTTGAAAGAACCAAAGGGGGGATCGAAGATGCTATAACCCTTATGCCAGCCAAAATTGGCATAGGTTTTCTGGGATGATGCGACACCTGGAAGAGGTTGGCCATCTGGAAAGGGCTTGGAACGGCCATCGAATGGTGCAGAAACAAACAATCACAACTCACAACTGTGTACCGCACCATTTGCGTCAACAAATGCCATCTGCCATGGGTATATCAGGTTATGTTCAGTATACCATTCTTATGCATACCACCTTTACTATCCGTTTTTGGTCGATTTCGTCTACAAAGTGATGCAGTCTCCGCCAAGAAACATCGTCGAGCACAATGCTATGAGACCAGTTGCATTCTCGTCTTTGCCTCTGGGGCAGGGATGCAAAGTTTGCAACAGTTTTTTAAAGTGCAGAGTCTGTCCCTCTGCTACTATCTCTGCTGAATGTCCCGCCACTTTCTGATTCAGCAAACTCCGATCAAAGTGGACGCACCCAACAAAATTGACAGGAAACTCTGCCACTCCTTGAGAATTGTTAAATGGACAATTTACAGGCTACCGCTTGCCGAGAGCTAAAACCTACTTCCCGCCTCGACTGTTCATTGACCACAGCAGCCAGGTACGCACGCCTGGAAACACCATGAAACTATTCAGATCACCGGGAAACCAAGCAGAGAAACCAAGCAGAGCAACCCCAGTTTAGAAAAGGTCTTGAATCGCCATGATTCTAGGGATAAAGAGGCGGAAAAAGATGGAAAAAAAGAACAATTCCACTCTTGGAGGGTCTGCTTTGCTGAAAGAAAGAGGCACTTGGGGGGGAAGAAAAACATATCTGCCCGGGCAGCCAAGCTAAAGAGGTGGTGGCACATCAGATTTGCCCCGAACCATTTGGATCTCAAAACTGAAAATTCGGTGCCAATCACTTACCATGGCTCACAGCACGTATGCATTTACATGAATACATTGGAAATGCAATCCACAAATACAAGTTACCCTCTGGTAAACCAACATAACTATGGAAAATCACGATTTTCTATGGGAAAATCCACTATAAATCACCATTTTCAATAGCTATGTTAGTTTACCGGAGGGTAATTATAAGATGCAACAAACATATGCTCATATATGACACAGATAGAGGTGTGCTGCAGCCGAGGCACGTGTTGTTTTGGCCTCAGCGTAGTCTAAGGACATCACGAAAACTACGTGGGATACGATTTCTGCACAAAATTGGGGAAAGTCGCGGGATAGGGCCCAGAATACACACACATATATATATATACACATGTATAAATATGTATATATATATATATGTATAAATAAATTTATACATATATATATATATATTGCTAACTATATATTTTTATACACTTATCCCATCTTTCTAAAGAAGTAACCATGCATGGATCCTGGAGATAGGAGATGAGAGTAGATAACTCCCAACATTGAAATTGGAGAATCCAGATCCAGCCAATTTCAAGCATGCATCGTTTATTTTCTGTTCCGATTGCTGTTGTGGTCACAAGTTTTGTCAGTGTGTTGGAGAAATACATATCATTTGATCTTGTTTGGTGGTTAAACATGTTGAATCTCAGCCTTTCAATGGCGAACACATGTAAGTATCTCCGTTTTTTTCATCGTCTCAGCAAATCATTTCAAAGAATCAACACATGTCGTTTTTCATGAATCATGTCAAACTGTTGAAATCCATATAATAGTTATTTATATGCATATACTGCATGTATATATATATATATACATAAATATAAATAAATATAAACATATAAATATATATATATACATTTTATCTGAATAGATTAAACATATTTAAAAATCAATTCGACCCCTATCGGATCAATCGACTCACCAGGCTTCAGTCGTCTCCAGTCGCGAGACGACGACTGTGCTCCCGGGCGTAGTTTCATACGACCCAAGCCCAACCCGCGCCGTGACTCCTGTTTCAGCGTGGGGTCCTGCCGTGCCACTGTCGTTGCAGGGAGGCGACTTTTTGTTTTTGGAAAGAAGGGTGGGGGATAACCTGAGCAAAATATAGAGATATATTGGGGATGTATTCATGCAATCGTCCCAAAATAAAGGGTTCAAGCAACAAATGCCGGGGGAGTATGGGAATTCACCAGCTGAAACCCTTTTAAACCATGGGGAACTGGGAACTCTGCAAAAGGGTTTGAGCTAACCACAATGATTGTGTTAAACCTTTCTTGAGGGACTCGCAATGGTACCACGATCACTTTGCAGCAACGTGTTGGAACTGCAATTCCCACAGTGGCTACGGCTGGCTATGTCAAGCCAAGCCATACTCCCCAACACATCCTGCCGAAGTAACTTGACTATCTCTCATGTTTATTTTCTTTTCAAAGAAGGCTAATTTTCCTTTATATGCTTTATATGTCATTCTATCTGGTGATATTACCACTAAATACCAGGCTATCTCCCAGTGAAATCCCTATCACCATCATATGCCCAGATCCATGCCCCCATGCCCTCCACCTGGATATCCCACGAGCCGCTGGCACGCAAGCGCTTTTCTTTCACCGCTTCCTGTTTCGCGGTAGGCCGCTGTTTTTTTAATGGGATTCAACCAAGAGAAAGTGGGGATTCGAATGGATGTCATGGTTGCTTTTTTCGGGAAATCATGGGGGTTTATCCAGCAAACATGGTGACCTATAGCCATTTGAACAGGATTTGATAGAGGATATAGTGAAGATACAGCGTAGAACTTACTGTAACCAGAATGGGAGAAATGGACTTTGTGACTGTTTTGCCCAGGGAGCATCATCATCATCATCATCATCATCATCATCATCATCATCATCAACAACACAAAACAAATTCAACCAATCAAAAGACATGTGGGTCAAAATTTGAGCACCCGGAGCCAGGTGGTCAATGTATACGAAAACAGGAGAACTGTTGAGAAGAACTGTTGGATCTATGGTGATTTATCTGAACGCACTAGCCGCATGTTCTTCCTGGGCTGCTCTCACCCCTGGAAACCCGGCCTTGTACTCGTTGGCCAAAGCTATTCTGATCTTGAGAAACGCCTGGAAATCCTGCAGCTGCAAGAGTCTGGAGGGTTGATGCACCTGGAGTGATTTGTCATGCTGCCTCTGCTTACCCTGTGGGAAAGTAACATAACTACGGAACATATTCCATTCTATAGATGATTTACCTGTTGATCATGCCGATTTCCCTGGCTATGTTAGTTTACTGGAGGGTATTGGAATGGTATTGTCGTTTAACTTTGTCATCCTTTGTCCCGTGGGGATGCTGCGAGGCGACACCCCAGTCAACCTCGCAAGAAAACATGCACACTCTTTCATCTTTCCCTCTCGTTCTCTGTGAATCATTCATCGGTATTTATTGGTGAAACTCGAGAAGAACATCATTTTCCGGAAGAAATCCCATGAATCATTCCACTTGACTCTTCTTGTGACACTCTTATCATCTTTTCTCCATCTGTCCAGTACCTTTGTCGTCTGCGCGCAGGTCTGGGGAGCTGTACAGAACTGATCTTGTGCCAGCCGTGGCGCTTGTTTCCCCCTGTGGGGCTACTTGAATATCTCAAAGCTTTGCCAAATGCACCCATGGGAAACCTAAGCATTGTTCAATAGCTATCATGGATCACATGCTTTATTCAAACGTCATGAGCATATCAGTAACAGAACACCGTCAGAGTAGGAAAAGAACTTGGGAGACACTTGCTGTTTACAATATCCAACAAGTGGCACTTGAGGCCACAACCATATATACATATTCCAAAATGAGAACACGTCGTTGGTTGAACCTTCTTGTTTCCAAGAATCCTATGATCGTTCATTTGATGATGAATCTTACTGAATTACATCATCGCTGGAACAACATCACAGACCACACTAGGTGGCTCCCCCCAGTTATAAGTTGATCTATAAACCACATTAACTATACTATCCACAATATGGAAATTCACCAAGTCCGTTGCGTCATCTTAGCTACCCTCCTGTTTCATCAGCTCCATGGAAAATCCGGAAAATCCGTCATTTTTGTTAAGGAGTGTCCCATTCAAACACCATTTATAGAGGATTTCTCAGCCATCCATTGCATGTTTGATTACTAAAAGGTAATAAGTAATATCCCCATGATATGTTTCTCATTGTTTATCCATAAATATCACAATACATCCCCATTTTTTATGGTGCAATCACCACTTTCATTGGTGAAATCATGTTAAATCCCTATTTCTTCATAACAAAATCACCATGTTCCATGCTTAAATCACCATTTTGGCATGGTAAAATCACCCATGGTTACTATGAAAAAGTCATCATCTCCCTGGGTCCAGTTGGCTCATCCCACCTGAAACACGGGCCCCGGCGCTCCAACACCTTGGGGATCCACCCGAAACGCCTCCGCCGCCGCGGTCAGCGCGGTGCGGCGCTCCGCGGCGCTGGCGAAGGACACGCGGCGGCCGTGGCCCGGGAGGATCCAGAGGAAGTCCTGGGAAAAACCATGGGAGAATCCGCAAAAACATAGTGATGTCTGGGAAAATCCTCTACAATGTGGGGCCCCCTAGTTATAAGTTGGTTTATAAGCCCCATTAACTATAGATATATCCACCATAAACCATAGTAAATCTAGTTATAAACCAACTTTGGGAAAATGACCTATAAATAGTGGATTTACCCTCTGGTAAACTGTTACAGAACTATGGGAAATCTCATTTTAATCTTAAAATCAACTATAAATGGCCATTTTCAATAGCTATGTTAGTTTACCGGAGGGTAGGGGAGATTGCGAGGCATGTTGAGTTTGGGGGGTGGGAATTCATGGTGATTTTTGGGTGAAATCGATTCGGAAATTCTGAGTTTTGCCACAATATGTGGAATCTGCTGGGAAACATCAGCCCAAAAGTGTTGGAGATTCTCAGCAGTAGCATCAGATCTAAGACCAAACATGAACCTTGGAATCTAACACTATAAGAACAAAAGGACCAAGAACAATGATTCCTGGATCCCCAACGGTCCACCCTACGACAATACCCAGGAAAGTGAAATGTGACATATCTTACCAACCAAACTGCCGAACCAAAACAATCGAAATCTCACCCCCCAATGACCTCCCCCAAGAACCGGAGGGAACGCCAAGGCCGGAAATGTCTACCATCCATGACCTATGCTTTAAGCTGGTTCTATTGGATGTCCATTCACTTTGAAACAGAAATGCAGTAAGTTGTGCTGAAATACCCATCCAGTTCCCAGTACATATCCCATCATACCTTCATTATATACAGGCCTGTTTCTTTTTTTATTCCCTATTACATTCTGATACTTCAATCCCAATTTCTGTTGGTTAGAGTACAGCTGCTCCACCCGTCATCAGCAGTTTGTTTACCCATGGTTGATTCTTAAATCCCCATATTGTCAAGCCCGAACTGATAAAATCCTGGGCTGCTTCATTGGGGGAGGGCATCACTTTAGGGGACACCCCCCGATCCTTACTCAATCAGGGTAGATCTTTATCCTGGGCTGACATTTTTGATATTGGTTGCGGTCATTCCCTATTATATCCCAATATAATATATATATATATATATATTATATTATATTATATTTTATTATACTATATTATATTATATTATATTATATTTTATTGTATTATATTATATTATATTATGTATATATATATATATATATATATTATTTTATATTTATATATCCCCGGTTAAATCACCTTTTGATGGATTACTGCAATCTCCGTTAAACCATAATTTTGAATCTTTAATTCCATATATTGGTTGATTTATACCCGTACTATATTCAAATAAATCCCATAAGATCCGATACCACCATCTTTTATTGGATCACTTTGAGCAAATCCAAGTTTTTGTTGGTGAAATCAAAATTCATACTCCACCTAAGATGTTTGCTGTTACGTATCCCAATCGCATCCGCTATAATTCTCCCCTCATGTCATGGCTTTATTGTTTAAAACACCATGAAATTCTATCTAAAAAACACGATAGAATCATGCATGCAAAAATAGAATCACCATAAAACCACCATCAAATCACCATAAAATCCCATGAAATCAGCCTTTTTGCCGGTAAAATCACCACATCTTCCCAGCCACGCCCTCCACATTTGACCCTTCCCCCACCTCCTCCTCCAGCTTTCGCATGGACTCGGCCTGCAGCAGCAAGTCATCGCCATAGCGGGCGAAGCCGTCCAAGCGCCCCAGGCGACCGTTGAAGGCCTCCAGGCACGGCTCAACCGGCGAAGCAGGGCTAACCAATGGCGAACCAATGGTGAACCTCTAACTATAGTATTATAGTATACTATATTTTTGATTATGTTTGGAGGATCTAACTATAGTGGGGTTTATAAACTAAACTAACTTCAAACTCGGGGGAATGAATCACTTACAGCCGAAGTGGAGATGTCCTAAAATGGAAGGAGTACCCCAAATCATCTAGAATTGGACGATTTAAGTATTGATACCCATGGTGACTTGGGGATCCCCCATCTTAAGAAACCCTCCAAATGTATACCAAATGTATAGCTTGTGACCTAAGGTTTGTATGGTAATAAGATGTTTTCCACGCTTCAATGGTCAATGATTGATCTTGATTTTTTCTGTATATATCTTGTTCCGATTTCATCAACTCTCATCATCTCAAGTTCAGCCTTCACCCAATCTTTTAGGCCATGTGGGGAATTTGCTACACTTTTTGCCCCGCTATGTGCATTTCCCAAATCAAACATGTTGGCCCATTTTGGAATGATTTTCCTAACTTGTTATCATTAAAATTGGTGAGATCGGCTGGTGAAGTCCTTGCAATCCACCCTGTATGTCTCACCAAGATCCGAATGGTCATTGACTCTCTGCCAGTAGTGGTTGTTTTGTTTGATGGCTGAGAAATTACTACCCCTTCAAATCGCCTGATTTAGAGAACATATGATAACATCAACAGGTACTTTATATAAAGATTTATAGTTGATTTATTGATATTCACAATTGATCCATTGATAAACATCCATACATTGCCATATATCAACAATAAAGATCTATAGATATCAACCCCATCTCCACCCTGCCCCCCCTAAGCCGGCGCCCACCAGGTGGTCTCCCGTGAAGATCGCTGGATCGCCCCCAGTGACTCTGGACGCCAGCAGCAAACAAATGGAGCCCAGGCTATGTCCCGGGGTGTGCACCACCCGCACGCCCTCCTGGTGTTGGTTGATGTTTTGGGATGTTTTGGGGGAATGGAATGATATTGTACATATTGTATATACAGTATTTAAACAATGGGTAACAATTGAACACCTATAAATAACTATAAATATCTTGACATATGCGTATAGAATCATATAGATATATGATTCTGCCTCATCCTTGCACGTTGTTCTGAACGTACTCAAATGTACGAAGCAATCAGACAGGATTTTTCTTTTCTCGGAGCTGATCATTCAGACAAAAGGGCTACTATCGATAAAGGATATCAAACAAACAAATAATCCAATGGTTGTGAAATTAGACCTAGATCAGAGACCATCCAACATTGGGGGTGACTGACCTTGAAAAAATCCTCTACTGCTTTTTTTTTTCATTTTTTGTACACGGTGCTGAACCGTTTCAGAGGATTTGTTGTAGATTGGAGTATGCCAATATATGTCCCTTGATTATTTGATCCTGAAAATCACATACAGTAATTGGATGATAGGTAACTTTGCCGGAACCCTCTATATTCAAGAGTAAAACCCACCAGTTCCTTTGAACATCTTTGAAGAATCCCTTGATATCCATATTTTTTTCCCCATTGTGGTTTGTTAATGCTTGTTGAATCCCCATCTTTGCTCGCAAATCCCGAGCAAAGTCCGGGTTGAAACCATTTCCTAACCAAATTGAGGTCAAACCACCATGTTCCAACAAAAATAGTTGTTGACCATGCATTTTCCACCAAAAATAGATGGTGAAACCGCCATTTTCCAACAAACATCGCTGCGATGCCCTGGACTCTCCACCAAGCATCCGCTAAGGTCCAAGGGCCATCTCCCTCGAGCTGCTCCTCCACGGTCATCATGTCCTTGGCTTGAAGAGTTGACCCCATCTGTGCACTGGGGCAGTAGATGTGTAGATTCAACAATGAAAAATGGTGATATTACCCATCAAAATGGTGATTTTAACAATGAAAAAATGTGATTTAACCAATCAAAGTGGTGATTTTATATGATTTTTTAACCATCAAAGTGGTGATTTACCAATGAACAATGGTGATTCACTGGGATATGAAAATGGGATAACCCTCTGGTAATTTGTTACACTTTGCAAACTGGAAATTTGCCATTTTAATTTAGATAGTTTATCGAACTCAGTGGGCCATGGTTCATGGCCATGTCAAATTACCTGAAGATCTGCATTTCGAACAACAACAACAACAACAACAACGACAGCGACAAATGATATAAATATATTGTATTATATATATTAAATATATATATATATACATATATGTTTAATGTTTTGCCTCTCAATGTCAAATGGAAACTACATTTTGTTAAAATAAAAAAACATGTATTTGTTGAACATGGCCAAACTCAAGAGGATTTTAGGGTCCCCACGACACCTGGACGAGTCTCGATGTATGGCCAGGCATCAGGACCCCGCACGTCCAGGGAATGCATCACACGCCGCATCTGCGGGAAGCGTTCCTGATGAAACCGGCAGGCAATGAAACTCCGACTTCGATGACCACTACATGAAAGTAGGCGGTCAGCAACAGGAGAGAAAATCTCCCAACTTTTTTTGTGTATGTTCCATTTCAAAGGCTCCATACATCTCCCTACCGCAGTTGATGCTCACCTGCGTTCCCGGGATCCTCCCCAGTATCACCGAACCAAAGGCTCTTTCCATCGGTTGTGGTCCGCCACATCATCTTTATGACCTGAGACACCCCAGAATATTTGGCCTGGCAAGCCCGAAAAGATGCAAACTGACCATCCAAAAGGGATTGGGAGAATGCTGTACAACTGCATATAACATCATATAACAATGTTTATGTATGTAATGTATGTATTGTACCCAGTATGTATGATATATAACTGATGATTTAAGAATTTTATATATAAGATGTGGATGGCAGTGGGGGTTGGCGACATCTGGGTTCCATGAAGATTCATGAAGTCACTATGTCTTAACCGTTGCATCGTTGTATTTTCATAGTCTGGACGGAGTCTGGTGTATCTGGTGTCACTGCCGGGTGGCTCATGACCATCAAGTCCACACCGCCGGCTGCTTCCAGTAAGTTCGCCAGTTTGGAGGAATAGCGTGGAGAATCAAACATGATGTTCAAAGGTTGCCTAAGCCAGCTGGTTTGGCACACTAGCCACCCACCACATCCTGGGGTCACAGGTGTATTGTCTTTCGGGGTATTCAAATCAAGGATGGACAGCACCATTTTTCAATGCAGCGCGGCAGCTCCCAACTGCAGTGGGAATCACATGGGAATCGCCAGGCCATTTCCATTGGGTGGTCCAATTCGATTTTGAGATGACTAACTGCAAACATCACACAATTCCATGGCATGAGAATCCCGGCTAATTCATCAAGATGCTGGACCAATGACCATGGACCATTCTGGTTCAGCCATAGCTACATCTTGGGGCCAATTGATTTAGCCCACAAGAAGCACACACTTTCACACAATCATGGAAGCTCATTGAAAGGAGCACCATCATGTTCAATAAAGAAACCACCTTTAAACTTTAAAGTCTTCAAACAGCTCATGCTATCAGACCAACAAAACACAAAATCTACCCAAGATCAAGCAGCAAATAAGCAACATCTACAGTATATACATCTACTATCGCTTTTCAATGTGCCAAATATGTGGCAAAAACAAGAGAACGACGCACTCATTTCCATTCCCATATTTCCCCTACATGAAACTAATCAATGGCCATTGGCTGCCAGGTCCCAGTAACTCAGTTGCGCTATTGGCCTTCACAAAATAGCTGGCAGCACCAAAGCTGTGCTTGCTGTGAAAACCCAAATGGAACACGTTGGGCAAACGCTCCGCCACTCGCAATGGGAAGGTGTCTAGAATCCTGAAAGAATGGACCAGGACGGCAGAACAAGGTCGGGATTAAGATGGTTTGACATGGTTTGATGATACATTAAGGGAAAATTATGGGAATATTATGGGATATAATGGGATATGATCCCTGTACTTGATTGATCTGGATTGGATATTCAAGCCGTAAATACAAACATTGATATCATGGATCAAAAGTTGTGAATCATGCTACTAATGTTTATTTCAACTTGGGCGCACTTGAAGTTGACTGTGGATGATCTTATCTCAGTGGTGTAAGACTCATGACCCATCCAATGCCGTCCCCTCCACTTTTTTTCCAAGGAAACCTGAATTCTTATGACATCTTATGACTGTGTCTGACCCTCTGGTAATAAATAAATCATGGCAATGGACAATTCCCCAATTATGGATGATGTTCCCATTTAATGGCCATGAGTAGTGGATTTCCAATTGCCATGTTTGACTACCAGAGGGTAATTCTTTTGTTTTCGGGATCTCATAGTGGGGATGTGCGTTTTTTTCTTAAAATGGGATTGTTGGCCTTTTGATCATCAACACGTCAACCTTCCAAGATGCCGGGCAATGTGGACCAACCTCCTATTATCTCCAAGGGTCTCAATTTCAACAACACCTGTGTGTTGGGAATTCCTTTGAGGATTTTTAAACGGAAGACATAACCAGCGGCCCGCCGATCAAGGGTGGATAGTAATCGTGCTTGGTACATCCCATGATCAACCCACCAAACTAATCTTGGGGATAATTCAGCTTGCAAATGTTAGATGATATGATATCCCTTGCCTTCTAAACCCACTCAGAATTCTAAAAAGGTACATGATCCAACTACTGGACAGTACTATCTGAACAAGAGTAAGGGTTGTCTGTAGAGTTCCTAAGCAAAAACACATGCTTAGAAACATAATTAGAAACCCCTTGCCCCAACTGAAAGCTATTGGTACATATACCCACGTCCTAACCATTGACTCAAGCACCACGACCTCATCAACCCTAATATCAATCCTGAATCAAAACACATCTTGTCTGATTTTTTGCAATTTACCTTTCGAATACTCACCATTTTTCAGCACAACCAACATGCACGTCCTTCCCAACTACTCCATCACTCCGGTTGATCTCCACCATCCACCGATCTCCACCGATCTCCACCGCGCCACTCCCGCGTCTTCCGCAGGGGCGCCCGGGTGCGAATACTTCCAGTGGGGCAGCTGATCATCGCTTGCAGGGCCAGGTCTTGCTCCGGCCCCGGGCCTTGTGGCTGCTGGTAGACGTAGCCTGCGGTCGAGGGGAAGCCCTGAAGCAAGTCCCAAAAGGCCCAGGATGTGTCAGGGATTTTGAGGATCACAGAAATCAGCAAGTCAAATACCCTCTGGTAATCAAAGGTGGCAATTGGAAATCCCCGAACTAAATGGAGGTTTTAATGGGAAAATCCCCCTATAAATGGTGGATTTTCCCATTGCCATGTTTGATTACCAGAGGGTATATGGCCTGATTTTCAAATATGATGTAACTACCCAGAACCCTGAAAAAGTAACAGTTCATGTGGACTCGTTGATAAGATGCTTTTAGAGGCAAATTGATGGCAAGATCAAGCTGGTGACGAGGGATTTGGTGTGATCGCATCGTGGCCACTTTGTTTGGTTGTATGCAATTCCCTCTCACCTACAAATCATTACAAATCATTGTTTCTGATGAAACGTCTCTTGAAATTTGGACAAACTGGATCCAAGAACAAATTTCTCGACCTCTGCACATTCCGAAATCATTGCACAAAATATCCCCCTGCGCTACCTATGATAGGTATCACGTCGCGGCTTCTGCCGGGGCGCTTTGCCCTGAGCCTTTGGCCCCGGTGCGGCCGAAGGTGTCGGGTGCCATCCAGCGGCAGGTGTCGCAATCGATGCAGGTGTGGTCCACGTAGAAGTCACCCTCCTGGGTGGAAGTGACTCGGAAGGGACTGGGATGATCCCTACCCACCGGTGTCATCAAACATGGCAATGGAGAATCCCCCCATTTCTTGATTTTTTTTTCCAGCTAGAAACCTCCATTTATAGGGGCTTTTCCAGCCAGCCACGTTTGATTAGGGCCTGGGTATGTGAAGTTGGGATCGCTTAAGGAGGATAGTTCCGAGGTAGCCAAGAAACACTCGGGGAATTTAATCGGAATATGTTATGGCATGTTATGGCATATATATATATATATGTACATAATAGTGGCCGCAAAACACCCCTCGTTGTTGGTTGGTTGATTAGTTCGAGGGTCATCAAACATACAGTACCATTCTTATATTTGGGAGGGATTCACGGGAACCCCTGCTAACTCACCAGCAGAAGGGAATCACAGAGGATTTTGAACATCCCAAATGATTAGATCTCAAGGTTTCTAGGGAGGTGTTTAGGATTGAGGGAAGGGATTATACTGGATTATACAAAACACAAGACCATTGAGATGCATGTTCCCAAACATCATCACACATATGGTGGTTGCATTACAATTACTAATTAATGATCCAAATGAAGTGAGCAGCTGAGGTGAAGTGTATATACAATATCACTACATATCTATAGATGGAGCCATTAAGTGGAACAAATACCACAAATGATGCAGCTAAATGAAGCCATGAAGTGGAAGTAGCATGAGAAAGCCCCTAAATGATTGTACGTAAGCAACATTGTGATTTTGTTGTTAAACTAGTTTGAACCACCTGATGCCCTAGGATCTATTGGGAAAACCAATGATAAATCGAAACTCAGCAATTGGCATGTTGGCATGGGCCGTGTTTCAAATATAGCAATACTGATGATCGGTGTTGGACTCATATAAACTCCATCTCTCGGGTGTTCAGTCGGTCATCAGCTGCTTCAACACTCCAAATCAAAACCCGCAAAAGTAAGTTGTCAAAAAAAACAATATTAAATAAATAAATAAATATAAAAATAAATTATATATATATACAGTACATATATGATACATGTGTCATGTTCAAAAAGAGACTTTTAGATATGTCCGACCCGTTACTGTTTTCTTCCAGCTCCACCTTTCAACGGCCACTTCGAGCGTCCACATTCGCCGGATGCGGCTGCTTGTCTACGCGCGACGACGCCCGCGCCGTGTGACCGCCGGTGCTTAAGTGGTGGCCCCGGAGGGAGACGGAGAAATCTACCTCAGGTGCTCCGTGCTCTCCAAAAAAGGAGGTTTTCATGAGAAAGTTTGGGAAAATGGAGGTGTTGATGGGAAAATGCTGTGAACATCATGTGAAAATATGGGAGATATGGGACATTTGTCGAAAAACATGGGTATAAATGGAGGTTTCAACAGGCACAGGTCTGAACTTTTGGGGGGTGCACTTGGGCTTCTTGATTCAAACTACACCTATCCAAGACAAACATGGACCAGAAATATTCGAGGGGTATCTGACATAAAATGAAAGGGACTATATACTGGGGATAGCCATGCTTATAATCCCCACAAGTTGATTATATATAATCCCGGCCACCATGCCATGTACCATCTTGCTTAGTGGAACTAAGGCCCAAAGTATCCTCAGAAGCTCCTTGGAAGTCTGCAGTATTTTTGGGACCTCTTGCCACTAGAAGGTCGGCAGGTTCCAGCTTCTGGAAGCAAACACACCTGGAGGATCTTGGAGATGGACAAATTCTACAATGCACCGCGCTTCCAAGAGATTCTTCCAACATCTTAAGCACATATAATATACATGAATATAGCCGGACAATAACCAGCTTACTAAATCAGGGTCTCTCCCACTACGATGGTCTAAGGACCCACTCGTTGTGTCCATGCGCCCAAGCGGCGAAGCACCAGCGCGCGGCTTCCAGCATCACGGCAACCAAGAGCCATGGGTATCTGGACGTCGGCCGCGCCATGCTGGCGATGCTGGCGATGCTAGCGGATGGTGATGTCTCTGGTTGTTGCTGGGTAGTGCTACAGCTGGGGTTGGTGTTGGTTGCTGCATGTCCAAGCTGTGCTCGAGTTTTCCAAGCGCCATGGGTGGGAAGGCCCGAAGTTTGCAGAAACTACTCCAGTTGCTGTATCGTGTGCCAGGCTTGATTGCATGCACTTTGAGGTGATGCCGAAAAGGATGTCGAACAACACCATGATTGGCTCTCTCAAAACATATGATCGTTATACTAATGCATAACTAATGTGGGTAAAACAATACTAAACCACCCATGTTGGAATGGTTTGTACCGCCCATTTATGGGGATGGTTTGTTATTGTTTTACCCACATTATAGTTATGCATGCATGGAAGTTGCTATGCAGAAACAAGTAACATAACATCATCGACCCAGCAAGCTGGTCGTTGAAACATCCAAAAAATGTATCCGTTTTTTTCTATTCCCGGGGTTGAGTTTGCCCGTACCTGATTTGGGAGGGCTCGCCAGGCTCTTGCAATCATCTCCCCTTTTTTAATGACCCTCCAGCAAACGTACATACCAACATATGGAAAAAAAAACACGTGTTTCCCTTGGAAACATAATCTACAAACGGTGGCTTGTCCATATCTCCGTGAATTTTCTGAAGGGATTCAACGCAAATGACGCTAACCTTTGGACAATCCTTACAGATTACCCTCAGATGGCAGTCAAAACCGGACCCGGATGGTACCCTCTGGTAAACTAAGAGTTTGCTATTGAAGCCATGGCCATAGAAATAGTGGATTTTCCCATGAATAGCATGGTGATTTTCCCATAGCTATGTTAGGCAATACCAGAGGGTACCCTATGGTGAATGATGGCGGCAAACGGATGTCTATCAAGCCCCGAAAGATCCGTAGGTTTCGATCCTCAGGTGTCCACCACAAATCTCTCTTCAGTTCCTAGGCTGGCGACAAAAAATCGGGGTGTGTGGAGGTGTTTTTCCAAATGAAACCGGAGGAAAATGATGATTCAACCAACAAACAGGAGTTCAAATGAAATTATTTCAAACCAGCTAAAAAGCATAAATCATTAAGTCAGATTTTGATTTATAACCATAGTGTCTACCACAAACCATACTTGTTCAATTTGAGCTGATCTATGGTCGCCTCTGTTGGACAAACTAGTTCACCAGGTCCACTATGGTAGACCAGCTGGTAAGAAATTGACAAACCCAAATATCCCGTGGTATGAAGTATCGCTCGGGAAACCCTGGTATTGGGTAGAAACCACTCTTGTTTGAGAGATATTCATCCAACAAACAAGACTCGGGGTCGATCTAAGAGGGAGTTCATTTTTCAGCGGGAAGGAATTGGACATTCCGGTAGATGTTGAACTGCTTCACCTCAGTCAGTTTCAAAACATATCAAAACACATTGGATTTTTCTAGGAAATTTAACATACCTTAGAGTGTCTGAATTTCCACAATGGTTTTGGGATTCTTGCATCTCAACCTAGAACAACACATCAAATTTTGGTGTAGCAACATAACACAGTCAATTCAATCACGTGTAAGTGAAAGAACATGTCGTTTGTTTTAGCAATTCCAACGTCTGACTTTTTACAAATACAGGGTAGTTGAGTTTACTGGCTACTGCAGGCTGCAAACTGCAAGTTGGCTCACCACAACATTTGTCATGTAACGAGGGTACCCTCCGGTAATCAAACGTGGCAATTGGAAATACCCGAACTAAATGGAGGTTTTAATGGGAAAATCCCCTATAAATGGTGGATTGTCAATTGCCATGTTTGATTACCAGATGGTATATGAGCAAACGATCCAATGAACAAAGTACCATACGGACGATACCTTGGGTGAGGATAATTGAACCACCCATTCCAAACATCAGGAAGGCAAACCAGCAAAAACAAGCGAAATGTAGCAAGAATCAAAACTGCATCATCACTGTCCCTTCAACATGGTTACTAAAGAACACATATCAGCAAACACCATTCAGCAAATGCCTTGGAAGCCTGTTGAATTTTGTACTGTATATCTATCCGTTCAAGCTGTCTGAATGTTACTAGTGAGGTAAACCCAATAATAAACCATCCCAGATCATCCTAGTAACCAACCATGACTGGTGGTCGATTTAAACCATTTCAAATGCACGAAGTAATGTGCCCAATTTCAAAATCCCAATGGAGATTTATGATTGCACAGGCCATAGTAATGTTACGGTAATATTACTGATATACTTACTAAACTGTATCCCACTAATCCATCCTGGTTATCTCTCAAAGTGTCAGGGCAAACCTTCATTCATCAGACTAATGCTAATCAAATAATTATCCCAGAACATTCCCCGTTCATCATTGAAGTGAGCTGACAAACCAGGCATGACTGGGGCTCATTTTACCATAGGTGGTTGCTTACCCTCGGGCGAATTAACACTTCGCATCACCAGCTTTCATAGCTATATAAACCCTGTAAATCATCAAACTAGAAAAACATATGGCTATTTGGGTATAGAAAAACACATATATATATATATTATATATAAAAACTACATATATATATATGTTTATATATATATATATGTTTATATATATATATGTTTATATATATATATGTATGACCATAGCTATTTGAACATGGCCATAGAAAAATCATCATTTTCATCGGGATGTCTCCGAGCTGAATGGGCCATAGAGTTTCCATAGTTGGTTTTTTCCATGTGAAACCCATCCATTTTTGGTGACCGCCCCCGCCCCCGCGAAGGCTGGAGCTTCGGTCTGCCCCAGGTGTGGCACCTCCAGGATTTTGGGCAGGAAAAGCTCCATCAAAGCAGGGGAAAATTACCTGATTTATGGGAAAAAGACCCTGAAAAGAGTCCCTTTTTAATGAAAACAGTCTATCTTGCAAGCCCTCTATTTTTGGGCAGGATCTATGTTAATTTGCGGGAAGGTACCCGGTTTGTATTTATGTGTACGATGGTTATAGCTGATTCAACCGGGTGTAAAATTATAGGGGTTAATAACGAATATATGCCTCTACTATATGGGTGAAACCTGAATATTGTATTATACAACCATTTAAATACATTTTAGGCGGATTCAAAATGGGCATTAAAACAGTCGCACTAGCCAACTTTTTCTTGGCATCGCAAACCACTTGTGTCAGTTGAAACCATTTGACACCATACATAATATAGGGATATCATGGAAATGATTGACCCATTTTGGTCTGGAACTGGTACAAACCCTTCATTTTGGTGCTTGACAGGTCAATCATTTGGATCCGCCCATGTGGATACACCCAATAAAATAAACCATACTACTTTGATGCTTTCAATAAGGGATGCTTATTCGGGTTGGTGGATAGACCCAGTCCGTTCTGTTGAAACCTGGTGTTTTTTCATGCTTTCCTTCTGTTCTTAAAGTCAGCTTCTATCAGTACCATCTTCTACCCACAGGGAATGCTATGGAACCCAATTTCATAAAATGGACCACTGATGATTGGTGCTTTGCACTTACTCTCATGAAAACGGATCCATTCTTTCACCCAACGCTTTATCAGTTTAACCTCTCCTCATCGACTCCTTGAGCCTCACAAATCTGCGGACAATGTTATCTGTTAATATATCTGTTATGAGTCCAGTGTTGCCATCACTCCGTTTCTGATTCTTCTCATATCTTCTCATCATACTGATAAAAAAATCATGTAAGAAGCACATGGCATTTCCCATCATTTTCCCATGGCATTTCCCCGGGGGGAATCTCGAAACACCACTTTTCCATCACCTCGCGCCTCCGACACGGAGACCGTGGCCTTGAAGCTAATCGCACTCTGTCTTTCGCGCCTCGGATGGTGATTTTCCAGAGATCTCGACTTGGCGACTTGGATGGTGATTTTCTGGCCGGATTCATCAGGAATCTGATTACAGTAACACGTTTGGAGACCCTGAAAATCTGAAAGAGATAGCAGATAGCAGGTGTTAATTTTCTGTACATAGCCACCCTACAAAAGAAAAAAACAATCCGTTCTCCCATCGAACCAACTTTATTCGTGTTCTTTCACATGTATGGCAATGTATGGTTCCAAAAATCAGCCCCTGAACCATCCTTAACCATCCAGAGCCATCTTTAAGCCTCCTTAACCATGTTCAAACGCAAACCTTTTATTTGCCAGGGCCTCTCTACGGTTTGCCCTAACTGTGCCCATGTTCATTCACAGGCAGCAAACGCAAACCTAGAATCTATATAAATCGTTATAAATCTTTAGTTTCTTTTCATTTTTAGGATTGCAAACAGATACCGTACCCTCTATATAGTGATTTAACATAGCTACACAAAATGGCCCATCATGGCCAATCTATAGATGAAGTACCAAACATGGTGATTTTTCATAGCTATGTTAGGCTATGTTGCATTACCAGAGGATAATCCCTCTCTCTCTCTCCATATCGCCATCTCGGCGAGTTCAGCACGAGCTGAGGGCGAGCCAA
Source organism: Symbiodinium sp. clade C Y103 (assembly GCA_003297045.1). Classification (NCBI taxonomy): domain Eukaryota; class Dinophyceae; order Suessiales; family Symbiodiniaceae; genus Cladocopium; species Cladocopium sp. clade C. Next base: position 314,469 of record BGPT01000327.1, on the reverse strand, counting down.
ACTAGAAGCCATGCCAAGAAGGGGCGCTTGTATAGAATGGCACGCAAGCAGGAGGAGAATCCCTATCAATACCCTCCGGTAAACTAACATAGTTATGGAAAATCACCATGTTGAATAGCTAAATATCGGTAAATCACCGAACTAAATGGTCCATGTTCGATAGCTATGTTAAATTACCAGAGGGTATCCCCATTCTTGGGACGGTCAAATCGCCCTGAATCACCAGAAAAACCCATGAAACCTGGGCTCTGGCGGTTGGATGTGCAGCTCATCGAGGTCGAAACTGGCAAAGCAGCTGGAAATCCTTCAACAAAAATGGTTATATACCTAACAGTTCTTAGTGAGATTTAAAGGGCATATAACAGCTTCTGTGGGGATATCACATGATATAACAGTTGTATTGGGGATGTAATGGTGATTAAATGTGATTGAATGATGACTTACTTCATGACAAACGAATACCAACGAAATATATGTGATTTTAATGAGAAATCCCCGAACTCAATCGAGGTTTCTGGCTGGGAAAAATCATCTGCAAATGGGATTTAATCATAAAAAAGTAGATTCATGGGAACATAATTGGACTAATCATTAATTGATGGGACTGCTAATGGGATTTCAGGATGGTTCATGGAGATCTAATTGGGATTTGATCGGGATATATGAGATATTTTTGGGGTGTAATAGTTGTTTGGGACAATGCTGTATTTCTGGCAAGCCCAGTGTATCATACATTTTGATACATTTTGGTCATGGAATTGTGCTCCGGATAGGACAAAGTGGCAATCATAGTCGTGTACTTCTTGCGAACTAAATTGCTGTTTTCTGCTTTAGATCCTGAATGCCTTAGGCCGTGAAGACGTGGACTCTTCAGGTCGTCAGACAGCTTGAAATCCTCATATATCTCTGTGATACACCGAGCCACAGCAGCCTTCCTGATGCCTTCAGCACTGCAGTTCTCCAGACTCGTGGTCGCCCCCACTTATCAGCTGGTTAGTAGGTGATTACATGAACTGGTGAAATCAAAGCAATCAACTGGTTATAGGATCCCAACAAAGTAGTTATTGTATGTGGTTCTAACTCCCTCTCTCTCTCTATCAACATCTCCAAAGAGTTCAACAGAAGCTGCAGGCGAGCATGTGGTGATAGCCGGTTTTATTGCTTTATTTGGGCTTCATACTATTACAGTACGTTATAATACGTTATATTGGTGGGTAGAAACAGGATACCCTGTAGAGTAAATGGTTCGTTGTGATCCGATGGTTCAAAGCGGGGTCCCACAATAGGTCATGTCATAGGAAGCAATGACATGCAATATATGATCAAAGCTAGTATACAATGTGGGGCCCCCAAGTGAACTTGAAGTTGAAAGACATATAAATAGAGTTACCCCATGTTATAACCTCAGTTATTACTGGTGGGCCCCACATTGTATACAAATCTTACTGCAAACACGTTTACACTGGACCAACAGGGGTTTGGTCACTTAATATGGAATACACACGTAGTCTTAAATCACAATGTTCTTGGCTCCATGTTAGGTTTTGATTGCGTAACCATTGTGTAACCCTTCTATGGTGCATGTCATGTCTATGGGTTCTGAATGGAGACAGAACTGGGCTATTAGTCTGTTGCTCTTCATGGCAGCAGCTTTGGTTCTGAATGACTATATAGAGGTTATGAACCAGCACGAAACTGCTTGAGAGGACTTACGGACTTCAATCTGAAAAAGTATTCTTGAAACCAACTAGATCGACTTCACAACCACATTTCACGCGCATCGACATGAAGCACACGGTCCAGCGTTAGTGGGACTCCGTCCATTTTAGCCGCTTGCTCCGTGCCGTGCTCCATAGGCGAGGGATTGAATCATGCATAGCTGTCTTTTCACATCGTTTCACCCCATCTATTTCCATATAATTCTACCACGAAGCTTCTTTTTTCCCGGCCAGTTGTAAACTGTGTAAACCAACTCGCCTTTTGTTTGAAGGCATCACATAATCCCAGTGAACCCATTAAACTTCATTGAATTCAAATTTCATCACATTAAAACCCAAGTAAATCCCAGTTAAATCCCCTTAGATTCTATGAAATCCCATTAAGCTCCCACTAAATCGAGTACGTCTGATTAAATCTCCACTTGTTTCCACGTCCGTGCCTCGTTCTCAGCGAGGAGCCATAGGGCTGCATGCACGTCCTGGCGGCCAGATGGTTAGAACTCAGTTCCCCAGATAGTGGTTACTACTTACTGTTGTTGTGGTTATAAATGAAGATTCATGGTTCTTGAATGGTGCTGCTATGATTTACTGTATGTGGTTACTAATATGGATAATCATTTGGATAATCATTGTTCCCTTTATCAATAGCAATTTTGGCAGGGTTTTTACACATGCATACAACAGTTTCATGCTGAAAAAATGGTAATTCACAAAATTTGGGATTTCATGGGCCAATGGGAGATCTCATCGGATGTTATATATAGTTATATGGGAATATTATGATCACGTACCCTCGTGGCGAATCCTGGGGAATCTCCCCATTTTTGGATTCATGTCCCAGCTCCAAAGCTCCATTTCGGTCATGGATTTCCCACCTTCATTGGTTTGGTGAAGCAGCGATTTTTTAAAAGCTGAAGTCCCTGTAACTTGATGGTGCAATCACTGTTTTCCTCTAGATTTTCCCTTCAACCAATCCATTGAGACCTATAGTTGCAAATGATCAAGCACTTTTCACTATGAAGCTCATTGCCAAGTCCTAGTGGCAAGTCAGAATGATCTGCAATCTCATATCTCAAGGGGGACACCGACTGTGTTTGACTGAAACTAGGATGCCCCTAAAGCCACTGGTTCATCTGTTTCCTATCGATAGCTTGCCCAAAATTGGGGCTGAATCCCCCATGTTAAGACACACACCAAATTGGATTTATATTGGATACATTTGGTGATATATCCAATGATCTCAATATGATCTCCTCATCCATATTTCATGAATTTCCTCTTTTTTATGGTCAAATCACTAGTTAATTCAAGTCGTCATTGGTGAATCACGCTATCTCCCACAAGAACTATTCTCAAAAACAACACATTCAACTTATTTCCCAACAAAAACATTGTAACATGAGATATAAATGGATATGATATGTCCATATGATCTCCCCACGTTTTTCCATGTTTTTTTTCCCACCTCCCCCGTGGCTTCGTCTCACCGCCCACCCCGTGTCCAACCCGGATCATCGGATCCTCCCCTTCCAGCAGCGGTTCGGGATGGCCTGTTTTTTCAGGAGGTCAATTCAGCAATTGGAAAACCCTTCGTATTGTGATCACTGGATTGGTTTCAGGGAAAATCTTAACCGGAAACCATGGTGAAAACCCCATCAAATATAGAGGTGTCCGGCAAATTTTCCCTTAAACCAATCCAGTGATATGATGCATTATGAAATACATGTAGTATGTAATCGAAAAATGTAAATTCATGTAGTATCTAGAATATATGATCAATTCAATCAAAAAAAAACTATATGACCATGTATCTGTATACAATATTCAGAGATTTCTATTTCTATTTATGTGGGAGTTTCCGAAGTCATGGGGGGCACCCCAAATCATCCAAGGCTCCGGGATGCCTGATGACTTAACCCCCATAACTCGATGGTGTTATTTCAATATTGGATGACCAAAAAAACATTCGAATTTCCGTATCCAAAAAAAAGTATGGGGTGCATAGTGTTAAATATCGACTTTGCGAAGGATTTTTTGATGATGCATATTGATCTGCAATCATATAAATCAGATGTGGCTATAAGTCAAAACCCTGGTACCTTCTGTTCACATCAAAATAGCTTGTATATGGATGTTCATCCCATTAAAATGGATAAATTCATAGGTTTTGACCCATCCCCATGTGTATATTATCTGTATGTTATTCTTATGTTTGTGAGTGTGTTCTCATGGGTCGTCTGGAGGGTCTCAAAAAAACCGCAGCACCATTGTGGCCTGGCTGCCCGTTTACTGTTGTGAAATTCACTTTGCAAATTGATTGTCATTACCCTCTGGTGAACTGTTACATAACTATGGAAAATCACCATTTTTCATGGGAAATTCCACTATAAATGGCCATTTTCAATAGCTATATTAAATTACCACAGGGTATCCCCATTCTTGGGACGGTCAATCCCCAATTTTTCTCAAACTCATCCGTAGTAACTTCCTCTACCCTCTGGTGAACTAACATAACTATGGAAAATCACCATTTTTAATGGGAAAATCCACTATAAATGGCCATTTTCAATAGCTATGTTAGTTCACCAGAGTGACCATTGCTTCAAGAATTCTGAGCAGGTCCTTACAATAAACAACTTGAATACAACTTGACCATGAATTTGAATCTGGGAGAAACTCCTGGCTTGGGTAAGCCCTCTGCTGAGTCACTTCACAAAACGACCAAACAATCTGGAGGATCATCTCATGTAATCACTGGGTGCCACCGGTTGCCATAGATACGCGTACCATGCAACGCCTTACAACATGTCACAACCCATCAATACTCACAACAACCGTGATCACCTCCACCCAATTACAATGAACCACCAAGAATTAGAACCAAAAGATCCACTGATCTATCCACACAGCCGCTACACCCAGCACCACCAGCACCACTTTCTTCAGGTGCGCTTCACACGGCTTTGAAACTCGTGCAAGGTGACAATACCATCCTGGTTGGCGTCCAACTCCCTGAACACATCCTGGTGATCAGCCGGTCATCAACGCGGCGGAAGGATGACTCTTTATTGATACCATGTCACTTACCCTCTGGTTATTTAACATAGCCATGGAAAATCCCCTATAAATGGAGGTTTTAATGGGAAGATCATCCAAAATTAGCCATTTTCCATGGCTATGTTAAATAACCAGAGGGTAAGTTGAAACAACAATGTTGTTCTTTGAACATGTTTCTCTTCGACCATTTTCAAACCTCCGTTCCGGCTCCAGGCTCCAGGTATGGAGACTTTTATCGTCTAGTAAGCCGCCTTCAAACATCACATGGATCAATAGGAATGTCGCTGAAGATACCTTGGATGAAATATATCAGGTGTTTCTCCACCTAAACGAAGAAAAGAAGAACACTGATTCATCAACCATTCTCTATGCGCTCGACCTTCATTCCCCATATCAAATAGGAACCTCAAAGCACATATAAGCACAACTTATACCTCGGGACAATTTTCCGGCGAACAATTCGTGATTTTGCCACAAGAAACCGTGAAACCTGATCGATCGGGCTGAGCAAAAATGTGATCATGAACTCAATCATGATGGGTCAAAGCCGGAAAGCCTGATTTAAGATCATTTGCATTTTAAGATCGTTTCAATCTTCAGATCATTTAAAACCAGTTTGGGACGATTTCCATTATCGTTGCAGGAAAACCACCCATTTAGTTCCATAATTTTCCTATTAAAACCTCCATTTAGTTCAGGGTTTTTTTGTTGATTTCCATTGATTTTCCCATCGGTGTTCGTTGATTTCCGTTGATTTCTATGGGTTTCCTATTGATTTCCATTGATTTCTCAATGTTCCATTTCCATGGATTTTCAAGATGTTCCACTGATTCCCATGGATGTTCCCATGGATCTTCCGCTTCCATTGCCTCAAACAACGACCCCGGGTCAACGGCTCCTCCAAGCACGTGTCGGGAAAGGTCCACTGCAAGGCCCGGCGGACTTCCGGATCACTGCAGGCGGTGAGGAGCTCGTGGGACGTGACGACTCCGTCATGATCACGATCCAGCCTTGGGATCGAAGCGAGGTACAGGGGCCGCCGTGAAAACGCGAAACTTACCCTCTGGTAAACTAACATAGCTAGTGAAAATGGCAATTTATAGTGGATTTTCCCATTCAAAATGGTGATTTTCCATAGTTATGTTAGTTCACCAGAGGGTAGAGGAAGTTACTACGGATGAGTTTGAGAAAAATTGGGGATTGAATGAGATTTAGAGTTGAATGATGTTGATGTTGATCAAGAACTTATGGGATTAACCAAGAAAAAGTTGGTGATTTAAGGGGATTCACCAGCCAACATAAGATCATAAGGATTTACATCACCAAGAAAAACTGGTGATTTATGGAGTTTATTTTGGGCTCGGACCATGGATAGGGGGATGAAGATCCAACTATACACCAGCTGAATTTTGCGGTGAACAGGGTGAAGGTGGCAAAGGAGAATAGACAACAAACAACAGGAAGATCTGGTCTTCCGGAGGAATCTGAGCAAAACTAGGGAGTCCACCAACAGAAAAAATGGGACTTCATCAGCAAATGATCAAACAAATATGCTGATCCACGAAAAATTGTGAGTTCGTACAACAAATGTAGATTTAACAGGCAAACAGGATGATCTAACCACTTCAAAGCTATGGTGAACACATGGTTTAAACATGGGTGCAAAATAGATTTATATCTGGATGAATTATCACAGTCCAAAAACCTCAAAAGTTCCTCCATGTTAGGGATAGCTACCCCTTATCAATCATAATTTACGGTGACGTCTTAGTGAGGTTGTCATGACTTATCCAGCATCATGGATGATTGATGATGAAGCTTTAACTGGTTAAACATGGCTTCAGGTTGTTGTTTCAGAAAGGTACTGCAGCATAGTATTCCATTCTCCTACACACCAAATGGATGGAAAATCTTGGGGATCATCCCCAAAGAATCCCTGTCATTCACTCCCCAGGCTCCCCATTAATATAACTGGGGTCTATGGTGGATATCACTGCGTAAGTTGATGGGTTTTACCAACCAACAAACGTAGTTCCCATAGTTCTACATCCATGTCATACCTCATGTTTCAATGGGACCTATAAATCGGGGAATCATGATTCCTGACATCATCCCAGCAGGCGATGCAGGTGAGGTCACCCTTGTTATACCCACAAAAGATCACCTCCCCACCATGGTTAAGGTATAATTACCTATCCAAAATATCACCTCAGCTGCCCAAGTACCCTCCATCATGGACAATTGAGCATTCAATTTTCCCAGATAGAAACCTCCATTTTTGGGGATGTTTGAAGTTAGCCATGTTTGATTACTAGAAGGTACAATTGTAACCTCAATTCTTAGCCCCTTAATCATCAATATTCAGAACTGCTGTTTTCTGAAAACCTATGATATTCACATTCATAACGCCATTGGTGAAACCACTCAAGCTGGTTCTAAATCCCAATGGGTATCCCAATTTAAAGATTTAATCCCATTCATCATGACCAATTGATTGGTTTAATCCCAATGAATCCCAATAGTTTAAACAAAAATGAGTTTGAACAATCCACAAACATGCTTGAATTTGGTGAACTTGCATGACTTGACAAATGCCCCCCAACAAAAACTCCCCAGGGCCCCAGTTATAATCTCATTCTTATATAGTTGGTTAATGCTGATTATACCGAGTTATAAATATCAACAATGTACCACCTATGGTGATTTGGGGGATGGTTTATGGCATTGTTTTACCCACATTACCATCTGGTAAATTGACATAGACCCTGGCAGATAGGGATTGGAAGATTAGTTTCCTCTAAAAATAGCTATTCTCAGGGTCTATGTCAATATACCAGATGGTACCCCCAATGAATCCTGCCTCCCCAGTCCCTTTCCAGGCCACCGCCGGAAGATGTGTTCCAACACGTCGCCTTCGGCGCCCAGGCAGCTGGCACCGAACTCCTCGCCGTGCGAGGTGAGGCGCTTGCGGGTCGTGGCGTTTTCCTTCAGGACGGACCTGCCAGCGGATGGATCAAAAATCCGAAAACATTGGGATTTCACCAGCCAGAATGCGGATTTTAGCAGGAAAAAACATGGATTTCAGCAAAGATCAAGAATGAAGCATGAACAATTGAGATTTCACCAGAAAAAATTGGGATTTCACCAGCGGAAAGAGGATTTCACTAGCAACAATCAGGAGCTAGCCATGACAAATTGAGATTTCACCAGTAAAATGGACAGTTCACCATCAAAAATAGGGAGTTTGAACAGTTGAACATCAAAAATTGGGATTTCACCACGAAAATTTACAAGTTAACCATCAACAATTGGTATTTACCCACAATCATTTGACGTTAACCATCAAAATGAGGTTCTAACGAGCAAAAATAAGAGTTAAGGAGAAACCAATTGGGTCTTCACCAGGGAATGTCCGGTGATTTATGATTGATGTATGATAAGCTAAGCTGATTTTGATCGAGCTGGGGCTGGGGCTGGTGAATCTCCTATTTTGATGGGCTTTGATGGAATAATTCAAAGATGCACATATACAATGTGTAACACATATACACACACACACGCTATACATACGGACATATAAAGACATACATACATGTGAATACATCTATCATACACATTTTGCCTCCCAACACTTGTGTTAGACAATGTTTTTTCAATAACTAGGCAGCACATAGAGTAAGTATGTGTGCAAAAATAAAAGCACATAATATATCTATATGATTGTAGATACATACACATTTTTCCAGCTATTATGATGCACAGCAACTGATTGACACAAGATACTTCACTGCATATCTACCTTGATCAAGTTGTCTGAGATTGGAAGCCCACAAGCTAAAGTGATTCCAGCTCCTCTAATAGGACTATCTACGAGGATCTACCTCAACAACTAGCAAACCACACTTCTATGCACTTGTTGGCCGCTAGATTCCACATTAGTACTGCATCCCTGCGTTTGTCGGGCTTGTATCATGCCATATACCATTTTGATACATGAATATCAACATGAGATGCAAGATGCAAGTATGTTTCTTTTCTTATACGTATATCGCGCACATTGCCTCCGCAACGAAAACACTCCATGACCACTCTCAAAATCACGCCAGGAGGCTGACTGCCGAAAACACGCAGCACTTCAGCAGGTGACTCTTCCTGGTAGGTGTTGGTGAAACCGTCAACCTCCAGGGCCGATTTTGCTTCCGTCCAAGGGAATGAAACCACTGGCCCACTGGCAATCCCATCCCCATCATTTCACCCGAAAATGAAATGCCATCTAAGCGCCTAGGGTTTATGGAGCATATCTAAATCCTGGGGAAGGGATTGCATGTTACAATGAATCCAATGATTTTGTTGGGATCATTCTGCTGCTCCCAAATAAAGCAACAATGGGTCCGTATACCCCAAATAGCTCGCTATATCCCCAAATAGGGCACCTCCAATGGCTGGAAAAAACCGGGTATACGGGTATGCCGTCTACCTTCAAAACGGCAATGCATGGAACATATCAGGCAAATATATGCAAATATCATGGATTCGGGGCATACAAGCACATCTAATCCCATTTCCACAAGATGATCAGACGCATTTGCTGAAGCCGGACCTTGCACAACAAATATCTCGCATCTTTACCTTCCATCGCAGGCAGACACGCCTTCACGAAGAAACAGGCATCCTTGGAGTTGCTGAGATAAGTCAAGATCTACTCAGTACAACTCCACAACATGTCCAGGATGGGAAATTTAATTTCCATCTGGCAATCAAACGTGGCTTGCTAAAATCCACTATAAATAAATGGAAGATAATGGAAGTAAAGATGGGAAAATCATCAGGAATTAACAGATGGAATTGATTGGATGTGTTGCTTTCCTTAGTTGGTCGAAGAATGAGCCTGAAATGGTTGCATTTCCCATTTGTCTGGCACTCTTTGTTGGAACTAATGATGCACTAAGCCCAGGTTGATTGAGCACAGTTTCGGATAGACCGAACTATTTCCTGTAGATTCCCCGAAGACGGTGGATTTTCCCCAACCATTGTGGACCACAATTCAACAAAGAAACGCAGCACGATGCCATGACGCCAAGCATCTAATGGTACACTGGCACTGGGCGGCTGCATGACTCCGATATGTGGATCACCCGCACTGCTGGACTCGGTCACCACATAGTGAACCACCTGGAACCACCGGATTGTGGGACAGCGGTGGTCTGTTCTCCCGGTTCCCGGTAGTGGCTACAGTACAGACCAACAAAGAAAGGAGAGGTAACAAACTCACGCACACACAGATATATATATATATATATACAAATCAAGCTAAATGACCAGCCATTTTTTTAGAGATTGTTGTATACATCAAGAATTGCCTCTTGGTGGGCTCAATCCCTTTGGCTTCCTGCAGCGACTGGTTTTGAAGACCTACAAAATAATGGATCTTCATCATCAGCAAAACCGGAAAGAAAAAAACAAAGAACAACACCTCGGTATTCGGTAACAACATGGGTGACACAACTTGGGCCTGTAGTGATTTCAACACCAGAAAAGGAACAAAAAAAACATGCACGTTTTCTAACATGGGGACTCCAAAATCATACAATCTTCATCGGTTTTGAATGGGGAAACAAATGGCATGGAGTACATACTCCCAATTTGAAAAACACACACACCATTGATGCAACAGTCGAAGGACAGGTGGGATGCCCGTTGCATTTCCCGGTACAGTAAGTTCGTAGCAGAGTCGTCCCCCAAACTCGACAACCACTGCGGTCTGCAACATGATTTTCCAAGGAAATTATTTGCCCTCCCCTGAATTAACATAGACCAAATATGGTTCTTGTCGTATTGGAAGGTACCCGTCTGGTAAACTAACATAGCTATGGAAAATCACCATTTTTAATTGGAAAATCCACTATGAATGGCCATTTTCAATAGCTATGTTAGTTTACTGGAAGGTAATCTTCCAAACCCGTATTTGGCAGGGTCTATGTTAATTACCACGAGTATCCGGCGATTTCCCACAGCCCAACTTGCACCTGACGTGGTTTGCCTTCAGCAGTTGCTCCGGTGCGTCCCCGCACCACGCATCGGTCATCGAAGATGGCGATTTCGCAGACCGCGTCACCACGATTGTCCCCGGGATAAGCGAGGTCTGACTTCATGTTACTATAGCCTGGGTTAGTATAGGAGGATCATCCCACGGATCGCAAGTGGTTGAGCATACTACAAATTAGTTAGTAAGCCCCCCTAGTGGGTCATCCCATTTATGAATCTGGTGATCCTCCAAGAAGAGACCCCGAACATTGAAGGGGGTTCATGGGTGCCTTGCCCCAAATTCAAAATGGGTTGTAACCTCAGTTATAACTGGACTAAGCATACTTACCTTATTTACAACTGGGGTTCGAACCCACTAACTGGGGTGAACCACCAAGTATCAACCAATATATTGTCCTGTTTGGACAAAACAAAGGGCCTAATTGGTATACCATGTATACTCATTGATCGGCTGTTGGATGGGTCCACCCTTGTATTTCATCAGTGGCAGAAGGACATCTGTGGGGTATCAACCAGTCTTTCATTTCCACTTTACTGTCCTGCACACAGCATGCCCCGGCAACTCGGCACAACCCCTTGTTAATGTATGAAATCTTGATGAATAAGGAGATGATTTATCGTGAAACAAGTCCAGCTAACTAATCAAAAACAAACAAAACATAATCCACCCCTCAATGGATCGTTTTCTGGAAATTTACGCATTTTGATTGTTTTTGCAGTCATTTTTTATTTGGTCATGAAAACTAGCAGCGGTTTCCCCACGGCCAGGCACTTACTTGCGCACCCGCAATTTCACTCACTTGCGCACCCTCACTCACTTGCGCAACAAGGGAGAAAATTTCACTCACTTGCGCCCCCACATCATCTTTCCTTCTAAAAATAGCTTCTGGGGTGGGGTGGGGTGGAACAATAACGTTCATGTTCCTGCGCACACACAGGCACAGCGAGCTCATCATATTTCCTGCTCTTTGCCTTGCTTTACTTAGAAAGGGGAATACTAGCTACAATACTACCGGAGAGTAGGAGAGGCAAGCACTAGCAACTGGCATAAGGAGAAGCAGCAGTAAGACTTAAAACTTAAAACTATGAACTGCTATCGACTTTGTCTACCGCAAATATCAAATGTTGTGAAGGATGATGCTGATGATGATGATGATGATGATGATGATGACGATGATGACGATGAGGAGGATGATGATGATGATGATGATGATGATGATGATGATGACGACGACGATGACGATGATGAAGATGACGACGATGACGACGATGACGACGATGACGATGACGATGACGATGATGATGATGATGATGATGATGATGATGATCACGATGATCACGATGATCACGATGATCACGATGAGAATGGTCACCACGATCATGATCATGGTTATCATGGGTGTACAAGCGAGGGAAAACGTGGGTGTACAAGCGAGGCACTTTTGGGTGTACAAGCGAGTGCTCGCCCTTTCCCCACACATTCCTTGATTGGACCAACAAGAATCCATCAGGATTTGTGATCCGTGTCATTCATCCATGCGCTTCATCATACCATTTGGCTCATCACTTTGTGGCCGGGTTGACCAGGAGCTACCACGGCTACCCCTCGAAAAACAACACTATACAATTGCTGGGGTTCATTGATGTTCATTGGTGGGTTACACTCTTCGACGATTTTGATGCCTCTGGATAAACAAAATTACCTACCGACGTAAAATGTTCGGCCACTAAGACATTAAAAAAAAAAACACAACTTCCATTTTTTTTATCATTTCCAGTGACATTGCAACCCTTTTTTAACCCAAATGTACTCTCCCAGAGCTGGGTTCATCCTTGAATCGGACAAAAAATACACAAGAACAACATATATTCTGTCATATGTACTTCTAATATCATCCTATTGTACCTGCGCTACATCTCCATGACACGAAAAAAATGTGATCTCACCAAACTCTACACATTGGTCCCTTGGACCCGGCCCCATCCGGTCCCTCATTCTCATCAGGGACTGGTATCGCCCATGATGACACTGAGCCCCTCGTGCGGGATGACGGTGGGGCAGTTGCCATGGGGCGTATGGCCCACGATGACGCGCGCAACGCCCTGCGAGATGAGAAAATGCAACAGATCTGGCGGATACTGCTTGGGCATGCAGTTGTCCTCCAACCACCTGCAATACCTCAGGTCGGGTTGTTTGGAGACCAATTGACACAAGTTTAGCAGCTAATTCCCTTTAAATGGCACCAAAAAAAAATGAAGAGATATGTTTGACTAGTCACTAGGGGTTGGTGTCCTGAAAAAACCGGGAAACCATGGCTGTTCATGCTTTGTTTGTATCTACCCTCTGGCTCTTTAAGCTATGGACAGTGGCCCATTTAAAGATAACCTATGATGAGTTATGATGATATACAATGATTTATGATTCATTACCCATATAATTCAGACTGCTTTACACTTGACAATCCATCGTACTGACACCAAACCATCATAATCTTTGCTGTACCATGATGGTGAAAGTGCTGCCACCGAGGCCCTGCAGAGAGCGACAAATCAGTTCCCAAAGCGCAACCCGAAGTACACATCTTTATGCAGCAATTGAGGCATACCCTCTGGTAAACTAACATAGCTATTGAAAATTGCCATTTACAATGGAATTTCCCATGAAAAATTGTGATTTTCCATAGCTATGTTAGTTTACCAGAGGGTACATTGTGTCTTTCCCATGGCCTGCAAAAGTCAGTTTCTTACTAAACACGACCTCCAAATGGTGCATCATACATTCACATTTTTTTCACAAAAGGATTACGGCAGTTTGGGGACATGTGGGGCACTTTGGACTACAAAGCCCGTCGACTCAGCTCAACTGTAGCAATTTCTGGTTCTCACACATCCAACATCACAATTTCAAGATGTGCGCTTTTCTTGGCTCAACGCCGCACTTTTTTTGCTTGGTTGCGCCAACCTCCGGATTGGCATAGGAGAAACATCCAAATTCAACGTGATCCAAATGGTGCTTCAAATCGTGCTTTTCTTGGATTTTATAAGGAAAAACACGCAATTTATAGTACCATTTTTTGCACCAGAAAAAACCTTTTTTTTGAATGTCCTCATGCAGCACCCATGATGTGTTTTGTTGATTTCTTCGCGCGCCAAATCGTGCTTTTTTTGCCTTTCTTTGTGTGCCATATCGTGTTTTTTTCTGCGTTTCCCCGTTTTTTTTCTGCAATTCTTCGTGCACCAAATCGTTTCTTTTTTTTGCGTTTCGTCGTGCACTATATCGTGTTTTTTCTGCAATTCTTCGTGCACCAAATCGTGCCCTAAATGGTACTGTTACAGGCCATGGGAAAGACACAAAGCATACACAAAATAGAACAACATATCCTGCTTAAATCGTTGTAACTTCAACGTGTCTTATCCATTTTGGGAATGTTATTTAAACACACACACAACTAGCAATCATGGCCATGAGGTAGAATGATAACCAACAATTCCGTGAGAATTAATCAAATTGAGTACCCATCGCACATGAATAACATCATTATTATAAAAATACAATCTCATCATTGTCATTACTACCCATGTTGATCACATTAGTGACCCATGTTGATATCATTAGTGCATTGAATATATATATATATAGCCGGTTTGTCTGACCAAAAGGTACCATGACATCCAATGATTAATCATGATTAGTCCACACCACAAAAAACACCACTAGATTTCCAGTCTCAGTAGGCAGTTCCACAGCAATCTTGATACTCTGGGAATGTTTGGTGGGGCTGCCAAATAACCTTTGATGGTGGCTGAATTCGAAACAGCTGGTTGTGCATGCATCCTACAAAGTATCACCATTGATCTCCCATACAATCATCATAAATCACCTGTTTCAATAGCACACATTTTAATAGGCTATGAATAAGGAACACTATGATAAATTCAACCAGTGGATGGAATGGTGTTTCCCCAGCATTTTCAGACAACCATAAATCACCTACTTGTCAAACTCCCATTTCTTTCATGCTTAAATCATGTGAAATCACTATTTCCAATGGTTAAATCATGTGAAATCATTTGGGAAATCACCATTTCTGTTGGTAAATCATCTGAAATCACCAGTTCTGTTGGTAAATCATGTGAGAAATCGCCATTTCGGACGGTGAAACTCCCCCATTTTTTTCCCCAAGCGACACCACGGATGGCACATGGCTCGCCGGCGTGCCATACGCAATGAGCTCCGCCCCGGCGCGCTGCTTCCAGGCCTCGTAGGTGGCGTCATCTGGCGAGTTGCGCCAGGTGGGCTCAGCCATCCAGGCCGCCACGTCATTGTGGGCCTTGGGTGAGAGTCATCTGACATGGAAAATGTCATGTGAAATGTAAGATATCATCAATGTTATACATATATGTTGCATATGTATTTGTTTATGGATATCTATATGATATATATATATATATATGTAGATATACATACTTGTGTCAATGTGATAGATATATACATTTATTTTACTGTATGTGGCTTGAAAGTTCAAAAGTTAAACTGTTGATAAGTGATACCCATCAAATTCATGTTACTCTCGTTCCCCCATGAGCCCCCATCCATCCATGATAGACCAACCCTTCACCGTTCGCTGTAGCATACATTTCAGATCGTGAGCCTCACTCATGACTTGTTTGTTTAACATCGCAAATTTTAGATCTCCAAACAAACACGTCATTCTTCTTTCCGGGCCGTTCCCCAACTTCTGGCTGAAATAAATCTGGGTTGTTCAGTCAGTGGTATATCAACAGATTCGGGCATCTTTCACCCGCCAGAAACAGCCAGGGTTGCACAAAAAGGCTACAGTACCCCAAAACCAAGTGACCAAGTGGTCTAAAACCTCAAACTCTCTCGCCTTCAAATTGCACAGGTGGAAGGTGGTGCTCCGCAGGTAGGAGTCCCCATAAAACTATAGGTATGTTTAAGATAATCCCAACAATTAATCGGAGTTGTGCTCACCAACTTAGATAAAATCAACCCACTGTAAATCATTCATTTTTTCTGATTAAATCCCCATTCTTAGTGGGTGTATGGTGTAAGCACTGGCTCAGGTATGCAAAAATCCGGCGGAGGCACCCAGGTGTTCAACTTCTCGACCCATCTCCTCAAGTCCTCTTCGATCTCTACGCCGCCAGCGACTTTGTCGTTGGGCACGCATTTCACGGACCAGGCGACCCCGTCGGTGCCTGGGGTGTTGGAGGAGGTGCATCCCACTCTCAGGACGTAAATGGCCATGTAAAACCCATAGAAAACCCAGGATACCCCAGTTCATTCATACAGGGGGGGCACTCTTCAGAGTGGGAACTTGTCACTGTTTTGTGGATGCCCACCCCGCCACTTCAGTGGGGTCTTATGTAACGCTGGGACATGCTCCAGCTGTCCTAGTCGGTTGTAGGCCGATTATGTTACCCATTGGGGGTGATGAGATGCAGTGATGGAGCGGAACTATCAGTTGTGCATAGGATGGCATACGGCATTTCACTGCCCCAGGCCCATCAGTACAGTGAAAGGTTGAGAGTTGAAACATGTGTTCACACCAATGTTGCAAAGGCAGCCGTTTTCCTCTCAAACAATCAGAACAACTTATTCAAAATCGCACCAGCACTGTCCCCCAATACCACAGCCCAAGATCGAGGACCAAACAATAGATTGGATTTGTGGAAAAACGTGCAGAAAACTCTGGCATTGCCACCTCCAAATTCAGGGTTCTTAAATGTTCTAAATGTTTTTTGCCACACAGCTTCACCGGTTCCAAGTTCCAAGATGTTCCAAGGTGCCGCAATGATGGAAGTGATTGCCAATCAGCTGACCATGTACAAAGAGCGTCTGGCCCAGCAAACACGTGAGTTCCGCCAAACGCAGGTACTCGCGCATCAAGCCGCCTTCCGCCACAGTGTCCTGCGAAGTTGGGGATTTGGCCAGAAATGCTGGATATTCCACAACCATCTTCAGGATCCCAGCAGGTTGTTGTTGGATTTTCTAGGGCCTAGGGTACGTCTTGGGCCCGCTGAAGAGAAAACTACTGAGCCGCTTGAAAAGCTCACTCAAATGAATCATATATGAATCCATCATCCGACCATCATCCAGTGAGTTTACGCAGGACACATCAACTTATTAACTTCTTGATGCTGAATTAATATTCTATTTGGTGATATCTTTTGAGTCTTGTTATTTTTTTTTGGTGATTTATGTAAATTAAATTATTCACCAGCTGGCTTCCTCAGTACAAACCAATATTGTTGTTGCATATTCTTGCTCTTGGATACATTTCTGAGCTTAACCCCCTTTCAGAACCCAAATGCACCAACCATGTTCCCCGAGTCTTGTTGCCGAACATCCAATTTCAGATGGTTTACTGTAAGTTATTCAGAAAAACAAGCCACACGTTCGCCAGACTTCGCCACCAAAAAAGGGAGATCCACCAATTCACCTGATCTCACTTGCCCTAAGAGGTTATAACATGTTATATAGCACCAATAACTGACTATTTGATCTATCTACGTCAACCCATCAGTTTTTGGAATTATGTTCACCAACATAGCCATTAAAAATCAATGAAATACATCACCATGTTTGCATATGTTCGGCGAAATCGCCACATGTTTAGTGGTTAATTCGCCCCATGAAATCACCATACTATCAACCTAGGTATCATAAATCAATTTGTAAATACCTATGTTTGCTGGTGAACTAGCCAATGATTTTAAGTAATAACACATAGATTTAACAATCTTTTCAAACAGGACATCATTAATCAATGAAAAAACACACCATACCCCAAGGTTCCAAGCTGTTCCCAGCAGCTGCCACTGTTCCTTATAGCTCTGCATCACCTCCTCATCCTCGATGTCCCCTTCCTCACAGCCAGCCATGTGCGCCAGCTCTTGGCGACGGAACTCGAACTCGCCGTCCGAGCCCATGTCGTACCTGGGGGTCGACGAGGTTGGCGGAAGTTTTCGTGGGATTTTTCCAGGTCAAGTGGGATTCAACCAAAAAAAACCTGGGAAAAAAACACATGAAAAATGGAGAATTCCCCATCTGAGGATTTCCGATCATTTTTCCACCAAAACATTAGATTTGTGTTTTTTCCCCAATTATGAGGATTTCCGGAAAAAATCACATAATTCTGGGAAAGGAAGGGAAATTCCTGTATGAAGCCCTATGAAATCACCAGATGTTGAACAAAATATGGGGAGACCATTTTGTAGTGGCAGGTGAAGTTCCTAGATCCTTAAGTCTCTCTCTCTCGCTCTCGCTCTCTCTCTCTCTCTCCCTCTCTCTAGGCCATTTTCAATCAAAAATCAGGGGTGGCTATACTCACAGTCCAGCAGAAATCAGAAGATCTCACCACCAACACGCTGATTCTTGGCCTGTTCGAACACCGGGGTTTGGTTCACAAAAACAGGGCACTTGAGGTGATATCTTAGCAGGTTCGCAGCCGTGCAGAAGGGCCGGATCTCTTCCTCTGTGGTCTGAGCGGAGCTGGATTCGCTCGAGCCCCGAGCTGACTCCGCCAGGTGGACCAGATAGTCCCAGGGTTTGGTTCGCTTGTCGTCCTGATGCTGAAACCACGTGTAGAAAGCGTTATCTAGAGGACATGAGAGAAAATTCATGGGATGTTGGTTGATAAATATACAGAATACAGTATACTCACAAGGGTTCAAACAACTGGTCCAAAATCACTTGTACATCTTGTATACCCATTTAGATAACTCAACAATGATGCTTGCATGTGTGATCGGGATTGTGAGGACGGATGCTTTAAACAAAACATCTCTGCATGGGACACAAGGAACCCGAGGGGATTATGACACCGCACTGGGTACATAACTGCTCCTCCATGGGCAACTAATCAAATGACATCAAATGACTGTCAGTATATCTTAGAGCGGCCACACCCTAGCACAGCCTCAAGCAGATTCACTGAGGTTTAGCCAGCACAGGAGAGAAAAAACATAAAGAAAAATAACAATGCACAAAAAAATAAAAACACTATCGTGTAGTTCAATGCATATCGCTTGATATATTTGGAAGGGGTAGCAGAGAAAGGCTTATATTCACAAATTGAAAAAGTTCCCTGTGCAATCTTATTTATTGATACAACTCCAACTCTGGTGGGTAAAACAAACGAAATCCCTGTGACCAATTCCACCGACACACATTGACACACATGCTATTGGAATAAAACCTCACATTTGGTTGCGTCGTTTTGCGAAACACTCCTGCTATTATAACAAAAAAACTATATCATAGTTAGATCGAATTCTATCTCGATCATATCTTTGAAATTTATTGGCCAACAACCCGATTTTTGTGTAATTATCCTCCAGAAGACATACAGAAAACTCTGGAAATCCCTGGGCTTCCCATGGAAACGCCGCCGCGCTTCGGGCACCCAATAGGCCGCAGGACTCTCCGGGGACAGGTTGGCCAGTTCCTGGTCAGTGTACTCAGAGGTCAAGCGCATCTTGTTGATGTCCCGATTTCCCATCCTCGGTTCGCACTGCGCCCAGTTGGGATGAAAAGTGTAGGATACAACTGAGTTACAACTCAACATATATACATATACCAAAAAAGTGGAGAGGGATGTACCCATATAATACCGATATACATCGATATACTATGTAAGAAAAATAAGGACAAGCAGAACCATACTTGAAGCTAACCGGGAGAATTACCATAGTTTCTAGGGGCACGTGGCACTTTCAAACCTGAGTTACCCCAAACCAAACATATTGGCCATGATGCAGAAGTGGATCTGCATGTACTAAGAGCATAAACTTGCAAGTTTTGCGCTGTTGCTTCGCTTGTGGGAATAGACAGAAATATCAACCCCGGTTGAGATCTATCCTGGTTCATTAGAACCGGATGTGCCCCCCAAATATATCGTGCTGATTTGCTGCTAAAATGGTACCCCCTCCCATGAAATCAGCCAAGATTCAACAGGTGAACCCTGTCAGGGTATCGCCTCTTCAAAGACACCAGGGCCTGCAAACACCTCAACGACCCTGGACCTTTATCACAGGTATCGCCTCCAAAGACAAAGTGCCAGTCATCCTGCGTGGCAGTGGAGGTTGAGAGCTTTTCTCCTAACGCTCATCATCATCCATAGTCGCTATCTAACCATAAATCTATGGTTGTTTTTTTATTTACCCAGAATTTCTCTTGGGGGGTTCATCACAATTGGGATCAATGGGAATCATCATCCCAAGTACCCTAGGCCTAGGTTTAAAAGGGTTGGATAGTGACAACAATATCTGGAACCGGCAACCGTTCATGGGCCATCCCTCCACCTCATATAGATGAGGTAGTCTTCACATGGCATGGTGGCATGGTCTGTGTTGGAGAAACCCGCCTCATCAAGGCCTCAAGATGCCCCTCGGGGCACTTGAGTTTTGCACAGAATCCCTGATCCCATCCATTCCCATCCCATTTTTCTGGTTGCTTCATAGCTATTAGCTATCTCATCTGACCACTGATCCGATTCAATCCCCATAAAGCCATGTAGTTTTGGCACCCATCGCCATGCAACAGTTCAGGAGAACTCAAAATGGCCAGTCGCTCCCGGTTCCCGGTTCCCGTCCTTCAGGATGAGCTCGGGCGCTGTTCGTGCAGCCCGCTGATCCCCCTCCACGCTGAAGGAAAGGCACTCAGAGAGCTCCACAAAGTTACAGAAGTAGGGCCAGTGCCTGGGGGCTGGGAAGGTGTCCAAGCGAGGCAAACAACGACATAATTATCTTTAAGGGACTTCAACATACTTCAACATACTTCAACGAACATTCAATCATCGTATTTATTGATGGGATTTCAAAACGTGAAAAAGGACATGTTTTCTTTTTCTCAGTAGGAACCTAACTCTTTGAGAAAGATGAACAGAATTCAATGCAAAGTAAAACACACATTTTGACAGTGCCGCTGCGATTTGTAGCTTGTGGATATTTAGATGCGAAGTGAACTCAATATCCAATTTCCCCCAAACATATGTCCAATTGAAAGTAAACTGTTTGCCATCCAATTTTCTAATTCTTGGGGATGCTTCACCCTCGGTCAGAGGTTGCGAGGATGATGCCGGCGAATGTTCATGAAGAAATGTGGGGATACAGTTCAGGTCTATTAACTCTCTGATGTCTTGCTGGAACATAGAGGATTTTCCATTTCCATGTTTGATTACTACTCCACTGGAGGGTAATGGGAAGTAAACTTAACGATCCAATTTTCCAAGTCACAGGAATGTTCATCAATGGATAGGGTGATGCAAACCAAACACTGTTATTGACCATCTGTAAGTAAGTGAAACTTCATTGAGCGACTGAAATCGACAAAGCAGAGAGTATCATCGTTTGACCCATCTCGGTATCTCCAACCTTTCCAGGTGCTGCGGCCTGTCAGTAGGGGGGTTGCTGCCACAACTGACTGCTTTGGGGCCCACTTTGGGGGGGGGCACATTTTGTTATGTAAATATCATATATATTGTTATATGATATTATATGCTATACCTGTATCATCTGGCACCTAGCACACACACCATCCCCCCCATGTCATTGTGCTTGGTGCTTGAGCCACCACCTGAAAATGTCATACAGTCGCTAGAGGGACTATCATCCCGGTTCTATGATTGAAATATGGTTGAAAATAAACCATGCCATATTTTAACCCAGCAACCAGTTTGCCAAACAACGGCGGGTACACTCCCATCATGTGCCGCTTATGTTTTTTGATGTTTTTATTTTTTTGGTGTATATACATATATATATATATATATAAGGAACATATGTATACATATCATTATATATATATATATATGTGCATTCCTTATTTCTATATATTTCTGCTTGAAAAGAATCCACCACCCACCGTCGTCGCGTGGCAACTGCCACCTTTGCAACGTGGCCGGGCTGCCCCTCTACGTCTGTCAGATATGTGATCTTTGACGCGTCCGGCACCACCCATGGGCCATTCACTGCGGAGCTCATGGGTGTTGGACCTGTGAAAACGGTGAGTTCGTGGGGGGGGTGAACTGTCAGAAAGGAAAGGCACAGCAAAATCAGATAGGGATTAAAGCCAGCAAACATGGAGATTTTGGCAATTTAAGCGCACACACACACAAGTTGGGCTTTAGCCATTTGAGGAAAAAAATAACTGAAGCAAGCAACAATGATGGGCCAACCAGAAAAACATGGCTTCAACCAAGCAAAAACGATGGATTCAATATGATTCAATCACCATTTAAATGAGTCAATCAGGTATTATAATGCATTATACTGTATCACCAACATTTTTTTTCAGCGGAAGGGATGATCCTGGGTGGGGGTATATGAATGAAGTCAGTGTGGTTGTGACTGGTAGTGATATATACATGTCAAATATAGCTTAGATCTCTGAGATCAAAATCAAGACTAGCAACACTACGGTTTGTCTGGTCTGATGGCACAGCAAAATCTCATGGTCAATATGTCCCCATGAAGGTGGCCAAGGTATCCCTTCATTCTTGGAGCAGTGAAACAATGCTCACCAAGTGGTGGCCACCCATAAGGATCCATAAGGGACAAACAATATCCCACAACCAGACCAAATCATTGACATTCTTGTCACAAACATGTGCAATTTGACACAGTACATGGTGGCTTTGGGCACTTGGAAAACCATTATATAAACCATATGCAACCCAATGTTCTGGGTGCAAAACTTGCATTTTCATGGGGTTTCTGCAGCCCAGCAAGGCTCTCGGCTTCTGTGCAACTCAGCTACCCACACTCGCCGCCTCGCCATGCCCCCCCAGATCCAATCTATGCCTTTGAGCAAATACGGCCAGCGGCTCAACGTTACCGGGGCACAAAAAACACCAAGGTTCAAGAATGGAATCCACCTCAGAAAAAGGACAAGTCGGAATTTTAACAAATGATTATCTCTCAGGAGAGCTTTGTGTGAGTCCATTTTCGGTTTTCCCCGATGGAAATGAATCTTGTTGAGCTCAGTATGACCTGAGTTGTTTCAGTAGGAATGGGAACCCAATCTTCACGCCTTCACTTTTGGGTGCCAATCCAAGCGATTGTCTCTTGGGAGGTGTCAAAATTTTCAACGCGTTTGGGTGATGATTAAATTATAAGGTTTCAGACTTGCTTTGACAGAACATTTACAGTGAACCCGCAAGATCGCTAAACAAAACATGGGCCCATGGATTCATATCCATCTTTTCCGGCCAAGATTTACCCCAAACGTGAATCAGCTCAATGGCGAGCTGGGAAAATCACCCGCTTTCCATGGAGGTTTAATTTGCTGGGAATTCATCACCAGGGGTCCGGATCTTCCGGCACGCCTCCCAAGTGATTTCACCACTGCTACGGAGGATGATGCACTTGAACTCACAACTCAGAATCGCCTTGGCGCGGATTCCGCAAAGTGATTTGATGGGCGATGACCACTTGTTTCCCGGAAACAAGAAATAAGACATAGCATTTTGGGGCCGGACCTATGAAAAATGGATTCAAAGAGGAATAAAGGGAGGGAACCATGTGGATATCGACAAGTGAGGGTTCTAATAAGGCTGCTATTTTGGGGCTCAAGGTCTAGCTTCCACCTCGCAGCCCCGCCCGTGCATCAATTGGTGATTTAGGCCAGTAAGTTGACAGCTGGTGGATCCGCATGGGAACTGTCAAACATGGGTGAGGATTGATGAACATTCTTGGCACACTGGTGAAAATCCTAAAGCTGCCAAAAGCATCCACAGAACATCCAAAGACTCGAAAACCAGAGCCTCAACAAGCGTTCTATATACTCTTGTGTCATCAACATGGCCGGGAAAATTCTTCATTTAGTTCGATGATCTTAGCATAAGAACCTCCATTTAGAAGGGATTCCCAGCTGGTTAAGTTTGATGACAGCAGTAATGACAACGCACAACGGGAACACCCTGGGCTCTCCCAACTGCTGACACAGGTGCTTCCTTGGTGCAGCAGCAGCCCGCGGGTGAAAAATCTCCAACAAATGGTTGTGTAACCCCCTACTAAACCGCAAACATGGAGTTTTTCCGGGGTGTTTTATGTTTGCGAAGATGGGGTTTACTTGAGTTAAATGGAATAACTCTTTGGCCAACTGTTTTTCACATGTCTTCAGATGCAAGCAGTTTGAACCCCCAGGATTCAATAGCTCATGTCACCCGTTGTTTGCGAGCCCAGAATGAGGCACCAAAGCCACCGGAAAATCCGGTCAAGCTTAGAAACCAGTTACAAAGTTTGGGGTCAACAAACTTGAGCCATAGCAAACAATGTGTAAGCCAAATGGCAAAGCATTTCCAATTGACCAGAGATGAATGCTATCAAATTCCACCATACGGTATAGTTTTTTTTTTTTAATTTTCACATTGCAGCAAGATCCAAGCAAACTAATGTAAGCCAAAAAAAATATAGGGACCAGAAATTCTTGCCACTTTTTTTTGCAGGAATTCTATGTTTGATCTTTTGCCAGCAAAGCAAGGATAATTTCCGGCCGCTTTTGAAAGTACTTCACCTGTTCTTGGCTCAGGTTCTTCAACACCCTGAGACCTAAAAATTAGGACCCGATCATGTGAATGTGTCAGGTCACAGGTCCGACATCATGATTACCCTCTGGTCATGACTAACAGTTTGCCACTAAAAACGGCCATTGAAATAGTGGATTTTCCCATGAAAAAGGGTGTTGCTCCCATAGTTATGTAACAGTTTACCAGAGGGTATGACGATAATACCACTTGTCCCTTGACATCGGCGATGTTTGGCATTCAAGTTTTTCGCATCTGTTGGTCAAGCCAATGATATAACATAGAAAAACCATGGGGGTCGTCTCCCATTGTTTGGATATTGATAGAAGAGTTGAAACACTAAATTGGATGACTGTTGTGCGATCTTGGCACCCTTTGCTTGTGAAAATATACTATCCCGTACGTTTTGCCTCTTTTTATGGGTCAAAGGCCTCTTCGGGAACCTTTTTCTCTGGAGGGGTGAACGCATGTCCCACAGGTTAAACAAAAATGCCATCCCCAGGTCTTTCCCAAATGAGCGTTGTTGAAACAAACGATGGCCTTGCGGCGGTTCAGAATCAGATCGTTCAGTGCACTGAAGCATACCGTCTCTGCATGCCTCCCGACCAAAGAATGTTGAACTTAAGTAATTCTCTTTCCGCTATTGGGGACTGACCTGAGCATACTTGGATGAGTTTTGGATGTCCTGAGTAATTATCCTCTGGTAAATTAACATAGGCCCTGGCAAATAGGGATTGGAAGATTAGTTTCCTCTAAAACAATAGCTATTCTCAGGGTCTATGTTAATATACCAGAGGGTAAGTGTTTGATAATCGCTATTGTAACATGTACAGTAAGTATACACTGAGAACTGGGGATGATCTCATCTACAACGGCCTTGTGAGATGGTCCATTACTGACTTTCGAAGTGGGCTTGTGCCCCAAAGTACCACTTGTCAGCCCGGAAAAGTAGAGAAAAACAAAAATATCATAATTAATATACATATATATATATATATATCATAGTATATATATATTTAGGATAGGAGTTTCACTTCTCTATCTTTTGGGAGCTGTTCAACATCATATCCTCCAAAGAAAACCTCCTCTGCAAAGCCCTTGAGCTTCCAGGCCCAGACTGGAAAAGTCTCCTCCGAGGTCTGCAGCTTCACAGCTTGACCTCAGGGGGGAAAAGCTTGGAGTTTTCCCTACCCTATGGTGGCAATTGGAAATCCCCTATAAATAGAGGTTTTAATGGGAAAATGACCTATAAATAGTGGATATATATATATATATTGGAAGTATGGAATCAGTGTTAGTTTCAGTGTTAGTTATAGTATGTTATACCCTCTGGTACACCTACCAAAAACGATGGAAAATCACCATGTTTAATGGGAACATCAACTATTTCGACTGGGCCATGTTCAATAGCAAACTGTTAGTCATTACCAGAGGGTCATATTCCAAGAGCCAAGCAAAGTAGGAAAATTCACAACAAACATGACACCCTTTTTGATGTGGTATACCTCAACAATCCCAAGAAGAAGTTCTAGAGGCTGATCCTGCAAAATGGCAAGCTCAATCAACATTATAGCAACCCGGCCCCAAAACGATAGAAGTTACCAAAAGCAACTTCTAAAATTGAGCGTCAAATACATTGTGAACCCTTGGCAAGCTCCATTGAAGATAGAGCTACGCTTTATGTCTCAATCTTTCGATAAAACAAAGAACAGTAAAACAATGTTCTTAGATTCTTACATGTAGTTCATAATAAATTTGACTTGTTATACCCGGTTCTACCTTCTTGGGATTATAGGTGTAAACGGTGTAACCCATAACCGGCGTAACCCATTCTTGGGAAATCACACAGCAGAACAAATCACTATATGTTTGTTTTTAAATATAAAGTACTACGAAGTCATATGCTAAATGCAACCATTAGTTAGTAGACATAATTACTCATCATAACAACTTACCCTCTGGTAAACTAACATAACTATGGAAAATCACAAATTTTCATGGGAAAATCCACTATAAATGGCCATTTTCAATAGCAAACTGTTAGTTCACCAGAGGGTATCTTATAATCGCTATATTTTTACAAGTTGGTACCCCCGAGTCATAATTGGGTTCAGCTACCTCGATAGATCTACCGAAAATCCAACTTGGATTTATGCTTACAAAGACCACCTTGTAGGGGTTATTCAATGGATTGGTTAAAGGGAAAATTGAAACCGGAAACCTCTATATTTCATAGGAAAATCCATGGATTCCTATAAATTTTCCCTTGAACCAATCCAATGATTTATGAGTTAGTTCACCCCAGTTGTAAGTGGACCCCACTTAGAGTATAACTGGAGAGTGCGCCTGCTGACCTTCTTTCCAACTGGTTGTAGAACACACTTAAAGTAACATCCTACTGGAACAAGCCACCAAGTACCCATTGGAACACATTTGGAATTATCGGAAAACGAGAGGTTTTCCATATCCAATACCAGAAATCTACCATAATAGTGAGCTCAATTCCTAGCTCCAACTCGCCCCCACTTTAATATCTATTCACCCTGTACTGGTCATAGCCTTGGAAAATCCACCATGAATAGACAAATTCTCCATTGAAACCTCCATTTCGTCGTGGATTTTGCGGCATGTCCAGGCATATTTGATGACACCAGAGGGTAATTCATCCTCCAAATGATGACAATCCCCAATACATTGGGTGATATGCCCCCTGCTAATACAACGAATATAGATAATCCCTCCTCTCCAATGATATGTGATCATAATCCCTCTTATTCATTAATAGCTCCGAATATGAGGAACTATGGTATGATGTGGAGATCCAAATGGGTAATCTCTTCTATGAATTGCTATCAATGATCCAAGATTACTATGGAGAATCCCTCGGAGGTCGTCATAGTCCCCTCCGACTCATTCATAAGGAATATTATACATATATGTATATATGTATATATATACTGTATATATGAATGACCATCTATTGGAAAAAAAACATTAAGTTACCATAATCGCCTCCTTTTCATTAAACATGTGAATATCTTTGACCAAGGCACTGGTGTCCCAGTTTCCCAGCTCCGCACTGGAGCCGGTGATGGCCAACTGATCCCCCACGCCGGTTTGGTCGCAGGTCACTTCCAAGCGGTACGCCATGACACCTGGGGCAGGTCCGAGGGATACGACCCTCCCGTAAAAGTCAATGACTTTCAGCCAGGATTACCTAACATGCGCAGGGTCACGGTGCAGCTGTATACTTTGTAGTCCTGAATTCGCATGAATTTCCCATACTAGAAGCCCATACATAAATTCTAGCCGTGTTGTCGCTGAAGTCCCACATAATACCTATTCAACTAGTAATATGGGATTGCGATTAATTAGTCTCATTACTGCAATTGTTCCACCCATGACTTTCCGATCATGTCATATCTAAAATATATGCATGTCTCGCATTTCTTTACTACCATCCTCAAGAATAATCACCCCTAAAAATCCCTGCCCATTCCCTGCCCCATCACATGAAATGCCCCCCAAACCACTTTTTTTACTCCTGCATTCCCATATAAGGGGACAAAGGGAATATGTGATCTTAGGGGACAGGGGTTATTAGGCTTGACGATTTTATTTCCATAATTCCCAGGTTTCCAACTGTTCTTTCTTTCTGGGGGCTGCTGTACCCAACAAAAAGGCCATATGCCCATCACATATCAATCATCCAACCTATCCTCTCACCCTATGCGCCTGGGTCAGGCCTGATTGCCTGCTGCCCAGCGGTACCCGGCGCGGTTTTGTGTGATCCTGTTAGAATAAAAAGCGCGGCACTGGCGAGCGAGTGGATGGAATGGGAGGTGGTTACCTACCCTCTAATTTGCCACGGAAAATGAGCCATAGATGATTTTGCTATTTGGCTATGAATCAAAACTGTGGCACCCTAGGTACCCTAAAATAGATGGTCAATGGATGTTTATTCCCGCAAATATGGTAATAATAGGTTTTGACCCATCCCCATTTTGAAAAAAATATGATGCTTTTCCATGGTCCGAGAAATCACCATGGGCGAACTTCTGGGCTCTCCGGCCGGCTGTGCATTCTTGACAGTCCCAAGTTCGCGGCCACAAAAAATAGATCCGTACTGCATAGTCATCTCCAAAAAGATAGAACAGGGAATCACCATCATCAAAATAATTACCCTCTGGTTATTTAACATAGCCATGGAAAATCCCCTATAAATGGAGGTTTTTATGGGAAAATCATCCAAAATTAGCCATTTTCCATGGCTATGTTAAATAACCAGAGGGTAAGATCCACTTTTCTATTTTTTTGGGGCTCACTATGACAGGGAATTGTTTAGATATTTTTTGGACATGGGAATTTCGCGTGCTGCATATCGCTTTCTATTTTTCAAGGCTCATGGTCGCAACAGGCCTTTGGGATTCCCGTGAACCTCCCAGCCTCATAACTAGGATTGTAGCAGTAAACACTTGGATAGCCAAGACTAAGAATGATGAATCATGGTGGGCCTATAATGCTTGCGACCAAATTTGTTGGATTTTCCTCACATCTCGTAACAATGGCCCAGTAATGACTGTCCTTTCTCTGCTTGACAATAGATCACGAAGTTTGGCACCCTGGAATCACAAAGTTTCACGGCTTTTGTGGCCATGTTTGGCATCAAACTACACAATATCATTGCTGGTGCATCTTCATTCATTCAAGCAATTCGGGCCCCCAGTTGTAAGTTCGTTCCTAAACCCCAAGTATATATATAGTTACATAATGTTACATATACTTGTATATATCTACCTCATTAACATTCATTAACCATGGTTAATCAGGTTATAAAATGCACTCAGCTATCTAGGGGACCACACCTTCAAAAGACTGGTTACGTCGTGGATTACCACCAATTCCCATCAAATTTGGGTTCAAATCCCAAATTCTTGGCAAGAATCCCAATTGATCAATACATTTCTTGGCTCAAATTTCCATGCTACGGACCCAGAAATGATTTGTTTGATACGCGTCTTGGCTTCAAATCCCAGGCTTTTGCCTTGTTTGTGAGTCACTTGACCCATTTGGGCTTGCCTGAGAAAAAACATGATGATGTTTGATCATAAATTTTGTCACTGCAAGGGTCATAAATCAAATCATGTCTTGCTTGATGGATCAATATTCCTGCCAATTTATATTCCCATCATTTCCAATTAGATTGGATGGTCTATCAAGCATTTTTTCAATCCTAATTGATTTTCCAATGATTTTCAAATTGATTTTCCAATGATTGGAGTTCCCATTTGAAAAAAAACACATGCAACAGGCACTGAGCAATTTTTGGAGGTCCCCAGGTAGCCATCCGCTGCTTGAGCTCTCCCACATCTCCGCCAAGCGCCAGGTATGGGACAAGTGCCCTGCCGTGCACCAGAAACGAAACAGGCTGCAGATAATCTATTTTTTGTGGCTAGAAATGCATAGGTAAATATGTTTTATCATGTTTTATCATATGTTTTTATCTTTATGTGCTTTTGTGATCTTTTGTGCTTTCTTAGCGGCTTGGACAATGTGGTGTTCAAATATAGTTCACTGACAAATATCGGAACCACAATATGATCTTCAGTTTCTGGTGCATCAACAAACCCCTTCGCCATTGCTGGTTGCCACCAACGACCTTGTGGATCATGCCCGACATTGACTTTTTATTGGTTGCCGGCAGCAACCAGAATGTTCCGTGCCTCACAAATGGCGATGGATGATAAGCCATGTAGCCCCCTGGTGAACAACCTGACATATATGTATATATATATATACATAAAATATAGATGTCGTTTATTATATATTTATATAGATGTCCTTCACCTCCCCAAACAATCGTAGAATAGGTAGCTTGAACCATCCCTAGCACAGCAAGTGCTGATCGTTCCCAGGTGAAGCCTTGAAGAACGTACAGCCTGGGAAGAGTCGATGGCCACCGTCATGAAAATGAGTGCTCAAGTTTAATCCAAAGCCATGTGGACTTGGTTGAAGCAACTTATATATACAGTATATAATAACATGATGCATGAACACACAAACATGTATGTATATATAAATATATAGTTATATTAGATTATATTAGTGTTTATATCATGTATATAAGTATATCATATCATATCATATCAAGATATATATATATATATTGTATATATGTATATATCAATTATACATTTCTACTAAGTTGTAAGCCCACTTGGGCACTGCCGCGGGATGCAGGGGCATATCTCAGTTTTGACCGTTGAACAGTTTCGGGAATTCAAGCATATTGGATCCATATTGATTCCAAAGACCAAACCTTACATTTGTTTACGTCGCAAAACCTGCCGGTTTCAGTATGTGTCTGCTAGGAGGTGGATCTCTCCCCCATTTGAATCATTAGATGATGTCCATCTTCCACCAGCGATGTTTCTGGGAAGGCTGCCCAATACCAATCATGCCGTAGACGAAGATGCGATTCCTGAGGGCGTGGACTATTGGGATGATGCGGAGTTCATGTTGCCTAGGCCTAGTAATGATGGGGGCTCTCTAAGTTGCCCGGTGGAGTCAACAAAACAAGTCCTCACAGCACAGCGTTGCTGCAGAATAAGAAGTGACAAGAGCATAGAAATCGTGAAAGGTGCTTTCCTACCAAATATCGTTTCTTTTTCTTTGAAGGTCAACTCTGGCCATGTTCAGACACGCTCAAAACAATCATGGCCAAATGTTGGGACCCCATGCCCAAAAAAATGGTCATCAAAGAGCTCAGGCTACCACCTGGTTTCTGGAAAGATGCACTGCATACAGTATACTGTATGTACAGTAAGTACCTCAACTATCCTTCAACTTATTTTTCCTCATTTCAATCCACCAAACTAACACAAGTTTCATCAAATTTCAGCCAAGCTGCAGCGGAGACTCCATAAAACGGAAGAAGCCCTGGGCGCGTTTCACCGGTGGCGCGGGGGATATGTTGGGTTACACTCCCCAACCACCTGACAACACTTGCCAGAAACATCCAGAAACCATGTTTTCT
Source organism: Symbiodinium sp. clade C Y103 (assembly GCA_003297045.1). Classification (NCBI taxonomy): domain Eukaryota; class Dinophyceae; order Suessiales; family Symbiodiniaceae; genus Cladocopium; species Cladocopium sp. clade C. The sequence goes on along the minus strand of BGPT01000327.1, from coordinate 283,063 downwards.
TTAACCATCCAAAGGAAATGCTTAGGGTGTTTGCTGCTTCTTTTCTAGACATCAATTCTGGGATCTGAAATTCAATATGGGACCCTGAAATGGCCATATCTGATGTCCAATTTCCACCATGGGTTTGGACGTTGAACATTTACATCAATAGACATGATTTTTGTTTATGTTGCAGTCCAGCAATTTCAATTTATTACGATATCTCCATATATCTAATGGCGTTGATGTTTTCCAAACATTTTGACGGCCGACGGCTAGATTCCCAGATCTTCAATTAGCTCTCAATTTTTTGGTGGTCAATGGCCGTTCTTCCCGGTGCAATACAACTTGTGCTTGCTTAAATCCAAACTTCTATGGAATCCAATTCATCAAAATCTGATTTATCTGGCTTAAATCCGTGCTTTTCATGCTTAACTTGATCAAATCACCTCCAAATCACAATGTTTCTTTCCCAAATCATCTTAAATCCCATATGTTGCATGATTTTGATGGCATTTTCCATGTTTTTCCCTGGCCATTTTTCAAGGCCGCCTCCAGGATCGTCGACGGCTTCTCCGGCGGTGGCGGCGGCGGTGCCGGCGCGGGCGCCTGCTCCACGTTGGCCTGCCCAATTTCATCGTTTGGATCTGTCTGAAAATGGTAAAATTGGACCATTTTCTATATGGTTGCTGACCCATTGAAAATAGAAGGTATACCAGACCCAATAGTTTTTCTGCTATTTCCTGCCCCCCCCCCAAAAAAAAACACAATTTTTTCAATAGGAAAAGTATGATACACCATCAAATTTTGGGGTACGTGTACCATATTTTCAGACAAAACTATTTGGAAAATCCATACTCCCAAATACAGTCTCAGAAGGTGTTGGGAGCCCTAGGCCTGTATATATTATAAATTATACATAATACATTCATGAGAATACAGAGATCAAATCCAACAGATTCGTGGGATTTTATTCAACAAATGGAGTTAATATATAATTAAAACATTGGATTTGATTTACCCATTAAAACATTGGATTTGAACGATTTCACGCACTAATGAAACCGTGAGCTTTACGATTACTAGTACCGCCTTTACTGATAAATATTCGGGGCTTAAGTCATGGAATCAGGAAGATAACACCAACAAAAATGGCTTCATCTTCTAAGAAAAAGGACCCAGGACATTCACCCAGAGCAAGGTGCTACAATAAATCAACGCATATAAAGATAGGGGTTTTACGATGGTTTTAGCATATCCGAACCATGCAAATACTGAGAGGCACCGATAGATTTTCAGCTGTAGAAATGAGATTTAACTGATGTTAATCCACAAAACTGATCATCAAACCAAGGTTTAAGCAAGTCCAAGACAGCTTTGAAGTGATCAGCTGGGTAGCTATGTTGGGTGTAAGTCGTGCTGAGTTGCCAGCCCGGCCGAACGTGATAAGGCTAGGTCAGAACAAACCAGGGTGGCACAAGTAAATGCGGAAAGTGATTGCATTAAGCTCTAATTTATCAAGGCAACATCCCAAAATACCAATTTGATAGCAAAGTTATCTTCATAAACATATGTTTGAAGCTGCCAGAGAGTCAAGATACTCCCTTAGAAAAATGTCAACGATCAGTTGAGGCCTCTATAAGGTTGTTCCAAACCTGTGCGGGTCACTTGCCCAGGACGGCTTCGCCAAACCTGAGCGCTGTTGTTGATGATGAACTGCATAGGCCGCGCCTCAGTTGCTCCATGTGGATGGATGTTGCTCCTCTTGCCGTCTGCTAATCAAACTTGGCAATGGGTAATCTCATATGTCTATCTATATAGCCATTACTTATCCACTGCTTCTCCATTGCCTAGCCATGTCCTATCCGGTACTATTATCAATTGGGATGTCCTAAGACCGCCAGGGCCCTCCAGGGCACCCCCACAGCAGCAGCGCTGTGACTGACAGAGGAGAGAGCCGCTGACCTAGGACCGAAGATGCCACACTCAGTGGATGGGCATAAGGAAGAACAGACCTAAGGCCAAAGAGAAATCATGGTTTTATCATGTTTTATCCTTTCACATCAGACCCTAGATCAGTTCTGAGACACACTTTAACTATTTTACTATGACTTGGATGATTCCATTTTGGATCCATTCTATATAGCAAATCACCTAGTATCAAACCATACTTACCCCTCAAATAAAGTACGCTATAACCAGTCAAACACGACACAACCATCCAAAGACAGAGATGCTTACTAACGAAAATGCGACTGGAAACATATTTAACCAGACTTTATCAGGCATGGTGAAACAGCATTTTCAACATCGCCCTGGTCTATCCATTGGTAACATCTTGCCAAGGATGGCATCAAACACATGCGCACTGCCTAAACAAATGCAGATTTAGCCAACAGCCGGTGGCCCAACTACAAAAAATCTAACCCCACTCTCCATTTTTGGGATGTTTGCAAACATTACCAAACCACTGCCTAAAGCTATCATCCATATCATGCATGCATGGGATCTCTATTACTTGCCATCCGTTCGTTTGTTACATAGCTATGGAAATTTGCTATTTATAGACAATTTGACCATTAAACGTGGTGATGTTCCATAGATGTCTGGAGAGTATTTATTGGAAGTCTAGCTCCACTAAGTGGATATATCATGATATATAACCATAGGTATAGTTTTAGTAAGGGTGTTTTTATGGTGTTAACATATACCCTCTGGTTATTTAAAATAGCCATGGAAAATCCCCAAACTAAATGGAGGTTCTAGTGGGAAAATCATCCCAAATTAGCCAGCTATTCCATGGCTATGTTAGTCGGTATGATTGATGGGATTTTTTCATGAGGAGATGCCCATTTGTAGATGATAAACATGGTGATTTTCCTATATTATAAATGGTGATTTTCCATGGCGAACTGTTAGTCATAACCACAGGGTAATCGTTAAATCCCAATTTGGTGGTTTCCTAAAATATGGGTACACCCAAATCATCCATTTTAATAGGATTTTCCATTCTAAACCATCCATTTTTGGGTACCCCCATTTCAGGAAACCCCCATTTGTTCACATCCACCGCAACCAGCCCAGCCACATTTCCTCTCGGATCAGGTCGCGCAGGTGGCCCCAACTGGATGTGGCCGCCTCGCGGATGGACCCCCAATCGAAACCATCGGAAAATGAAGTGATTTCTTGCGAAGATATGGGAAGATGTGAATTGAATTCAAGAAAAATGCTAGAAGAATGCAGGGTAGTTTCGGGATTTCTTGATTTCGCTGAGAGCTAAGTTGGTGAACATCAATGAGATAACTAGAATAACTACGAATAACTGTTGGGTTGATTAGGGGAATATAATATCGAAGTAGCTGGGATGGGTTATACATCACTGGCGGGCTGTTGAAGGATGTGGTTTGCTGAGGAATGGGGTCAAATCTGGTTTTATTACCCGATAACTCTTGCACTGGGATTCTTGAGGATTCAACCAACGACAAGGGTGATAGAATTCGAATATAGTGGGACATGGGACATAGCCATAGAAGATAACCACCCATCAATCTTTCCAAGATGTCATAAATCCAATGAGAAATCCATAAACCTCCAAGATTTGCTTGAGAACAAAGAAGGCATGGTAAAATCAGGCATGGCTGTTCCTGTGTTGCCCATGGTTTACTGCATTCTTGGAGGACGATTCAGGATAGGGAATGAGAATGATAAGTCCCCAACCAGGCTACTTTGGGATATCCGCCCCAAACTAATCATCATTTGCAGTGACGTCGCCGAGGGGTTGTTATAATGTATCAAAACGATTAGTCTATGTGACTGGGTCCAACTCCAACAACTTCCACGTTCTAACTCGGAAATTGCACAGACCAAAGCAAAAGTAGAATCTGTGACATGGCTTGCACGACCTGAACTTTTCACTTTTGGTGGGCTACCCAGATTGGATCTAAGTTCTTTTCATGAGTTTTTAAATTGAGCGGCTCATGGCTCATGGACATTCTCGCCACAACATCAAGGGCGATGTCAGGTACCGTACCTGGATATGTATGTGTACCTGAATCTTCGGTACCTACCAAAGGTACACTAACTAACCTTTTCGTACCTAATGGAGCCATGGTCCATGGTGGGAAGTGGTAGAAAATCGATAAGACTGCCCCCACAGCAAGGTTTCCGCAGATTCTACCCTTATATACACATATCATCATATATGCATTTACATATGCATCACTATAGATAATACATCCATAGAGCTATTGCAACCCTACTCAACCAGTCATTGATTCCAATATTTTTGAGAAAAGAACCCCATAGAATCCCAGTGTTGATTGGTTAAACCCCAGTGTTCATGGTGAAATCCCAATCTCTGCGAGTTCATAAGCACAATCTATTCCAAGTACCTCCCCCAGATATATATTCAGAGATATCCTTTTGTGTATACACCAGAAGGATGTACTGTATATGGCTTTGTCTGAAAATAGATAGTTGATACCCCAAAACACCATAGTTGATCATCATTTAGCTATTGTTAGGGTAACAACCATTTAAAGACACCCCCAAATACCAAATATGTTATTGGTTAGTGAACTTATATACAAATACATTATACAGTGTATACATATTCCCATTGTATTCCCTACAAAATTCCCATATAATATCTGCTTCTTGTTGCTTAGTTGGTGGGATCATATATATTACCCTCTGGTAAATTAACATAGACCCTGGCAGATAGGGATTGGAAGATTAGTTTCCTCTGAAAATAGCTATTCTCAGGGTCTATGTTAAGATACCAGAGGGTAAAGGTATTTTAAAGGTCATCCCAATTCCAACTACCTCTGGCCTGCAGCTTCTCCTCTTCTTGCGGCACTGGCGCCAAGGCCGCCTGCCCAGATGGCTCCGGCGGATCGAACAGGGGATGATTGCGTTGAAGCACATGGAGCACCAGGAAAACACCATGTGATATCATATATATCCTCTGGTAAACTAACATAACTATGGAAAATCACCATTTTTACTGGGAAAATCAACTATAAATGGCCATTTTCAATAGCTATGTTAGTTTGCCAGAGGGTAGGGGCCCCAAAAAAAGACAAAAAACATGCTTCCAGGATGTTATTGATGATGTTTTGTTCGTGATGCCCGGGGTTCCATTTGTTTTTCTATTTTGGGGCTGCTATATTGGGAATGCTCACATGATTTTTGGACAAATGATGCAACTGGGCAAGGTATCGTGGGCTACCTGCAACTGATGAGCCCCCATCCAAGATGTGGATATGGCAGCCCCCGTACCCATAAGTGGCCATGAGATGATGAGCGATTGGGGGCCCACCATGGCATTGCCAAGTTCCCTACTAGCTCAATGAGATGATGAGCGATTGGGGGCCCACCATGGCATTGCCAAGTTCCGTACCAGCTCAATCTGGGGTGCATCCAGCTCAATATATGAACATCTGCACTTCATCAATTCGATAGTGTACTTAAAATGCAAAGGAACTAAGTAGATACAAAAGTAACATAAGCATACATAAGCAACATAAGCATTGATTGTATATAGATACTTCAAAGGTTTGTATATATCAAAAAACTCAGGCCTTAACTACACCTCCCAAGCCACCCCCAAGTTCCACCTCTTGAGGAATTGCCAAGGTGCCCGCAATCCGCTGCATGTTGGGCAGCATCCTCAGCGAGTGAATGATCTTCTTGTGATTACCACCGTCTCGAGGAAAATCGAATCGACACTGGGGAACCAGATCCCCAAACCCTTACAGAAGGTCCGGAACAAAAAAATATGGCCAGTCGAGTACACAAAAACAAAAAGCATACGTTCAGCGGTGATGAATGGACGATTTGATGAGACCTTACCGCGATTTCCATTTTGGAGACATCCTGCTATCCTTTATAACGCAGTTTGGTCATAGGTGTTCGCCGCTATTCTCATTCTGAGACAACCATGAGACAAGCTGGAGGTTTGAGGCATTCCACGATCAGGAGCCACGATTTTAAAGATCTTCATGGGCTAAATTCACTACCGTGAGCTACCCATAATCTACCCCATATTCCTCGGGGTAACTACTTGATACAGTAAGGATTCTAGGGCCCCAGCGATTACATACCAGGGGTGCAGGCTCCACCCGTGTTGTCTCAGCTCCAAAAAATGGGAGGATCATCATATCCCCATATATCCCCCACTTTTCATGGCCATGAAGTAGCCATATGAGCGGCAGACAAAATTACTTACTACCCGCAATGGACATGGCCAAAGTGGGTGGTCCCCTATCGGTTGTGAAGGTTTTTGCACCAATTTGAACATCCCAAGTCCGCTCCCTAATACTTCAGTCTTCCGCTAATTTTGTCGGTTACTCATATGACGTCACCATCGAAACGAAGCGAACCACCACCGTGCGCTGCAACGACCCTGCGACCCAGGCGTCGGTTTCATGGGGCCACCGAACATCGCTGCAACTCGAGGTGGCCACCTCCAGAAACTCATGGGATTTCATGGGCTGGGCTGGCGCAAATGACTTGGTGAATTATGGCTATCATCTAACACATCTAACATAGTTTATTTTAATGCTTAATGGTTAATAATGGACACACTAGTTATGCATAATTGTCAATAATTGTCATTTTTGATAATGGCTGGTAGCGGTGAATGGATAAAAAACGGTTAAAGATGTATAACAATGGCAATGAATATTTATAATGATCTATAATGGTTATTAAGGATTAAGATGGTTGATGTAATGAGATTAATGTTCATGCAAGGTGCCGTCCCTAGAACTTGTGAAACCCATTGTGGATCTGTTGTGCCGACAGGAATACCAACAATGGCCCACAATCATTCCCAGGTAATCTTTGTTGTAATAAGAGTATCCAGCTATGTATGTATCTATCTATATAAATCTATCTCTATATTTACTTATCTATCCATCCATCCATCTATGCATGACAACTCTCAACCAATGTGTCCACATCTGGTGGGCGGTGTCGGTTTCAACCAGATACCCTAACGATTGGTCCTTGGAAATCATGATTCCAGGTATATAAGGATGGCAGCTACAACAACAACAACAACAACAACAACAACAACACCAACACCAACACCAACAACAACAACAACAACAACAACAACAACAACAACAACAACATCAACAACGACAACAACAACAACAAACACAACAACAACAACAACAACAACAACAACAACAACAACAACAACAACAACAACAACAACAACAACAACAACAACAACAACAACCACAACCACAACCACAACCACAACCACAACCACAACCACAACCACAACCAACAACAACCAACAACAACCAACAACAACCAACAACAACCAACAACAACAACAACAACAACAGCAACAACAGCAACACCCAACAGCAACACCCAACAGCAACAACCAACAACAACAACAACAACAACAACAACAACAACAACAACTACTACTACTACTACTACTACTACAATAGCGATAATATTACTAATAGAAATAGTAAAAATGATAAAACTAATAATTATAATAGTAGTAATGATAATAGCAATAAAGAAAATAACAATAATGAACATAATAATAATGATAAACATAATAATGATAATGATGAAGACAAATAATGATAATAATAACGATAATAACACACATATATAACATATATATATATATACACATATAAAAGATTATATATATAAGCACATTCATATAAAGTGTAAAATATATAGCAAATATATAAACAACCCCCTACCAGAAAGAGTGTGTATCATGTGGGATTCAGCCAGCCCAACGAAAAGGGAGGGTTCCCCAATGATGGCTGGTTCAAAAGCCCTTCTTGTCACTAATATGGTTAAGAAGCCCTTCATAAACCCTCATGATTGGCTGAATCCCACATATCTATGTTGAATAAATCCCTTGAGATCTCCATTTTGCCGGGTTAAACATGCAACAAAAATAGTTGAGGAGGGTCACCTTTGGGGCTCCTGAAATCCCCCATCTTTGAGGCACCTCGGCGGCGCAGCAGCTGTTCTCACATGATTTTGTTGAGATCTGGAAACGCAGCGATAGGGACGGAGGCAGCGGTTTCCAACGACTCTGTTGGTTGATGGCCTCTGGAAACTATACAAGTCATAGACATGCATGTATATACACAAAAATGCATATTTTTACAATTTTTTTACATATATATATATATATTAATATATATATATATACATACATATTTACAACATAGTTAATTGGAATCGTCATCCCAGGTAGGAAGTGCAATATCTGCAACAATTCTAGAACTCCACGTGGAGCTTCCAGCTGAATAGGGTTGCCTAGCAACCGGCGCCCATATTGCCCTATATGAAAAACAACGTGGCGGATGGTCTGGGACACCCTGGGTAGACTCCGATGGTTGATCCAACATTTGCCACTGCATGGTTTGATACCTATTCAACATGTTTCAATGATCCGGATAAGGACTAACCGGTAACATGCTTTTGCTGTACTTATCCAGTGTTGGCTCATTGGAAAAGTGAAGATCTAATCATATATTTGACTCTGCCACCCGCCCAGTCGGGTAACTAAATGATCTCCTATCTCCCAGAATTGTGCAACTGAAGACTTCCACACAGACTCATGGACATGTTGAGAATGTCAGGAGCCATTCTTAAAAAACTGGTACTCCAAAGCTTGCTGGGATGAAGCCATTTTTACCTCAAATCAAAACCAGTTTTCCCCCAAATAGTTAACTATGCAATACTATCAAAATGGGGTACATCCATTGAAAAACTCCGTTCATGGGATCATCCTCAGCAACTTTGGGATCACAACATTCAAGCGCTTTTTTCGATGCGATGGTGAAGGAGAGCACAGGCTAGCATTTGCCAGTGAGCATCCAGGGACAATAAAGTTGAAGCAAGCAGGGAGGCAAAAAAAAAGCGGGGGCCTGCAACCAGAACCCCAAAATGCGCTTGCATTTTGGTGACCAAAATTTACCAAACATCGAAGTCTTGGTACTTCTCAATAAGGACAACCATGTATATTTGGACCATTCGACGTTTGTGGACACACCCATGTCTCCGTAAACATGTTCAACTAGATTTGCACAAAAAACAGCACCATGTCTGGATCCTTGACTTTCTGGCCACCAATTGCACCAAATTCTAGCAGTAACATGACCCAGTTAGTCGCCGTCGGGAAAAAGGCAGAAAGGCGGTCGGATTTCTCCGGCAAAAACGTCAGGGCATCAACTTGGAGAAGTTTTCTAGGCCCCGGAGTACACGAAATATGGGGCAGCGTACTCAATTCATTGGCCAAGTGAGCAGTTTAAAAAAAAGAAGTCATTTGAGGAATTGTGGGCTGGCTTATTCTTCAATAATGTTGAGATCATACTTCTGATCAAGAGTTGCTATAGATTTATGATTCTATAGATGGCTAGATAACTCAAAACATGCGTTGCCCGCCTGTCCAACCTGAGGGACAAGAACATCACCCGCCGAATTTTCGATGTGTATCGATGCGTTAAATTCACTTGGTTCGGAATCGGCTTCTAGAGCCTTTGCAGCAAATAGCGAACGTAAAGATTGTATATCCAGAAACCATGTGGCCAATTAAGCTTCACAATTTGGGCCCAACCTCTGACCTCTATGTGTTAATTTTATTGGAGTGAAGGTTTGAAGGGTTGTATTTCTCAGCCATCTGGACCATCCATGCATCTCACTCTTGTTGGGTGTATTTGTTATGTTTCTTTTGAAACCTAAGCCATCTTCTTGGTTGAAGATGAAACATGTTAAAGTCTGCATCACTGCTGGTACAAAATCCCACATTTCTGCTGAAAGCATCACGCCTCGACTCATCCAAGGAGATACCCATCATGCACGGGCAGGTGCCTGTTTTTGTTGCTTGTGATGAGGGGCTAGGGGAAGCTTCAATACCTCCAAGTCCGCAAATTGCTGATGATTTCTGGCTTGCTAGGGGGAAACCGGAAAAAAATGCATCAACTATCACCTAACTCACCACCTTCTATCCATCCCTATGCCACTTTCTGTAGTTTGCTCTTGGGAAGGCAGCCCAGCCCCACCAGCGCCCTCGGGTTCCGCGGAACTCAAAACAGGAAGCGCTCCTCGCGTTCTAAGACCTGGAAGCAAAGACACAGAATAATTGTGTCATGATAAATCATAGATGTAAAATATCCAATCAATAATATTCAATAATCAATTACATAGATGAATAAGCAACATATTGAATAAATAAATCAATCAAACAAATATATGAGTACATGTGTATGCATATGTATTTATATATATATAATATAATGTATTTATAAAGTTATATGCATTTATAATATCATGTAATAAATTATGAATTACAATCCATACGGGATGATGCCACTTTCTGTCCGCAAATAGACCGTGGACCATGCTCACAGGTGGTTGTATCTGCGACTGTCCTCTCGGAATACAGCCTACTGAGTTCGACATGTCGCGAGTATTGGGCCCTTTCAAAGTAAGATGGGCAGCCAGTGTTTGACTGTTGTTTTGGGTTAAGGTTTAGATGCCTTCAATCCGCAACACATACAACTATTCTTGAGATAGCTGAAACTCACACACACACATAATATATATTACATATATATATATGTTACATATGTATATATATATATTACATATATATATATATACATAGAGTACATATATATATATATATAGTACACATATATAAATATATATAGTACATTTATATATATATATATATGCTCATTTGTATATATATATATATATTCCATTATATTCTGGATTTGCCCCTGCGGCTCCAAAATCTGTCGCATCGATTCGTGAAATGCTTGGAAACGAATGGGAAAACCCAAACCAAACACACCAAGGTACATGAGTCACTGTGAAGATATGGCTATGGGCTATATAATGGCTATAAAACATATGATGCCAAATTTGCCAACATGTGCATATAAGGCTGGGCGCCCTAAATAGCAATGTAAGTGGGTTTCAAACTGCGTTACCTCTGGTTTCTGGTAGCTTGAACTATAGTTCGGTTCGTTTTCAAAGCAACAAACATCCCTCGCAGGCACCACCAACTGCCCAAGGCCCGAATCTCAGGGCCCAGACCCAGCATTGTCGGTAGTGTCGTCGGGTGACCTGAGGCCGAAGCAATGGTGCGGTTCCGCCATGGAGGGGATGGACAAATGAGCCGTGGTCAGAACTTGGTACATGACATGGGTATGAATTAGTCCACCTTTCCATGTTTCCAAGTCACCAAAAGCAGAAGTTCAATAGCTTTCAATCTCTAAGATTTTGTATCATGTTTATCCATTGTACTTAATGGTAATTACAAAGTCATCACATGATTACTCCACATGTTGCTCTATAAGAATTGCCTATACTATTGCATAGATATCCAATAAAACAATGAGTATCAACATAATAGCTATAAACATCATTTACATATACCAGCATAATCTATTGAATATATACCTATAACATTTCAAAAAAACCCGCCACAATTTCCCCAGACCGTCAGCTACGTCCCCAAACACTCACCGAGCGAGACCGGGTCAAGGGCGAGCCAGGGACCTCCGCTGGCGCGGCGCTATGTTACTTGGTTGAACCCTCTGGGGATGGTGGATGGGGAGGTTTACCCTATGGAAAACCACCATTTATAATAGGTAAATCACTATACCCTCTGGTAATTTAACAGTTTGCTATTGAAACTAGCCATAGAAATAGTGGATTTTCCGAAATTAAACATGGTGATTTTCCATTTCGCTATGTAACAGTTTACCAGAGGGTAGTTAACATTGAAATCTTGAATGGAGTTGATGAGCGCATCGAACAGTTGACGACAGTAAACTTTCATCCAACATCATCCAACCATAGTTTGTTCTTTCCAGTTCCTGGATGCTAAACCAAGTTTTGGAAAGTACAAGGGTCCAACTGCCTCGATTGAAGCAGGAAATGTGCAGTGACGTTGTGGAAGCTCTTGGACCATCTTGGATCAACGGTTTTCCATATTTTCCATGTCTCGAATTCATCACATTTTGTCTCAACATATCCAAGATATTCAAAGATCCAAACCTATGGGGGGGTTCTCAAAATGGCGGGCTACCTTCAATAGTCATCAATATTCTAGGTTTCAATACTAAACATCAGTCTACTGCACGATGGTTTTTGGAGTTCCCCTGCACTTAAGGAAAGCAGCGTATGCCAGTGCCGTGACTGTAGCCGCTATGGTAGCAGCAACTCCTTCACATCGGGGCTGAGACACCACACCACAGGCCAAACGGGACGTATGGGTGAGAGGGCCTCAGCAGTGGGAAAAAATTGGAAGATCATGGGGGAACAAATTCTGCAAAACGACATGCTTTCTATCTGGTTTCGATATGGCGAGTTGATGGGGGAATTCATGGGTATGCAGTGTTTCATAGTGTTTCTACTAGTATGTATGAAGGGTGCGAGGGAAAATGATAGTTCAAACACACCAAACTTGGCTCTGAATGCCCAAACCGAGCTTATTTCAACAGTCAGGATCATCAATGTAGATGGTGGTTGAACCAAAATCCATCTGCAAAACAACTGGTAGGTAGGTAACTATACGCCATACTGCCGCAAGGCCAATAATACACCAAGCCAAAACAAAAACCTGGTGGTTCTCGAAATCTATCCCAAATGGTGGCATACCACAGAACAAAGCAAGTTTTGGGATGGTTTTTGGCACTTGATTTACAAGTTTGATATATCGGTACAGGTAAATACCACATACTAATTCCCACAGAAATCATTCCCAAACAAGTCCCATTTTATTCTTGGCATTCTGTCTAGATGACAATAAGTCACCAAAACTGAAACAAAACCACTTTGGGATAGCTACCCAATCCAATTCTCATCATTCCAGTGACGCGCGGAGCGGGAGGAGAGGCGCGACCATCCGACACAAAACGCGAAACCTGCGGCAGAAATGAGCGGATTGAAAGCTGGTTTTTGTCAGCAAAAACAAGGCATTGCCAACAACATGGTGGATTCAATCAACAAACATGGGGCTATAATTTGGCTTATCGTAGGATATGTGTGTGTGTCTCCAAAGTGGTTACTGTATACCGCTCGAATTGCCGGCTTATATGAGAGATAGTCAACCACCAAAGTTGATGGGCACCCATATGATGGATAGAATGAAGTATCCTATGTTCAAACAACATCATACACCTCTTCCTCATTAAGGAACCGTATTCCAACTTCCCAATCGAACTACTTTTCCTCACCACCCGAGCAGTTGAGAAACAGCAAATTGTGTTTCACTTCCGAAAGGGAAACCCCAAGATCTCAGGTTGTGATTAGCTAACAATAGGTATATATCAAACATTATGTTTTGGCAAGTCCCATAGGTCATCTCCATTGCTAACATACCTTTCACCAAGGCGTACCCAGATCTCCCAACATATCTGCTAGGCCTGTGGTGGGCTGTGCAAGGTGATAGTGCAGGGAGCGCAAGGGGTGCAGGGAGTGCAGGGAGTGCAGGGAGCCTCAGGGTCCGGACTCACTGGCAAAAGCCCCCCAAGCATCCAAATTGTGTCGCCCACTTTGATCGATGTTGCAGGTCTTCTTGAATTGAAAATGTAAAGGAAACTCATTCAGCATTGAGAATTTGGGTGACATGATATAAAGCAAAACCGTACTATCATCAATTACTGTTCTGTATATGCTCAAGTTATGCCACTTTGTGCCTGCCATCTGCCGATGCCCCACTTGGACGCCCCGCCGAAGGCAAAGTTGACGGAGCAGCGACGGAACTGGCGGTATGGCCGAGCAAAACCAGGGCAATTCACAAACAAATGTCTGGGTACTGTCTAGTAAACCAACAGTTTGCTGTGGAACAGGACAATTTTTAAAAGCTAAATCAACTATTTCTATTGTCATTTTCAATAGCTATGTTAAATTGTCAGTATTATGCATTACTGCAAAAGCAACACATGATTTAAGAATCAATACAGATCGATAGATACGGATTTGCCAACAATGGATAAGGATAGGATATGTGCGGATCAAAATCCTTAAGAAGGTGGAAAATCCAATGAGAACAAAACATCACACCTCTGATTTCAGGTCTATAGAGTCTATATGAGTTTGTACAGCCGATTTCTGGTCTTCTAATCTCTTTGCAGCATAATATCCAACAATCCCATCATTCCCCTATACTAAATACAAAAGATTGAGTTTGCCGTATGAGCATTGAATGATATATAGATTCAGGGGAGCTGTTGCTCTCGTCCTTGAACGACTACCATGTCATCGTGAATTGGTTCCAACAGCCGGGAACCCGAAACGCTAGACTTGCTATGACGTTGTGGACCTAACACATCGGTTGAAAGTCGCTGAAACCTCTGTAAAAATAATGAAGCTAGGTGTTAGTTTGGGGGTGCCGAGATATGCAGTAGTGAAATATAATCCCCATATGATCCCACATAGTGTGATGTATTCTCCATTGCCACCAAAGAGGGTAAGTATTAAGATAACATTTTTACTCACACAGACATATATATATATATAATGATGCATATATACTCATACCTATCAAATGATACATATATAATGATATATGGATATATGATATATGAATATATGATATGTATATATACATGGATACATACATATATATATATACATTATAATGATATATGTAATACCTCCTCTAATCGAACATGGCAATGGACAATCCCAATTCATGCATGGTGTTTCCCCCCCCAAAAAAAATAACACATCCATTTAGTTCGGGGATTTCCCAGCTTGCCATGTTTGATCACCGGAGGTATGTTGTTGTTCCCCCTTTTCTTCGTTGGTTTCCAGCCCGTTGACCCATCACCGCCTCACAATGGAAGGATCTGAGACCAGTCTGAACTGCTTCAGGACGGGGGATCGCGGGGCCGGCGTAGCTGGAACGCCTGGAGAGCCTGGTCCGGGTGTGGACTGATAAATTGGGATCTTTTTGCGTACACACGAATAGGTGGATTAATGTATCCCAGTGGGACTGTATATGTGAATATTGATCAACCTATTCTTTTATGGAAAAGAACTAGTTATGGGATTAATGGGATGATTCATATAAGTGTTAATGGGATTCTATATTGTATGATTAGTGGGACTTGTACTCATGAGATGATGATTGAGATGATAATAGGATATACCCTCCGGTCATCAAACATGGCTAGCTGGGAAAATCCCCGAACTAAATGGAGCCTTAATGGGAAAACACATCTTTAGACTCTAGATGAGGGATTTTCCAGTGCCATGTTTGATTACCGGAGAGGGTATCACCAGTAGCTTCCGATCGATGAAATGATGCTGAAGTGGTGATTTAACGTTCAAAAAAATGGAAATTGGGATTTCATGGGATATTCAAGGTGATGGCAAGGGAGGTATATATATATATATAAATACATTACAACCAACTAATGTGGTAAACCCAATGGCATAAACATCCCATTCACCAACAACCACTGGGGGCTCACTTTACATCATCCCATTGCTAGGGGCATACCAAAAAGAATAATCCTCTAGTCTAGGGGGGACGGTGTATGGCATTTGGTTTACCGCATTGATGTCCTACAACTATACAAGGCGGGGCTCCCAATAGCTAAGTTGACTTATAACTTGGTCAACTAGGGTTTATGGAGGATATATATATATATATATATTTATATTATATATCATATTATATACATATATATTACTGTAGTTAATGGTGTTTATAAACCAACTTACACCTGCAGGGCCCCACCTTGTAAAAACCGCACTAAAAGTCCGTTGTTCATTCCACTCGCCTGCCCCAGACCTTCCAGGTGCGGGGACTGTCATAGGTCTCTCTGCAGCGACCTGGAAGCTACAATCCAGGGCAACATAGATTTCGGAAAAAATTGAATGAAGAAGATAGATACTTACCACCTAAGTATGAAAATTTACAGTATAGGAAAGAGCTATCCCAATTGCAGTGGCTTAGATGTACTTAGCTCCCCAAATTTAAGATCGATAGTCATACTTGGATCCAATCACTGAACAAATTCGTGAACGCCGTCTACTGGCGCTCCTTTTCTTGGGGTGTTCAATGGAGAGACTAACGAAAAACATGCTTGCCCCAGAAAATCCTGGCAGGTATGAACCAACAACAATGATCAAGGAGGGGAAAAATACGATGTAGCCAACACACCGAGGGGGCATACCCAAGAGTCATCAAAATCTTTGTATCTTTGCGAACTGACCAAATCCAACAGGATTTCTCAGGATGAAGTTCCAGCAAATCCCCAGGCAAGGAGGTCCTACACGATGCTTGCAATTGTTGCCTGATACAGTCTACAGTGGAGATTTACCATCAACTCGAAATGGTTGATAATTATGAATGGTTTATATAATGGTTTATATATCACGGCGGATCCCATGTTATGTATCGGGTTCTGATTGTGCCTCCAATCTGGGAAAAACACATGTCCTCATTCGTATAAACCACATTGTTTGTAGTCCAAACCGCCAGTTGTCGCAAGAAGTGGAATTACAATGTATATATCATAGCCCATAAGCCATAAGCTGGGAATCACTGCTTACCAAACATGTTTGGAAACATTCTCCCCCCCGAAATATGAAGCTGGTTTTATAGGCAGGGGCACCCAAATTATAAGTTGACTCCATCTATCCACAGCAAATCCTGGATGATTTTGGGCCCATGTCTGCCCCTCCAGTTGGTTGACCCAGCCACCAGGTCCCAAAAAATCCAGAAGTTGGTGAAATCACTATTCTAATGGTTCAATCACTAGTTGATTATAATCCCAATGAACCATTGGTTTGAATATGAAGAAAAAACACATTTCTGTCGGTGAAATCAACATTTATGGTTCTAATCCCAGTATGCTGCCATGAATATTCATTATTATTCCATAGCATTCATTCACAATTTTCAATGTGTAAAACGCTCTCTCTCTCTCTCTCTCTATCTCTCTCCATCGCCATCTCGGGAGATCAGCATGGTAAAACGCTAATCCTAATGATTATCCCAATTCTCCCAATGATTTTCCCATTCATCGATATCCCATTCATCATATTTAATCATCATAAATATCAATGACTATATAGTTTGTATCCCCAATGAATCCCATTATCTAGTATCTCATGAATTAGTAAGGACATTGAAAAAACTCATAATTATATAGTTTCTATCGTTTGTATCCCATATCTCCCTATAGTACTCCATGGAAAAATCCCTCACACCACCATCCCCCAACCCTCCCCCGCTCCTGCCGCGGCAACTCGTCGCGGCGGAGCCGTTGCCGCAGCAGCTGCACGCAGCGTTGCGTCTCCTCGACGAGATCGCGGTGGCTCAAGGGTGCCTCGAGGTGGCGGTTGGTTCGGGGGGGCGTAAAAACATGGCCCTTTTTTTGGGGAACTTTTTTTGTTGGGAAGGGGCTAAAATGGTAGGAAATGGCTAGGAAATCGGAAAAATATGGTTTTTGGGGGGGCTAAAATGGTAAGAAGTGGTGGGACATCAGGAAACATCAGATGTTTTTCAATGGTTTTCATGCATGGAAAAACACATTGGCGGAGAAAATGGGCATAGGCATGATAGGCAAGTACTAACTTAGCACATATGTTTGATGCAAGCAATAAACAGATCAGGAAAATGAGGTGTTTCACCGAGATTTTCCAAGGCGTCTTGGAGGTTCAATGGACGTGTCTGGTGATTTCAAGGCTCCCAAAGTGGTGGGTTTGGAAGTTCATTTTGACCATTGGAAAGCTGGCTTCTCATCAACAAACACCAATTTTTTGATCAACAAAGATACGGTTTAAGCCGTTTAAGCTGCTTGGAAACAGGTTCACCAGGGTTTCGATTGCGGAGGTTCAAAAAATGTCCAATGGATTGCTTGGATTATACCCTCTCTAATTCTGGAATGCTTAGGGCTTGGGGGTATGGCCCAACCCTGACCATCACAAAATGGTTGGGTCCGCCACAGAGATCACAGTTCAACAAAAACGGCTGGGCAAATGGCAATCTATTCATATATATATATATATGTATAAATATGTATATTTATATTGAAACATGTATGTAAATAATATGGTGTCCCAAACTTCTAGATTATATATGTATGTGTATATGTACCCTCTTGTTATTTAACAGTTCGCCATGGTTTTCACCACTATCTTGAAGTTCGGTAAATCACCATGTATCATCTATTTCTACCATGGCTGACAAATGGCGTTGAAGAACCAGAGGATAGAAACGAACCTCCCAAACTTCTGGTGGTTGAAATCATGGTTGTACCATGGTCTACCCATAGACCTCAACAGACGCCTCTTTGACCTTTTCCAGGCTGGCAGCAAGCCGCAGCACGTCCCAACCTGAGATCTGGGGAACAGAAAACCAAGGCTGGGGCGTTTGACCATGAACCTTGGACTGATTTGTTTGAGTAATAATGTATAGTAATAGTATGCATATCCAATATTATTAAGTAGCATATATTCATTGAAAAATGCAGCATAGTATGTATATATATATATATATGCATAATTGGAAATCATATTCATTAAATCTCATTAGTCGTCATAGACTATAAAATCATAAATTACTTATTTGAACGGGGAAATGCCCGCCGCATCATAGACCTGCTATGAGACTGGAGCTTTGTTGCAAGAATCCATGTGCAAAGTAATTCGATATCTCTGACATCATGGTAACTCATAGGTAAAATCTGAATTCTAGCCCCAGTTGATCCCAGTTGCTCCATTCTAACCCTAGCTGCACGGGCGATAGAGTTGCAGATGATCAATCCCTCGCTGGGTCTCAAGATCGATACAATCCCATCGACATGTTTTTTTCCTGTGGAAGAGAGACTGAAGCGAAAAAAAAAAACATGGGAATAAACCGGTAAATACGTAAGGCCTACGCTCTGGTACTCACGTTGCCCTAGATGATTTGCCTCGCCATTTTCCATGGCTATGTTGGCGCAAGGGGATCCATTGCAGCCATCCCCACAGACCGCAGCTCAGGAGCATAGCCTCGGAACAGGTGTGTAGTGCAATGGACTCCAAAAATTGGCTCAGGAAGAGCCACAAAGTGACTCCAAATTGCATCAAACCAATAATCCCAAAGCTGACTTCAGAAGTTTTTTTGAGACAATTTAGAGTCAACCATGCTGGCATGGTCTAAATTGGCATACCATTATGGTCCAATGGGCCACTTTTTGGGCAAATTATAGGCTCTAACTGCTTCATAACCTCTCATCCATGAAGTAGTAGCCCCACCTTCAGACACTTGATCTTGGTGTGTCTTGCAGTGATCGAAATTTCAGACTCTTCACCAGGTTGACTGAAGCTTCATTTTTTACCCAAATCAAATGTCAACCTTGGAATCATTTCCATACGGGACGCAACCGCTATGAATTGGAGACATGTCCAACCAAAATGCAGGCAACAATGCAGCGAGACAGGCCCACATGCGAGGATCAGGCCGCACCAGGCCACTTCGGGAATCCCTGAATTTTGGCTGCCTTGAATTGTGAAAAACATTGAAAAAAACATTGAAAAAAACATGACAAAACTCAATCATAAATCACCCATGAACCAACCATTTGGAGTTATTTTACATCCCAAACCTTCCTATACCCAACAAGAAATCCAGTTGGGGATGGTTTATGGCATTGGATTTACCTCATTCTATGGCCTCCTTGATGGTGTTACACCTCTGGCTGGATGATACTCTGTCAGCTCTTGGGATGGAGTAACCTCCTGAATTTTCTGTTTCATGCCCATCATGCCCAGAAAACAACAAGTAGAGATCAATTCTGGAAATATCCGAATCCCATATGCTCCATGTAAGGAATGGTTTTACCCACATTTGGGCCATTTTGGTGGCAACTGTTGGTAACTATTCCATGGATGGAGCACATCGGAATTGTTATACATCATCATTATCTCTCGGTTAGCTAGTTGGATTGCCGCTGCCATAGCGTTAGTTTTCTGCGACATCTTACTTGTACAAATATAGAATCTACACAAATGTGTACTGTACATACTATACTTATGATTGATTATGATTGTGCAATATTGTGCATGTAACCCAGAACAATATGATTACACATATGTATATATATATATATGTATATGTATTTGTATATATATATATATATTGTTTCAAACTGCATGCTTGCTGGTCAAAATCTCTGGACCAATGATTTCACAAGATTATATGAGGCAGGCTCTAAATTATTGTTTAGATGTGTCTTCCTTTGTAAGTTAGAACGTCCCCTATCGGTTTCCAATCCGTGGAGCCTTTTGGTCTTCAAGTTGGAATATGTCATTTCTTGTGCGTTTTGATTCACTTGCAGTTTTGGTTTGGGGTGATTCGCTCTGCATTTGTTCAAACGCTATCTGATTCGTTACTTCTATCACAACTTCAATGACCAAAATGATGTATAGTGTGAAGATCTGCCTAAGGAAAGGCAGAGGAAAGTAAGAGGGAGAGGAAGAGCAAAGGAAGAGGCAAGAAATATGAATATGTCATAATTCTTCACAATTCATGCCAAATAAGGCCAAACAAGGCCCCTTTCGGGGGATGATTCCCCACCTCTCCCGTCATCCATTTCCGTCCAGCGGCTGATGCAACTCTTCGTTCTGCTGCTGTGCCTCCGCGACGGCGTCTTCCAGGTTCGAGGTCGTGGACAACTCACCTAGCGGCCAGGGAATTCCAAGCGTTGAACACAAGGAGATGGAGCTGAAGGGAAAATGGATTTTATACATAGCACCCCCCACAAAAAACATAGAAATCAGAAAAATTGCAAACATGGAGAATATGTGACAAACATATACAATCTAATCTATACAAGGTGGTGCACCACAGTTAGCTAAGTTGCTTTGCAACTAGGTTAACAATGGTTTATGGTAGATCTATCACGAGATAATGGGACTTCAGAACCAACTTATAACTGGGGCGACACCACCTTGTACCATTCTAGAAATACGTTCTCTTGGATTCTTTTGGGAGGTTGCTACGTGTGTTGATATATTTGATATGGGTTTATGTGAGAATTTCACCAATTTTATCCGGAATGAATTTAATTATGATTCTGATTTTTTTGTCCGAACACGTGTGAGGATCCAAAAAAATGAAATTTATCCCAGTAATTCTACGCAAACTGTTGATACATGGGGATGTGGATCCCATATTCTCTCAAAAGGAAAATTTGGCCATGTCAGCATTCATGGGGTATCCCTCCACAAATCAAATTTTGCCTGGCTGGGCGGGCCCTTCTTTTGATGTGAAAATATAATCCAAAAAAAGCATCTGAGTTTGTAAAAGAACTAGTTCCCAAGCAACGTCGGCAGCTTCTGAATGTGATGCCCTGGGGCCATCATCCATGGTAAGCAACATTTCATGGCAATGGTTTTCCATTCCCAGATCAAATGTTACAAAAGGGCTACAGGGGATGGGTCAAATTAGGCCTTCACATTGATATCCAAAGTAAGCCCCAAAAACTATAGAGACGTAAATGGCCAATATCTTAGTAGGATTTTTCTGTTTCTATCTGTTATCTAACGTTGGGGATTGCAAAAAAAACAAAAACAATTGCATTTTTCCAACCCCAAGGCCCGGCCTTCCGGCACTGATGCCATGCTCGTACGGTCCATCGTGAAGCGGAAGGTGGACGTACCGAAGGGATCCTGACAGCAGGTCTATAGCTTGGTAACATGGTTTCAGCTGGGGGAAAAAAACACCACTCTTGTGGCAATAAGAATGATTGCCATCCGATAATCAAACCTGGCTAGCTGGAAAATCCCGAACTAGATGGATGGTTTGCATTGTAATTACATGGTATTAATGGGAACATCATCTCTGAATTTCTGATGATTTTTGGTTGCTGGAGTGCTGGAGGGTAAAGTCCTAAGCACACCAAACAAGATTTCATAAGATTTCCACAAATGCCCCCTGCTCCCCCCCACACACACAAAAAAAAAACATTCGGCACACAGAATCAAATTTGCTTCCATAATCGGGGGCGCAAGCAATCTTTCATATATAGCCTAGCAAATGCTTCATTGCACAACTGGCATCAAAGCTGGGCAAATTGATGTAATTCATGCACCGTGTTTCATCAACTTGGGGGCTGATGCTGCCTTTTTAGTCAAGCACCATTGAGATTAAGTCAGCCAATTGCTTGCCACAAATCATCTCAGATTCCATTTCAGGCATCTTATCCATCAAATATTCCTAAGAAATTCCTGATATTTCGGATCTCACAATGTAGCCACCCGGTCAAAAAAATCGAAAAACACAATTACCTCTATGATTTTGGTAGGATTTTAATGTTATAGTAAAGCAAGAGTAAACCATCCCCAATTTTACCATAAATGGATATGCTTTAATCAAAATACGGATTGTTCATTATTGCTTCACTAGAATTAATCCCACCCATTGTGATATACTCCCTACAACTGGGGTTGCTATCCCATCAGCAACCATGGTTATATCTGGGTAAATTCCAATAATTCACAACTCAGATTAGGGCCATTTGGGGATGATTCCCTATACTAACCATAATAATTTGCCCAGTTATATATAAATTATGATATTATCCCTACAACTATTGGGGTTGCTATCCCAACCATGGTTATATCCAGCACTTTTACCAATGGGGTTGCCATCCCTGCCCTGAACGGCGCCTTCAACACGGGCCACGTGGCCGGGTCCAACGAGGCCAAGTCCCAGGAATCGCTGAGAATTCCACGACCGCGTTTTGGCGTGTCGTCGCCATCCCCTGGCAGGTTAGCCATGGCAAACCCATGGGAAACCCATGGGAAACCCATGGGAAACCCATGAGAAACCCATGGCAAACCCATGGGAAACCCATGGGAAACCCATGGGAAACCTATGAAAGTGGCTAAAACATGCTAATTTTAAATGCTCAAAGGATTTTTTTATAGCTGCAGTTTTTGTTTGATGTTTTTTTTTGCGTCAAACGAGCTGCCGATAGTTTGTCGATTTGCCATTGAAATGATCCACAAATGGTGGATGTTCCATCTACTACCGATCGATCGATCACGATCTATGTAACTATCTATCCATCTACCTATCAATTGGTCATCTGTCTATCTATGTAAATATATAGTGACGGACATACACTGAGAACATCACCATTTTCCACATGAAACAACAACCTACACTGAACATCTAAATATCGATGAAGCTAATGTTCGAAGTACGCAGTTAGAACAGTGTTCATTGCTGTTTCAATACACTTAGAACAAGGCGCAAAAAATAAATGCCATGTGTTCTAAGTGAGTTCCCGTGCATGGAATCAGGTATAAATTTGCGTGGCAAACAACATTGAATTTTCATAGGCTCCTCACATGTACATGTGCATGTATATATACATATACGCACAATCTTTCAAATGCAAGTTCAAACATCTATATATTAAGATGTATCTACAACATAAAGACTGATCATGACAGGATTCCCCCCTTCTAAATTAAATCTGCTTTCGGCTGGCGGACAATCACTTACTGTAACTATGCACACTGGATTCGTTCAGTGGCAGCATGGTGCGCGTGCAACTACAATCACTTACTGTAGAACATCTGTATGCCCCCCCGAAGGGATTTTCTAAGCGTATCATTTCTCGATATTCAAAATGTTAGGTTCTAAGTGCACCTTAAGACCACATTTTCCCTCGCAGTTTTTCAACCAAAATTTTCCAAATCGTGCTTCAAAATGTTTTAAGTTATTGTCTCACTATCTTTGCAAACAGGTCCACTAAAAGCTCGAAACAAATCCCAACATTGCCGTCCTGAAATGTTTCAACGCACCCAGATTCGTCCACTTTCCCACTCCTGTTCTGGTCATCGATGCTTGGCTGGTCATCAGAGTGTCGTCAGAGCTTGGGGAGGGAGTCCTCGTCACCAGTTCCACAGAATATATAGAAAATAATAAATATCCATAAATCTAGATCATTTCCGAATGGGAAACGCATGGATTTCCATAGCCATGTTAGTTTAGAGGGTAACCACTATGCTATGCTGGACAACACATATTTCGCCGGAAATACCTCGCCTTTTTTTACTTTTAGTGGGGCTGCTACAGCTGGATGTTCAGCCCACCCAACTATGGGAAATCGTAGGTCCTGATCCATCCCTGTACGTATACATGACCAATTCTAAACACTTCATTTTTTGGCTGGTTGGTATACATCTCCGTAATTGAAGGGAAAACAACATTAGAAGTACTCACCAAGGAGTTCTCACATAGTCTACTCAAGTCTTATATCTACAGTATCTCTATAAATGTATAGTATATCTCTCTCTCCATCGCTGTCAGGTCACCCTGCCCTAGCCGTGCATTATATGTATATATATATATACCGGTTTGATCCGGTTTGTCCGAAATGGGATACCCCAAATTTTGATGGTTGCAGGAATCACCTTGTCCCCGCTTAAATGGCCATGGATTGAGGCCCTGCTTTTTGGTCACCCCCAAAAATCACGACCCTTTTTACTCGCACAAGGTGGTGCCTCATGGATGCTGATTAAATTGTTTTAACTCCAATAAATATGTACATACTCCAACACATGTACATAGATATACATAGGGTTTGTCGTAGACATATCGCTCTAATGGGGATAATATCTACACGCAATTGGCGGTCCCAGCTTGGAAGACACCCAGAGAAAAAACAAACCTAGATCCAAATATATATATATATACATATATGTTGTATACATATCTATCTATCTATCTATCTATCTATCTATCTATCTATCTATATATATATTATATTCCAATATGTTCCAATGTATCACCATTCTGGTTGGTTTAATCATGCTTTGATCCCCATCTTTGTTGCTAAAAGAATCCCCACAAAGTACCACTGGCCGTTGCTTGTTCCCCAGGTGGCCAAGTCTCGACTCCGTCTGCGTCATCACATCGCTGGCGCTCCCTCCGGTGCTGCGTGAGCTCCTTCCAGTGCTGGGGCCGGAGCTATAGCTGCCCTGCGGCCGGTTAGTCGCCCCTGTTTCAACTGGGCCAAGTCTACGTACCCTTGGGGTGAACTCACTTTACGATTCCTGAGATCAAGTAAATATAAATATATGTTCAACATGTTGCACCGAAAAAAAGTAGTCCGAATAAAAATCACCGCATAGTAAATGGAAGTAATACATGTGCATGTTTTATACATGCCCAAATATAATGCTATGAGTTCATCTTCTGAACTAGTTTAAGAGGCTCTAGACAAACGCTGGATTTCTGGGTATTAGATAAGAATGGTTTCACACTTAAACTTCAAAAACATGGAAGGACCATGCACCGGACAATTTTCCCACTGATTGGCGAATGATACAACCGGATGTTTTCCATTACTTTCAAGGCGGTCCCTCAAATCGTTGGCTATAGAAAGTTAAGGTTCATATCTAGACTGACTATATATCTGCATATATCTGCATATAAACCAACAGTATATATCTACAAAGCTACTATATATCTTTAAGTTGACTTTGTAACTCGTCTGGTGTATGGTATATAGATATATCTGTAATCACAGGGGCTTAAAAAGCAAGAAACGCAACTGGAGGAGCACCACCGCAGCGGCTGCCTGGTGTTTTCATCACCTCTTCAGTTCCAAACTCATGGGAAATTCATGGCATTTTTATGGTGATTCATGGTGAATTTAACCAACAAACATGGGGATACTCATGGGATCAATCTGGAAGCCATGGCCACCTAGTTCGATGATAAATTGATGATGAGTTACCCTATAAAATTGTGATTTCCCAGTTCACCAGTTGAACAAACACCACAGGGTAACAATGAAATCATGCTGATTTCACGGGATATTCATGGGGATATACCCTCTAGCCCAGTTTAACCATTGATTCATTCAGCAACCAGCAGTGACTTCAGGCTTGCACAAGACCCGAAAGCTGCACCTTCAGCCTTCTTGGGATAGTGACAGCTTTGGCCTTGGGACCTGATGTTGGACTGAGTCGGAGCGAGCTGATGGTAGCTTCCTTCAATTGTGTGGGGGGAAGGGGTTCTATCTTGCAATTGATAGATGTACCTAGATGCGATATACCAACTATGTGATGTTGACATATGTCAACCAATAATCTGGCTAAATGATCACAATTCACTAACATGAGATGACCAGAAATAAGGACATTTGGGGTTGATTCCCCTTGCGAACCATCATGCCAGTGACGTCACAGTGAGGTCATCATAGTTCATGCAGACAAATGGTTTGGAACAGGCTGGCCTTTTTATATCCTGGATATGTTTCATATTCATTCAAATGCCAAATTATACATGTTCAGTGTAGCAACAGGTGATTAATTGTTATATAATATAATGCATTAGCGCGTCTGTCTCGAGCTCATGATATGTCCCACACCTTCACCAAGTAAGGATAGCATTGAAGAACTTTGTTATAAGCACTGCAAGTCATTTGGCTCGCCTCACCATGATCTTTGGAGCCTTTGTGGGTACATTAGAGCCTAAAAAGGCCTTGTTGGTACCCTGAACGATATGCTTGTCATTGGGGACCATCGTTCCACAGAGCCGCTCCAGGAACGTCCTCTCATCCAGGCCCCCCGACTGGAAGCCGACATCGTCACAGAAAGACTCTGCTGTGCTGCGAATGTTTTTCTGAATGGCCAAACCTCCAAATGCGAGAAATGTGCAGGTCCTGCAGGTGATTATGCCACAATCACAAGGCAATACGAGGCATGTTTTGCAGTACTGCCTTGAAGGTAAAGGACATTGCTGCCCGTCATATCTTCACCGTAAGGCCTTCAAATTCCGATGCAACTTTCTTGTGGTCTCGTGAAACCCAATGGATGACGGATGTAGGATTCAAAAATTAATGGCAATGTGCTGACGACACCATGTTTGGGCAAGAGAGAAGAGAGCCCTGATGCTGCGGAAGACTTTTCATCTTGCTTAGTAATGGTCCTCGTCTGGCTGTACTGCCGCCTATTCAAGCACAGTGTCTTTGTGCAATATCCATCCTAGAAGAGATATGCAATCATACAATGATAGCAATACTGTACGACATCTGTATGATATGGTACTCTACATCCTATATGATGGTGCAAGTAGTAATGAGAACAACAACAACCATCCTCTAATGATAACACATATACGTCCTCTCCCACTCACTCTTCGTCCCATGGAAAGCTTCATCGGCAACTGATGTCACATGTGTTGGGAAACAGGGGCCCAACATGCAAGGAAAGTCATGCGTCCTTTCCAGATGGGGATATCATGCTCTATCATCATCCCAAACGAAGCTGATTCCGCCGTTGGAACTACAGAATGACAACCCTTGGAGAAACCCTTGGGTTTTCTTGGCTTGTCTTGAAGCCATCACCTTGGGACTGTCCCGTTTTTCCGACGCCGGCCCGCCCCAATGGCGCCAGACCGGCCGGGCTGGGCGGTTCGTTTGGTCGGTCTTTTTGGTCGTTGCGAAACGACCCAAGCTTCGGGGGGCGCCCTTTTTTTTGCTGCGCCCCCTGTTCTGCGACCACAGGGATCTGTCCTGATGTCCTGTCCTGGTGACCACAGGGATCTGCCCATGTTGAATATTATTGAGTCATAGTCATATGTATATATACATATATATATATATATTTATTTATTATATATACCATATATCATTTAGTATCTACATGTATCTAATCTATATCTACATGTATATACATATAGAATCCTTAACAGGGCCGACAGCCACCTTCCAGAACCCTGCGGTGCTCGCGGCGCCCATGGATGAAGTGAAACGGCCAAGAGTTGCAACTGTTACAGTAGGCTAAGCTTGGATAGCCTGAAAAAACATCTTCTTCCCTGGTTATGTAGACATAATATCATATCTATATATATATATATATACACACATACATGCACTATACAAACATGTACAGACTTGGCATGCCATTTATGGCTATATTCGCCCTGCATGAAAAGCAACCTGGCATATGGCAGATCCAACTGCATCCTGCGCCGTTCATCTGGCTAATCAGTTGGGAAAACTCGATGAGATTTCTTCAAAACCTCCACCGATCGCCGATTGAGTGGGTGGTGGGGCTGGTGCTGACAATCAACTTGGGGGCTCATCTCATTTAGCAAGTGGGTTTCAATCTACATGTAGCTGGGGTATTCCTAAGTTGTTTCCAAGAATTGTTCCATAAGCGTGCGGTTTTTCTTATGAGTTTTGTGATATATATATATATATAGATATAGATATAGATAAGCGTGACTTGTTCGAAGTGTGCGGTTCTCGTGTTTTTTTTTGTTTTCCAAGAATGATTTTACAGTAAGTAGTTGGCCGTCGCTATCTACAACTTGGGCAATTACATTATTGGGTTGGCAGTTTCAACCTCTATGTATCCCAACAATATTAATCATCTCAACCAATCACCCCAAATTTGGTTGAAAAAGTATGAATATTGAAAACTATGGCTATTGATCACTTGTGATAGACAAGCGTTGACAGTCACGTCTCTTAAACAACATGTCACAATTTTTGCCAGAAGAAACTCCATCTAACTCCCATGTTACCTTGAAATTCTACATAGTAAAACCTCCAAAAACCTCCAAGCACATATAGCAATATCCAATATATCGTTTGAGTGGATCAGGGTCTTAGTAAGGTCACGTAAGGTCTAGTGTTCCATCATTCTTGGGGCTTCTTTTGGGTTGTCAACTCCCTAGTCCCCGTCCGCGATTTTTCCGGCCTCTGGGACGAATTCGGCTCAGATGCCCAAGGCAGCTCTTTGTGCCAATGCCTAGAAAGGGTGGGACTGGCAGGGAAAATCCGGCTGAAACGAGGGGTTCAATCGTGGGAAACTCATCTATATACAGATACACAAGGTATATATATATACTATAAATGGTGGATGTTCCATTGCCATGTTTGATCACCAAAGGGTAAATATCCCTCTAAATCGCGAAAAATTGTGGGTTTAATTGGGAAATCATCGAGCTGAGTATGGGATGACTACCAGAAGATATGATGATTGTCAGTGTGACACTGTGGAGGGCCAAGAGACACCACCAAACAAAAAATCCTGGGCAGGGAGGATCTGAGCATTTTCTTCAACCTGAACTGGTTGGCGGCTCTAACCCAGCTGAAATATGGGTAATTTGTATAGCTACTGGGGATCACTGGGGGATCATCGGACGCCATATGGTTCGAAAAAAACAATCAACGATGTATGGTCGTCAATTTTGTGGTCATGTTTTCCCTACCTATGCAACGTCCTGAGGAGAAGAGCTGAAGTCCAGCTTCGTTGCAACAAGAGATCTGATACAACTACTAGACAACATGGCAGAATACCTACCCTCCGGTAACTTAACATTTTGCTATGGAAATCATGGCCCATTTACTTCAATCTTCACCGATCAAAGGGGATGATTTTCCACAACTATATGAAATTACAAGGAGGATCCAGGAGGTAATAAACCACATACAGTATCTTAGTAGGGCCGCCTAGCTATCTAATTGGGGCCCCACATGGTGAATGCAACACTCCACTGCATCCCAATGCTAGCTGATGAACCTGAGGGGTGCGTCGCCCGAGAGCCAAACTGAACAAAAGGCCACCGGCGATCATTGCTGCATGAAATGACAAGATACGACACCACGTGATATAGGGTGACCATATGTACGTATATCTATACATAATTACACATAGCGGATACCGTATATACATATAAATAAAAATACATATCAGTATACGTCTCTATACATACATCCCCATGTGCAAAAATGGGGATCTTCCGGATGCCCAAGTACCAAACCTTTCAAGCACCAACACTCCACCGCCCAGCCCAAGCCAAGCAGCCTGAATCTCTCCTACCGCCTGAAGCTCAGTGGCGCATGTTCTCCCAGAAAAATGGGGGATTTGTGACGGCCAACTCCTGAATCTTCCACACTGGGTTTGTTGTCACAATAGCAATGATATAGAATTATACTAATAAAAATAATAAATCAAAATTGGCCTGTCTGTAAAATGTGGTGTAGCCCCAGATGGCACTCACAAGTAAGGAACATGATGAGAAACAATCAGATTTTGATATTTTGGGGACCTGTACTTTGCAGACAAACCCACATACACTATCCATAATTCAAATAACGTCGATATAGAATCACATCCACCTAATATTAAACACCCATATTCTATGCTCTCACATATGTGTAAATCTTCCCCAAACCATGATTTCTGGGGGATGTTTCATATGAATGCGGGAGAGGATTGTCCAGAATCATAGCCTGACGATATCATAACAGTTGTCATCCATGATCAAACCCTAATAGGATCATAACATACCCTAATACCAATACCTCTAAAATATAGTAAGGGTATTATCCTCAATTAACAACATATTAATCCGAATATAATCCCGATATCATATCAATAAGCACAACAACAACAACAACAACAACAACAACAACAGCAACAACAACAACAACAACAACAACAACAATGAGACCAAATACAGTTGCGGGATCATACTCCTCATCATATATTTTCTGCATAGTTTTGGATCAGTTGAACTGAAATATCCATGTAAAGTAACAAATGCCACATTAAGGTTTTCTCAAATCGAGGTATCCCCTAAATCCTCCATTTTCACTCCGGATTTTCCGTTTAAAACAATCCATTCTTGCAAGGTGGGGCCCCCAAACGGTAGCTAAGTTGACGAACATAATTTTGGTTTATGCAGGATAATATGTGGTTAAACCAATCATAAAAACCACCCATTTACAAATGCTTGGAATTCCACCTATCTATCGTGAAATTGGGGGATGGTTTCTTATTTTTTTACCAACATTAACTATAGTTTTACCAACATTAACTATAGTTCATGAGGTTCATCAACCATTATCAACCAACAAACTTAACTGCGGGGCGGTAGAGCGCCCCCCCTCTACCAACGCGCCGCCTTGCGTCCCAGCGCCGCGATGTCTGGGTCGCCCATCTTCATGGCGTTGCCCACCTAGCTCGAAGATTTTTGAAGCGAAGCAGGGGGGAATATGAAGCAGTAAAGATTGGGAATTGTTATGATTTGAAATGTTTTGATGCGAAATAATATATCATATGTTTTTACAATGACTTAATATGTTTTTTTTTGCTTTCATGTGATTGAAGAGGATTTAAGCAACGCAAATATGCGTTTTCAAGAATTTTAGCATGTTTTCACTGTTTCACAGAAAGAACATATTGGTAAAACAATAATAAACCATCCCCAAAATCACCATAAATAGGTGGTATAAACCATCAAAATATAGGTGGTTTATTATTGTTTTACCCACATTACATACAATATGACATGGAGGCTTTACATCAACACACAAACTCAGCGTAGGGACCCCTAGTTGGATGCGTATTCTTTTTTCAGTAGTCAGGCACTGCATTTTAAACACCATTCACAAGCACCCCCCAAAAAATACGCATACATTCTCATACATTGACATCTATATAATTTAGGGGGAAATATATATATATATATTTAATATACAAAGATATTATATATGTCTAAATAAATGGTATATGTCTATTTGGTCTCTTTGAGTACCAGTACGTGTGTGATACATGAACACGCCCCAGTTCTCTCTTTCCTGCGGTTTTCACCAATCACAACCACCCGCCAACTTCGCCAGGGTCCCCCGGCATCCTTCCCCACTTTGCAGGTCTTCACGGCATCATAGGTCACTTTGCTCTCCTACACCGCCAAAGATGGTCCAAAAAATGGGGCGACCGATAGTGCCAAACGCGGGAGGGGGGGATCCAAAATTTGGTTCTCAAGCAAAAAAAGGTCCGTCATGTTCTTCAAAATAACAATAATTAATAACCTCCAAAACAATATAAAAACGCGGAACAACTGGAAATTTGAAGCACATCTCATCGAACTAGCATCCTTTTTTCAAACGTTTTGGCATTCTTGTAGGGGTTGCTATACAAAAGACATAGGAAAAACATGATAAAATAACCTGTCACTGTGATTTGGGTTTTGGTCCTTGCCATACCCAGCCGCCGTCCTTGAACATCCCTAGCAACGTCTCAAGGATCTCGCTGACCTTTGGTTTATCACCTGCAGGCGTTTCACTACAAAAAACGATCAATAGGATGCAGCTCCAACAAAAAGTTTAGACAATAAACTAAGTGCTCATGATCAATCTAAACATTCAAGATGCATTCACCAACAAAATGGGGAATGCACCAGCGAACAGTTCGAAGAAACCCCAGGAAAGAACAGTGATACACTGATACACCATTATGCACCTTCTGGTAAACAAACAATGGCGATGGGAATTCCACATGTTTGATGGGAAAGTACGTGGTGATTGAAGAGTAGAAAAGTGTCCATTGCCTACAGGAACTTGCCGAACTAGTCAAACAAATCAGCCCCACACCCAAGCACAGAACAATTCTATACCCGTTCAACTAGCAGTCAACTAGCTTCAAAACTCTTCAAGTCATTCTAACATCGAAGTGATTCCACCATGGCGACGGTTGATAACAGGCCCCCCAAAAGCGTCCGCACCCTCCAAGCTGTCAGGCCAGGTTAAGAAGTTGATGTCAACCCTGGATCAATAAACCCTGGCTGATTAGGTGGGAGCCCCCAAGAATGCATTGGTTTTGTCATGCTTGATTCATCATGGTTTATTACCATTTTCCTTGTGACGCTTGCCATTTTCGGAAGGGTATACACCATAGAAAATATGCATATCCCATCTCATCTCATTCTACTAGTTGGTTGATATGATAGGTTTCCCTAATATGACTTATAGTATCATAATGTATGATAATCCCCATGACATCCCATAACCAGGTAGTATATGGTAGTATAGCTTCTTAATAATAACTTTAATGGCGGCTTGCTTCACCAGGTCAATTCCCGCCTGCCGTGACCGCCTGCTGCAAGTCTTTTTGAAGCTCCTGGAGGCTTCTTACCTAGCTATATGGGGATGGATATTTATATGTGTATAAATAAAGAAATGTATATATATATATATATGGGACAGAATCCACCGGAATGGATATTAGCACAAGATATTTCTAGACAAGTATCTGATTTGTTCATTTAATTTCTCCTTCAACCTACGTGATGGCTCAAACCAGTAAGTGGGTCAGTTCACACCAGGGACTAGGCTAAACGCAAACTTACCCTACTGAGTTACCAAGGGTTATAACTTAACTTGCGAAGCTACCAAGTACCCATTGGAACACAATGGAATTACTGAAAACATTGGTTTTGCAATATCCACATCGATATGCTAATGTACTGGGGGAGAAGGCAGTGTGAAACAAAACGTTTTTTTGGGGGCAGTGGGGGTTGTATTTTTTGGAATGTTTCAAACCAAAAACAAAAACATATGTAACTGCCTGATGGATTGAATACATCTAAAATATATTGTCAGCGGGGATCATCATGCCAGTCGGATAATTGACACACCAATCCAAAAAAGGCTATTTGGGGGTGATTCCCTTCTCTAAGCAGTAATCGATGACGCCGGATGACACCCAGAAGTGAGACTAAATACAATTCTGTCGGAGAACAGCCTTTCCAAGAAACATGGGATCTTCCATTTTCAAGGTCTTCCTCCACAAAGTCAAACTTTCGGGTGAGCAATCTCAAACTTCCAGGTTCAGGGTGAGCATCATTGGGCACAGTTACAGTAGTTGTGGGCTGTTCCAAGGGGGGTTCTTCAAATGTGGACCCCCAAAATCATCCAAACTAGGTCATTTTTGTTGGGAAAGCAATGGTTTGGGGACTTCAACTTTAGGAAATACCGGAATGGAATTGTAAGTTGGAATATGTATTATTCATACTAAACATGCTCAGGGGTGTACATAAGTGTACATACTGATACGCCTAGAAATGTGGAACAACCATGGCTACCTAAACCAGTCATCCCAGTGAATGATCCTGACATCTAGGATCCACAGCACATTCGGATACATGAGCTATATCATATCCAAATTGATATGGCCAGTCTTAGATTCTCAGATACCACCTGTTGTCTCTTCTGATTTCGACATCTCTATACACCAAAGTAGCCATCCAGTCGGTTGACCATGGCTTGCCCCAGTCCTCCACAGTCCCAGCGCCCTGCTTCAATGACAAGTCGTTCTCTAAGCGATTGATCCTGGCCGAGCGCTTAGAAGATCTACTGTAGATTCATGATACCCTCTGGTAAACTAACATAACTATGGGAAATGACCATTTTTAATGGGAAAATCCACTATTTCTATGGCCATTTTCAATAGCTATGTTTAATTACCAGAGGGTAGTGTTTTTCTAATGAAGATTCACAAGCCCGCAGGGCATCGGAAGCACAGACCTACTGGGCTTCGTTTTTGATCTGAAGATCTGAAGAGCTCTTGGATAAAAAATGGAGAATGTTGGATTCGCTGGGGACCAGCTTACCCTCCGGTAATCAAACATGGCAATGGAAAATCCACCATTTATAGATGATTTTGCCATTAAAACCTCTATTTATAGGGGATTTCCAATTGCTATGTTTGATTGCCGGAGGGTAAGTCATGATCTCAAAACTGACGAGAACAAATCAAAGTCAAAACAATTCTGGGATCATCATCCGAAGCAATGCACATGGCAGTTACCTCAGCATCCATTGAAACAACGCCAAACATCACAAGCTTTTACAGGACAGTCGAACAGTTGTATCTTTGCAATCCATTCTCCATGCCACCAAGGTGGTCTAAACCGTGTATACCACCCACTCTGAACTGGGAATCGTTCACAAACGGTTCGCATAGTGATTGGAGGCCATAGCAAATGACCAAACCCAAATATTATATTGTTAGTGAGTTGCTATATCCCATAATATCATCATCATACATGGTGTATATATATATATACATATATAAATATATTCCCATCAATTGCTAGTTAAATACCCAGTGGAAGCCTCCAAGTGACCGCCTTTTTTTTAGGCCTCCAGCACATGGCAGGTTTCTTGCGCACGGTCGAGACTCGTCAGAATCTCAACCGGCGAGCTTCACGGCGAACGCGACCCCCAGCCGGCTATGGAAGTCGATGATCTCGAGAACAATATGGGGAGAAAGAGATTGCAATGTATCCGTACATGATGTGTGAATGCACGTACTAGGATATGAATACACGTACGGTATATATGTATATATATATGTGTGTGTGTGTGTGTATTATACATATATATAATATAATATAAATATATATATATATACATATTACATATTATTATATAATCATACATATATATGTATGTATAAATATGTAGGCACATATGTGCTTGCATATGCATAATATGCACTTGTCAAATATACACTTCTCTCCATGGGCGTTGTACAGGCCACCTGCAGGTCACAACCACACATGAATCTGCTAAGTTTAAAACTGATCTGTCCTTGAAGGTGTCCAAATAGAAAGACGTTGCTTAGCATGTCCGATCATGCTTTTATCACAGTATCTTTTTCTATCTTGTTTTTTAGCTAGCAGAGCTGTTAGCGACACAATAGGAGAAATTGGTTCATAGCATTTGCATTTGTAGAAGATGCAATGTTAGCTTGTAAGGTGCAGATGATGCCACGCTACTGAAAGGCGACTTCATATAACATAACTTATGCCACGGAATTTAATATTAACTTCTTCGAACATAGATGATGCTATGCTATGTCAGGTTCAGTTAAACTAGCCTACATCATTGTACGCTACTTAAATCAATCTTGCACTTGCAAACATGTCTTGCACTCTCTGTGGGTGCCTCGCTACTTACTTGACGTTGACCTGCACTAACATACATGATGTTACGCTACTATATGCTACTTGCTTTTGATGGTGGGGGTTTTGGGTGGGGTGGGTGGGGTGCGGGGGGATGGGGCGGATGGGGGGGGATGGGGAGGTAGGGGGGTGGGGGGTGCAAAGAATTTTCAATAGCGTTTGCACACATAGAAGATGCTACGCTACTTAACGTTAACTTCATTTCAAAAACATCTTATGCAGTGCTGCTACTTCAATTTAATTTCTTGTCACCGTAATGCTAAATCAAGCACACTTCATGTAACATAGATAATGCTACGCTACTTGACGTTAACTTCATATCAAATAATTGCTATGTTATGCTGCTTGAAGTCAATGTCATGTAAGATGTATGATGCTACACTACTTGACATTCACTTCGTTTCAAATAAGATGTTATGCTACTTGACGTTCACTTCATGTAACATAGATGATACTAAGCTACTTGTTGTCAACTCCATTTCAAACAAAATATGTTGCTGTGAGAAAGTTGGGTTCCTGTTTTTTTTCAAAAAGAAACCGGTCCTGAAAACCACAACTCAAATGGCCCAAAATCAAAAAAGGCTGGCCCTCCAGCAAATACCAATAAATTCAAAGCCTTGACATCTTGACCTCCACATGAAAAAACTC
The DNA here is from genome assembly GCA_003297045.1 of Symbiodinium sp. clade C Y103. Classification (NCBI taxonomy): domain Eukaryota; class Dinophyceae; order Suessiales; family Symbiodiniaceae; genus Cladocopium; species Cladocopium sp. clade C. Next base: position 246,633 of record BGPT01000327.1, on the reverse strand, counting down.
CGAAATGCAGGTTTTGAGCTCTTGCCATTTTGAACAATGTTCAATTGAACAATGTTCAAATTCCTCAGGGTCGCTATTGGCGCCGCTACCTAATTTTAGCTTGGGTAGTGGTGGCTCGCCACTGGGTCCCTTTTAATGAATCAGTTTGGGACTTTATATCCCAGGTAGAGCTTGAAAATCCATATGTCTGAAACCACCTCTGGCAATTTGGAATACGTGGCTATAGCATCCATGGTGTCATGGTGCTGGTAGGCTTACCTACAATACCCTAGAATATCCTAGAATATTGAATGGTTTCAGGACTTTCAATGGCGGCAAATGATCTTACTTTTTCTTTGACAACCCCTGGCAGTTTTGTATAGATCGCACAGACAAACACACACACACAGACCTATTTCATTCATGTATAAGCCCTGGAATTCTTATCCTCTTCTGCGCATGGTGCTTCAAGGCCACTTCAATGGGTCTGGATAGGTCAGGCAAATTAAAAATGCTCACGACATTACGACTTTACCACGAAGCATTGAGATAGAGTATATTATATGCTGCTCAATGAAGTGACTTTCTCTCTCCCTCTCTCTCCGTACATACATATATACATATGTACACATACATTCTTTCTATCCATCTATCCATCTATATCCATCTATTCATCTGTCTAGCTATCTATCCATCTATAAATCAATCTATCTATCCATCTATCCTCCTATCCATCTATCCTCCTATCCATCTATCCATCTATCCATGTATTTATCTATCCATGTATGCATTTATCTATCCATCTATCCATCTATCCATCTATCCATACATCTATCCATACATCCATGTATCCGTCATGTATCTATGTCTATATCTATCTATTCTTATCTTATTATACCTAATTCTATCCAATTCTATCTAATTCTATCTAGTTCTATCGAGTTTTAATTAATGATCTATCTATAGCAACTGAGGCGTTATAAATCCAAAATCATGCATGTATGATACATGTTTTGGTCTCTGAGGTTGACCAGCTTACTAGACCCAACTTCTTGCCTTGCGAGGGGCCCTCCGACGGACCAAGGGGGTGTTGCCGCGACGTTGTCCGTGCAGCCGCATGATCTTCTTGTTCGCGTCGTAGTGGACGTGTGCCACGTTGGGCGCCGGGTGAGGAGAAATCCTCAGCGAAATTTCAAACGACCCAGCTCGTTGCCTCCCCATTGGCCCATGGCCAAGTTAGACACCAAATGTTTCGTGATTTGTTGCTGGCAAATCTTTTGCCATTGATAGCGAAAAATAGAAGTATTAAAGTACCTGTCCAAGAGAATACTCAACGGATTTTTGAAATGAGGCGAAATTAATGGATGATATCCTGCTGGTCTGTTGTACGAAAGCCTGGGATGCCCTGAAATTTGCTATCCAAGCCTGGAACTAGAGCACAATCTGTCAATGAACATGGAAAGAAAATCACAGTTTCAAGAAGTAAATCATCTAGTGGAATTCTAGCCGGCCATGTTCGATTGCCAAAGCAACAAATGGCAAGAATTATTTGTCCAAATAAGTTGGAAAAAAAACAATCAACTATAGTTTACTAACATAAATTACAAAAAGTATATAATGTATCACATGTCCGGCATATATGTAAAGTTTGCTATACCCCAGTACATCGCACCAGTGTGCAAAAGCAACAGAGGTAACCAAAACATCTGGTCTCTCGCGGGCTGGGTCCCGCACCATTACTGATCTACAATGCCACATTACACCGACACGGACCTACACAAATTATGTGTCCAACATCTGGATTTTCTGCATTCAACTAATTTGCAAGCTAGGCAAATGACCTTACCTTGTTATGTATATATATATATATAGCTAGTCATAAAATTCAGTTAGCCAAGCGAGAGGCATTGAGATTGCTGGTTTGCAGATCAGCAGTTGCCATGGCCAGTCTCGGTTTCAGTCTCATACCGCGTCGCAAGTTAGCAGCTGAGTTGTTTGTTTCACCTCTCGTTCACTGAAGATTCGTGTAAGAGCTTCTGATTTACAACACCACAACGCTTTGCAACAGATTTGTGTTGAAGGGCCCTCAACTGGTCGGTAATAAAGTGGGTTGCATGTCTTCAATCGGTTCTGATTCCTGACCAGATATATACACGTTTTATATTAGCGCTTCGTGCTGCGCAAAAAGGATTCCATGCGATCTAGTTGGGCATGGGTTAAGCTTTGCATTTGCCTGTGTTCCTTTTTCGAATACCCGGAAGTACTGTACCTAGCCTTTTCAATTGCAAGTAGCCTCCGCAGCCCCCTATAATTTTCACAAACATTGACATTGATCACCAGCAACTACTCAGCTGCCTAGGTTACTCAATATGGGTGTGTCTGAAAATAGCATACCCAAAAATCACAAGTTCGATCATCATTTCCCCGATTATCTAGATATGCATGTATATACACATTTCAATGATCATCAACGTTGGTGACAATGGAGTATCAATGGGGATATGAGATATGTATAGTTATGTAAAATATATAACTATAACATATCTTTAAATATGCACAGTATTATATATATATATATTATACATACATATATTGTCCCCATTGAACTGGCCATTTTGGGCTATCGGCTATCCCTGTGTCGCTCATCTTGGGCAACGCCATGTCAATGGCAACGCGGTTGTTATTGTGACCGCTAACCTTCACAGGCCGGCAGGTATCAAGCCGAATTTAGCTGGTGCACCGGTCTGAGGCCATTTGTAGGCCGTTGCTTGCAGTGGTGTCACTACGAATGTGGCCAACCCAGTATGAAATCTATAGGAGAGCAATGTGGTAGCCCAATTGCGTAAACCTCCGTTTTGTCAAGCATGACTGGGAATCTTTTTACATCATCCCAAATAGGGGAACACCAAAGAATAAATTTATGCAGTTGTATGAATACATATAGATACATAGGGATGATTTATTTTTGGGTTTATCGCATCACTCATGGTTCAACACAGCCTGTAATGGGAATATATAGATCCCATGAATATGCCTAGATGTTAGTCGCAACTTGTTGATGACAACCAGAATTTTTAGTAGGGCAGAATTCCAACCAATCATGTTGGTCATTTGCATTGACCCGGCTAGCTGCTAGCTTCAATGAAAGCTTGAGCGATTGCTTCCCGCACGTTCCTTGATTGGGAACCCCCACAAAAGGATATGAGAATTCATCCTCAACAAATTAAGTTGGTGGATTTGTTTCATGATTTGTTGGTGAAATCGATAAGAAACCCCAATTCCGTATGGGAAGATTGTGGGAATGACGGTCATGTAAGCCAGGAGGTCCCTATAAATTCCATGGATTACGTATCCTAAATGTATCAACTACATCCATTTGAAAACCTATGCGCCTGGAACCCATTTGCACCCTATAGTTTGCACTGTTAATCCAGTTAGCCCATTATTTGTTCTTATCAATTTATCCAAAAAAAAGTGACGACTGAATTTCAAGGTCTGTGCACACAACTTTAGTCTGAAGAAACCCAATGTTGAAATGAAAAATGACTAGTTGTATAAATACATATATATATATATACATATCAACAAAAGTTCTACATCCACGAAAACTATGGAATTGGCCACTGCTCCAAAAGCGGCTTCGCCTGCAAGCTGCTCGGTGCGAAGCTTGGTCAGCGATGGCAGCAGCCTCTGCGAATCAAAAAGTCTTACTCTTCGGCAATTGCTCACCTGGCTGGCTGTAAACTGATCATTTGCCGGTTTCCTAATTCCTAAGTCATAGAGACACCCCAAAATTATCCAAAATTGGTAATTGTCAATGGAAAAAACCTATGGTTTGGGATAATTACCCATATCTTCGGAAACCTCCATTTTAGTTCCAATCCACCATCCCATATTGTCCCAAGGGGTCACATGTTGCCCCTGAACTAGTCGAAGAAAATAGCTTACCCAGATAGCTGGACGGTGACCATTCTACATGAGGGTATATGACGCTATCCTAAGCTATGTAAATGAGTCATACTTCCGGTAGTTTTCAGAACATATCTAATGATTTCAGGTCATAGATGCATCTGGGGAGAGTTTTGTTTGTGGGGCATGCAGGGGTACAAATTCACAAGATCTCTCGGTGAATTTGAACAATTCACCAAGCTCAAATAAAAGAACCTGAAAGGTTCGGCCATCTGGAGATCGAACTTCCCACACGTGTTCATTTACAGGTCGCGGCGATCGTGAATGGCGGTGATGCAAACGCTCTATTTTGAAACAAGCCGACATGGAATTGCAAATGTTCACGTTCGAATTACTTCCGTGTTTGTTGAGGCATAGCCAATGTACTTCCGTGCATGCTGACACGGTGATTCATTCATCTGGCCAAATGATATTAATCTACCTAAGGACACACACACTAATCTTACGAACAAAACAGAAAAAAAACATTTTGGGATAGCTACTCTTACTTTCTTACTACAGTAATCATCATGTTTTCGCCCTTCATCCAAATGTCTGATCAAATTCGAAGAAACTGCTGTCTTCTCGCAGCACACCTCCGCTTCTTATTGCGAAGAATGTGGTGACAGTAACGGTGGCTGGGATGGCATGACCATCAATAGGCTCCCCCGCAGCGGCATACTCTCGTTATGCAGTCCTGCAAAACGTACGGTATCTTGTAAAATCAACTGATATATCAGCACTTGGTGTCCCACCCCAAGCAATCGTAAGTTCATCCCATAATTGTAACTGAAGCTATTTGCCCTCCTTAGTGCCTGCTTCTAAGGCTATCATGTGGCAACCAAATTTCAAAAACCATCCCCAAGTCATCACCATTTGCACGGCTTTGATTTCAACTATCCCCAAGTTTGGGTTCGGTTTATGGCATTGGTGAGCCACCATGGAGGTTGCGGCCTCTTGGATGTGATACTTATGGCCTTGGCTTTTGCATATCAAAAATCACTATCATATGGATAGTCTAGATAGGGTAGACATACAATAATAATCAATAATATTGTTTGATATAGCTCGATAGACCTGTTGATGTCAGTCGATTTAAGCGAGGATCTAAAACATACCATCGGGCAACATTCAATCAACTGATATCAAATGATTAGTTTACAGGAAAATCTGTAGGACACCATGGTCTTCACCTTCTGATCGAAGGAAGTTTAGAAGTAAAACTTCCGACAATATGGACAGTTGAAAAGCAGAGGTGAGAAGAGCCAAGATGTGAAGAGCTCAGCCATGAAGAAAGTCAGAAGATGACCCTGAGCATCCGATATTGATTACAATCAATATGGGGAAAGCACTTTTGAAAACGAGGTTTTTTCAATATAAAATATTGATTTCAGAGGGTTTTGTGGTATGATTTTTAAGGGTGTTTTTTAGGTGGCTTAAGAAGAAGCCAAAAAAATCAATATAAAAAATATTAATATAAAAATCAATATTTTTCCAGGTTTTTTCCACTTGTTTTCCTTCCCTTTTTGGGGCCCCAGGCCTTCTACCAGCAGCACCTTTTTTGGGGGTGATGAAGCTTCAAGAGCCCCCTCTTGTGGGGGGGATGTCTATATACAAACATCCTTTGCCAAGGATCAGGACCCTTTATCAAAAGATAGCTTCCCCTTTCTCAAGGGGCATCCTTTGCCAAGGATCNGCCAAGGATCAGCTCCACTCATCCCTTTTTCAAGGGGTGTCCTTTGTCAAGGATTCCTTTCTGAAGGGATGGCAGCTTCCCCTTTCTCAAGGGGCATGCCTTATGCTCCATCCACCCTTTTGCAAGGGGTGCCCTTTCTCAAGGATCATTCCTGGCAGCCATCCCTTTCCCAAGGGNTCCCCTTTCTCAAGGGGCATGCCTTATGCTCCATCCACCCTTTTGCAAGGGGTGCCCTTTCTCAAGGATCATTCCTGGCAGCCATCCCTTTCCCAAGGGGTGTTCCTTTCCCAAGGATCATCCTTTTGCAAGGATTCAAGGGCCAAACTGATTAATTGGGTTCCAGCTGATTGAGGCACCCTGTCTGCCATTTCTCCTTCTGTATTTGCACCCAGTTCCACATCCTTCTTCCACCCCCTCAGCCTCTTTGCATTTTTCATGGCTGAGGCAGGGGTGCCTTTTCACAAAGGCTAGGCTTGGCTGGACCTTTTGCAATGTCTCTCCCTGCAACCCTTTTGCAAGGGATGTGGAATAAGTGCCCTTTCTCAAGGATTGTCCTTTTGCAATGGCTCAAGCCATGGTGCTTTTGGTAAGACCTACCCTTTTGCAAGGGTTCCTTTTGCAAGCGTGAGAAGCTACCCTTTTGCAAGGGGTGGGAGGCTAACCCTTTTGCAAGGGTGTCCTTGGCAAGGGGTTGCCTTTTGCAAGGCTTTCCTGACCTTTTTTCCAAAAGGTTTGCCTTTTGCAAGGCTTTTCTATTCCTTTCTCAAGGGTTGGGGCTTGCCCCCTTTTGCAAGGGTTGTATCTTCTACAACCTTTCACACTAAACCTATAGCAAGCAAAATAGCTGCAGAGGCATGCATGTCAGGTCAGCCTGTATGCATGTCCAGTTACCATTCCCTTTCCCACCTTCCCAAGCTGCAGCCAGCAAACTTTTTTCTGAGCATGTGAAGTGGTTCACAATCTTTGCTGTACAGAAGCCTTGAGGCTACCTCAATCAAAAACACTACCCTTTTGCAAGGGCTGGTTCCCTTTTGCAAGGGTTGGTTCCCTTTTGCAAGGGTTGGTTCCCTTTTGCAAGGAATGGTCCCTCTTTGGGGCTGGTTCCCTTTTGCAAGGGTTGGTTCCTTTTGCAAGGGGCTGGAAACCTTTGACCAATACCCTTTTGCAAGGGTCAAAGGGAAGGCATG
>BGPT01000327.1:189436-211561 GCA_003297045.1 Symbiodinium sp. clade C Y103 | reverse complement strand
ATGTCCAGTTCACTTGACAAGTTAACATGGATTAGATGCATGTGGGGTTTCATAAAAGATCCCACTTTTGCTTGGTCCAAGCCAGAAAAATCTTTGTGTCAGGAACATCCAGGTTTGATGATCACCGACTGCAAATCTTTGTACGACTTGGTAACAAAAACTGCTGTTCCAAACTGCCAGGAATGGCGAACTACAATAGAAGTCATGCTACTAAAAGAGCAGTCAGGTAAACACACTCAATGCCGATGGATTAGCACAGCCATCATGTTGGCGGATTGCTTAACAAAAGCAATGGACTCCACCTTCTTGCGGACAGTGTTGCAGTTAGGAAGATTCAGAATCTATGATGAAGAGATGACTCTCAAACAGAATGCGAACCGGAAATATGGCGTTACATGGGTGAAACAGTCGAACAATAAAGAAAGACCAATGTGAATTCCATGGCATGAAACTGCCGTGTTCACCTTCGACTGTTTCTTGTGAAGGGGTTGCAACACATCTGTGTGATGTGCCAATCGACTTGGCTCAAGGCCAACTTGAGGCGAGATAGGGGAAAATCTCGAGTGCCGCCATTGGGACTGGCGTGGTTGTGGGATAGGATTCCNATCTACAATCTTGGTTCATCATTCTACATTGCGAAGATCAAGGAGGACCTTGTCAATCATCAGGTGGGGATCCGTTACCAGTGGGTTGGGTTCACCCCCAACTACATACATATATATATATATACATTATATACACATATATGAAAGGTTGAAAATGATTGGGTACCTTCGTACTTTTTGGGCATTAAGTATTAGCACGGCTCAATTTCCATTTGTTGAGCGACTGCCAATCTCATTCCCAGCCAGGACTCCAACAGTAGCAACGTCACGGCAGATGGCAAGGCCATCAACAGTGCAGAGGTTCTTCCGGATGAGGTGCGCCTAACTGAAAGTTGGTTTGCCACCAGACTGGTGGTTCAACCAAGGAAAAAACATGGTTTTTACATGTTTTACGAGCAAATGTTGGGGTTCAAGCCACCAAAAATTGGAAGTGAACCAACAAAACATGGATAGTTTTGTGATACGTTAGCAACAGGAATAAGCAGTTTCATCACCCCTTGTTGCCTTCGGTGATTCATTTGTTGGCCCTTGTCCCATTTGAAGCGTGCTAGGATCAACCTTACACTGCCGCGGAGATGATGAAGAGTGCTGCTCGTCTGGGAGAGACTGGACTCCGAAGTTACTCAGGGGGTTATCTCATCATGTGGTAAACCCAATGTATCCCCATGTAACCGACCCCAAGAAATGCTGATTTGGGGGATGGTTTATCATTGGGTTTACCAAATTATAAAGCTGCCCAATAACTTCCAAACTTGGTTCATTCAAACCAAAGTTGCGAAGTCAGTGGATTCAAACCTTTTTGCAGCAGTTGTTTCATCCTGCTCTGCTGCTCTGATTCTGGGCAAACCTTTGGGCCGGTCAATGGTGTTGATCTTGAGCTATAAACTTTGTTAGTTGGTTGTTGGCTATCAGATAGCGGCTATCATCCATTTCGTTCGGTTGGTTTATCTCCATTTTAGCAACTATGTCCTTCTATTCCGCTGGTTCATTTCATATTATTTCCCATATGATAGTTACCACCTTATTCTTCCCCATGAGTAACGTATATCACTATATCCATATATATATATATATGTGGTACCAGAAACGTTCCCATCATTTACAAACTACAATGTGGTACCACCAATGCACCACGCCATTTTATTCACAACCCTCATGAACTAGTTCAATCTCTCTGCCCGTAAAAAAAGAACGCCAACTATAGATACATCGATAAACCCTAGTGAAATATGAGTTAAATGAACTGAACTCTGGGGACATTTCGTTCTCCCCACACGACACAAGGCCAAAGAGCAAAAGGGCACCGCCATCCCATCCGCATCCAGCGCATCGGCCAGTGGGACCTCGAATCAGAGGTGCCCGCTCGAAATTTCCAGAAGTCGGTATAAAAACTCAAGGAAACATGGATAGATACAGATAGATACACCACATATATTAAGTATATAGTAATATTTATTGATGTGCACATATGTATATATATATATACATATATATATATACGTATATATATATAGATATATATATATATATACGTATATATATATATACGTATATATGTATGTATGTTTGTGTAGATATACACCCTTTTCCAATGGTTTCTACACCAACTTACCTAGATCTTGGAGCCAAACTCTCGAACTTCCCCTCCACACTGCCGCAGGCCCATCGCGGTGCACAGCGTCCATTCCCCCGGGGCCCATGTGGTGAAAGCGGTGACTCCTGGAAGTGACAAACACAGCGCCCAACAAGGCTGGGTCGGGTGAAGCAATGTCCGATTGGCTGAAAATGTGAGAACCAATGGGAGTATACTGCATGTTTGGACAATCTATGTCTTAATCGAAAATAAGCCTACTTAGGGATATATGCGACATATTATAAAAACCTCTTACCCGATAAAAGTGGAAAGGGAAACCCCAAAAAGCGTAGGAAGGCCTCCGGGAAAAGATGGCTGACTCGAGAAACCACCGATTTTTTGTGTGTTCCTGTTGAACGTCGCGATCTTCCAGTGGCAAGTTGGCTCTACTTCGATGTGTGACGAAAAAGTCATGGATTCACCAAGATATCCGGAAGGTTTCCGACCAAAACTAACCCAACAATGAAGAGGTCAAAAGTGGCAAAATGATTTGACCATTGGCAAGTTACTGCTTGGTGGTTTCAGATATATTTTTTCTCTTCATATCTGGGAGGAGCATCCCCAATGACATTCATATTTTTCAGGTCGTTAAAACCACCACCCAGTTGATGATTTAAGCCGTGGCGCCATGGACGCGCACCCACCCGTCGCTGCGGTGGTGCACACGCCGGTGCTGTATGTGGCACCTCTGCTTGCGCTGGGCTTGATGCTAAGCTCAGAAATGGTGGAGGTCTAATGGGATACAATGGGATACAGATGGATACATTATGGTATCTAATGATTTCAATGAGGTTAGTAATGAGATGTGCGCTAGGCTATAGAATAGAATGGCATATGATGAGAGAGGTGTAGAACCAACAAATTGATATGGGTGTGTAAAAAGAAAGGAGGATACGCCAAACTTGCATTTTTAGCAAGGAAATGATGATAATCCGCTCAAGTGGTGCGCCATGTTTGGGGGAAAAAATCAGAGATGTTTACAGTAAACCATGGTTCTACCAGCAAAAATCGCGTTTCGCGTTTTCCCCAATGTTGTGAAATCAGTAGATGGTGAGTAGCCGGGAGTGCGTACTAAGACTACAGTAGTTGAGAGAACAGAATATCCCGTAAAAATATCCCATAAAATACCCAGAATATCCCAAGGCATATGCGGCATATCCCATGATATCTGCCGTGACAAGTGGAGCCTAACCAAGACCCTGGTTCTCCTGTTAGCCCAAGGTGGTGACATCGATATGAGAACCCCCATCAACCAGAGGAAATGACAGAAAATCAACCAGCTAAATTGAGAACTGCTCGTTTGGGATTTGATTGAAGAATTATCAGAGGTATCGATACTTATTATTGGATTTTTTGGGATGATCATCAGATAATAAAGGGGTCCATATTTGCGAATCACCATGGAGAATACACTCTTTGCGATTGTGTTTTCAAGACTATTCCAAATATGATCTATAATATCGTTCATGATGATTCGATAAACTATCCCATATACTATTCAATATCATGTATATATATATATATATACATATTGGAGATTGTATTGCGTAATGATATATCCTCCAAAAGTATTATCCAATAAATATTATAGGTCCAATATTCTTTATGCCTTCACAATTCCTCTCCATATCGAAACTGTGCCCAGGATTTTCCTGTTCTTCTACCGCAGGCACCAGGGAGCTGAAGCTTCGTTGGTGTGGAAATGTTCCTCAAAAGACATGGGAAAAATGATGGGTTTGATGAAAAACTTATGGGCAGAGCATTGGAAAAGAATCTGGCAGCACGAAAGCGGTTGATCTTCTTTTTTATCTATGGCAGAATAGTGGATAAATGATTTTGGAATGCGATTCCATCAGGTCATGTTGGGCCTCAGCATGTAATCATGCGCTGTGACCCACCTGTCCAATGTTGCTGCGCGGGTTTTCAGCTACATACGTCTCCAGGTTCATGTGGTACCTGGAAATGAAGTTGCTGCCATCTTCTACACCGACACTTAGCAGGATTTGCATCTCCCATTCGCGGTGACTCAACCAGCGTAGGCTATTTATTTGATGGAGCGTACCATTGGTTTTCCAACAAATGAATGGTTATTTAATCGTCATTTCATGGGGATTTCACTATCATTTCTAGGGTCTTGACGATCAAAGATAGGATGTGATTGATAAATTGATGTCTTTCTAACTCAGGAACTGATTGATATTGATGTTTTTCTATTGTAAGTCAGTAACTTTGACCCCCCATCCGACCTATGGAAAGCAATCCAAAAGAACGCCCAGGAAAGTCCAGCTGGCAGACCCCTTGCTGGAAGAGGGTGAAGACGCTTCGCCATCGCAACTGGGATGTCACCGTACCGGTGGCTGGGGATGGTTTTGCTTCTGAGCTTTTACCTCATTGATCAAAATCTATGATGCTTTTCAAATGGGACCCAACAATTGAACTCCCAAATCAACATGCAACCCGGCTGTAACCCCAGAAATAGACGATGTTCTGCATTCCGAAATTGCCATGTGCGGGTTTTCGATTTTGGGTGCTACACTCCAAGGTCTTCCAGCAAGATCCTCTGGGATACATGACCTGCCCAACATCACCATCGGTGGTATCAACCCTCCACAATTGAAGGTTTATGGCTTTGGCTTTACCGCATTATACGTATGTCTCCAGATTTTACGGATAGATATGTTTCTGATTCTTGTCGCATGTCTCGGGGGGTAGGCCCTCTATCTGCATCCATTCCTGCGCACTGAGAGCCAGATTGGAATTTGAAACTTGGCAACTCGGGCACTTTGTTGATCATGACTCCGTTGAAAAGCAGCCAATAGCTTTATTTGTCTAAATCCAAACCACAATCTTTGGGTCTTATCCAAAAAAAGGTTCCCCCGAAGATCCCATGCTTTATCATGATTGTCTTTATCAATGACCATCAAACCATGGGATCTTAGGGTATACCACATTTTCAAGAGCCAAGTCACATCAAGTTGGTTACATATACCCAAAAATGGATGGTTTGTAATGGAAAACACTATTAAAATGGATGATTTGGGGGTACCCCTATTTTAGGAAACCTCCATATCCCATTCTATCCCCCTGATGTACTGATAATATTCCCATTGATATTGATAAACTATTATGCCCTATGATCCCAATCATGTGTCGCTGGCAGATTTAAGGTATCCGGCTCCAAAGTCGATGGGTTGTGCAGAGCTATTGCTGCCGTTGCTTGATGTAGAACCGGTTGGGACTTAGTTATCGCTAAAGCTACCTGGGGCTGTTGCTTGGGTGTACTTCTACTAGTGGTTGGGTTACACAACCATAGTTGTAGGGGTTATCTCCCAACTTATGGACGTTATTAAACCATTGTTATAGCAATTCTTACCCTGTGGCCTGCACCCCCTATGAGTTCAATGATGATAGTTGTTATCTAAGTTGTCACAAGTGGAGCATCGTAAACTGGGACAATTTTAAGACGAGTTGTAGGAGTTACACGACTAGTTGATCCACCTTTTGGGGAAGGGAATTTTGGAGGGCTCATCTTGAGCATATCGTGAGTTAATACCAAAAACAATCAAATGATGAATGGCAAATGAATGGAATGTAAAGATCTGAATCACTGAAATCAAAACGGCTCAAGATCAATGGGAGATGAGTTGCCGTTATCAATGGATTATCTGAAGGGAAAATCTCACCGAAAGCCATCGTTTTTACCTTTGTACAGGTTTCAACGGTGAATTTTCCCATGATCCAAGTCTGGGATATTCTGAAAATTGCCGAAAATGATGTTCGACCATTGGATGGAATGAGTTGCCTCATTCCTTTTTGACATACCCCATGTGAGGAACTGATAGCTTTTTGGGTTCTATACATTTCTCAGGATGATTCAAATTAGCGTAGCTATGCCAAGCGGTCACGGTGAGACATTTTCGCTTGAACCGTCCTCCAAAGTAGGGGACTTGAGGGTTCTGGCGCAGAAATCGTTTCAACGTGGCTTCTTGAGGTTTATTGCTCCAGACCATAGCATGGTGGATCCTACAGTGTCTCTGCAAACTGCAGGACTTAAAGATGGAGACCACCTGACAGCTATTGCCGTAGAGGCAAAGGTAGCGGCAACAAACGCAGCTTTTGCGTTGTTTTACTCTGGAGGTGACCGGGTTGTTGCATGGGGCAATCCACGGCTCGGTGGTGACAGCTCTCAAGTGCAAGATCAGCTGAGATGTGTCCAGCAGGTTCAGGCATCTGCTGGCGCATTTGCTGCTATCCTGTCAGATGGGTCCGTCGTTGCTTGGGGCGATCCAGATGCTGGTGGTGACATCTCTGAAGTCAAAAATCAGCTCAAAGGTGTCCAGCAGGTTCAAGCAACTTGCCGTGCATTTGCTGCCATCCTTGAGAATGGGTTAGTCGTGACTTGGGGCGATCCAAATTGTGGTGGTGACAGCTCTGAAGTCGCACTAGTCGAGTTCCTACAGGTCGTCCAAGTTCGCTGAGATCGTGGCGCTTTTGCTGCGATCCTGGCCGATGGATCGGTTGTGACTTGGGGCGATCCAAATTGTGGTGGTGACAGCTCGGAAGTTCGTGATCAGCTCAAGGATGTCCAGCAGGTTCAAGCAGCAGAAATGGCATTTGCTGCGATCCTGGCGGATGGGTCCGTCGTGACTTGGGGCCGTCCAGATTATGGTGGTGACAGCTCCGAAGTCCAGCATCAGCTCAAAGATGTCCAGCAGATTCAATCAACTTCATTCGCATTTGCTGCGATCATGCTGGATGGGTCCGTCGTGACTTGGGGCCATCCAGATTATGGTGGTGACAGCTCCGAAGTCCAAGAACAGCTCAATGGTGTCCAGCAGGTTCAAGCAGCAGAAATGGCATTTGCTGCGATCCTGGCGGATGGGTCCGTCGTGACTTGGGGCCGTCCAGATTATGGTGGTGACAGCTCCGAAGTCCAGCATCAGCTCAAAGATGTCCAGCAGATTCAAGCGAATGATTACGCATTTGCTGCGATCCTGCTGGATGGGTCTGTTGTGACTTGGGGCGAAGCACGTTTTGGTGGTGACAGCTCTGAAGTACAACATCAGCTCAAAGATGTCCAGCAGATTCAAGCGAATGATTACGCATTTGCTGCGATCCTGGCCGATGGATCGATTGTGACCTGGCACTCTCAACAGAGCGGTGGTAACAGCTCTAAAGTCCAAGATCAGCTGAAGGGTGTCCTGCAGATTCAAGCAAGGTCCTTCTCATTTGCTGCGATCCTGGCAGATGGGTCAGTTGTGGCTTGGGGCAATTCGTAGGGTGGAGACAGCTCAGCAGTTGCAAACCAGTTCGCATATCTGTAGCTAGGTCTCTACAAGTTTCAGCTTCATTGCCGAATAGGTTTGCGCTTGCGAACAACAAAGTATTTCCGGCCGACCTAGAAATGACTCACACTCTGCCTCTGTGAGCGATTGTTGAACAGTTGTCCCCCCAGATGGCCATGCTAGTGACTAGCTATGCCATGGGGTCAACCAATTCTAAGGATTCAATCATCCAATGCAACCATGGGTGAGTTCCCTACTCTGGCAACCGCTTCAGTAAAGGCCCACAGAGAACTCTAGCAGTGCAACATTAAAAACTAAACCCCATATCAACGTCAGAAACGCACACTGGAGCGTGACATGCTCAATGCACATGCTTCATAGCCAGGTTCTTTCACTACTACACGCTGCTCTATTTGGTTTGTGGATATTTGAGCCTTGGATTGCGAGCTTTCTGGGAGTTTTCGCCACCAGGCCCCGTTCCCAAAAATCATTGGCCTAGCCCAGTTGGGGATCCACTGGGTTGAGTGAGAATGCTTGCCTACTGTCACCCTCCTGACTGCACTAATGAGTTAAGTGCTGGACTACGGACACTTGCTCATTGGGTTGCATACCTCGAGTGGCTGGCATGTCAGTGGCCATAGAAACATCTGCAATACTATGCCCATCAATCGACATCAATGCCTATACATCCACATGCCTATACGTCCATATGATCCACCTGTCAACAGTCATTATACGCCAGTCATTGGTTCCTTAATTAATAACCTGTCAGATAGATGTGTCTCCCCTTTTAGGCTCATACTACTCATGAACTGCAAAGGAAAATTAACAATAGCATCTATTGGAACTATAACAATGACTCCATTCACAAGGATAATAAGCAACAATAATACCCATCCACCCCATCAATTCTTCCATCAAAAAAAGTCAGGATTTGGGATGAGTACAAGAGTTCCTTCCGCTTGCTACGTGCCACCGACTATTTGGCTCCCGCCAAGTTGCTGCAGCGCTTTGAGGAGGAACCGGAACCATTGCCACCCTGGTGGCAAGATGAGGCCCATCCAAGCACATGGGGAATCCCCAAGTTAGCATAGGTTTCATGGTCATCCACGACTTGGATGATTTGGGGGTACCCTGATTTTAGGAAACCTCCATATCTCTGTTGATGTTGTAAGAATTGGCAACATAAGTATCATATGAGTGATACTAACCCAATAATGACCAACAATAAGCAATTGGATATATCATTATTGTAGCTGGATATGGACAAATCAACAATAATGACTAGATATATCACCCAATATCATCCTGTATATCACCCAGTAACAGTTTATACCCCCAGCATAAGATGGAGGTTGGTACTTTGGTTACTATATCACCCGATGCGTGTGTAAATCAACAACAATGTGTGGGTGATATATTTACTGGATATTAAGGTTTAACTGGTGATATAGTGAAGTGATTGGGGGGCTGGAAATGTCCTAAAACGGATTCCGATTTGGGAATGATATTTTCTTTCACGCGTGTTGATCGAATATATAGCACGGACGCAAAATTTGGTATTTGACCTGCAAAGAAGGGAGTTGATCACCAGAAATGGGGGCAGATATGTTTGGATCCTGATATCCGGATCTTTCTCTGGTGTTGTTCATATGCCCATCCACCACCTGATCCAGTTGTTACGGTAGCTGATGTCGCGAGGTGAAAAACATGATTGCTGAAGATTCCTGGGGACTCTTGCGGAAGTTGATCCTTTGGCTGGTGATGGGGCCCGGGAATCGCAGAATACTTGGGAATATCGCATATCAAAGCGGGTTGCAAATTGCTATGTCTTTTTTCTCATAACTTAAGTACTGCAACGGGGCAACATTCCCTGAAAATGCCAGAAAGAAAGTGTCCTGCTGTTTCAAGCCAGCGGTTGAGGCACTTCGCAGGAAGGCAAACTGCAGATTCTATCAGTTTCAAGTTGTTCCTGAATTCAAAAGAAGTCACAACCTGTTCCTTTTGGTTTTTCGCCTGGTCAATTGGTTCTTGACCTTAGGACATGAAACAAATCCCATCAACCGTGGTCAGGACGTTGACTGCGCCGGTGTTCCTAGCATTGACCTTTTTGGTGTCCTTGATGAACACCTTGCGCCATGTGGCGAAAACCATGTCCCGTGGAGGGCTGTTGCTAATGAACCCAGGCATTGATAGCAACTTGGCTACGTTGATGGTTAGTTCGTGTGGGGGTTGATAGGGACCGAACCATCATTTGCTGTAGTAGAACCCCATTATAATCATCACCCAACATAATTCATGGCCGGTTTGGTTGATGGTCCATGGTGATTGAATTGGGACTTCACAATTACTTCAAATTGCGGGGTTTTAATCATCAAAGATAAGGAATACAATTGAAAAATGGTTGGTTGATGATTGGTTCGGGGATTCTATCACCCTTCATATATGTGCGATGATCATCATCCATGGACTGGGAATCCCGTCCTTGACCAACCAGTCTTTCTGTTTTATGACGCAATTTGGGTGTGTACAGAAATCGATACTATCCCAAAAATCCAGTGGTTTCTTATGGTTTCTCATCATATCTCAACATGTTCCCTATGAACAATTTGTCATTTTGGAGTATATCACAGTTCTGTTCAAAGCCAAATGGCAAGGCTATGACCTCAAGGGAACATCAATCTGTGGGCTGGGGTGTCTTCATGTTGCTATCCTGTCCCCGATTTTTAATGGTAACAGCCAGCCAACCCCCTCCCGTTTGAAAGGTAGTATCATGATCATTGCTCTGCCGATGATCGCTTGCATGATGTCCTACCGTTCGGTGACGCGGATGTGGATGATTTGCTGCAATAGCCACTGGGCTGACTGCCATTTGAGCAACAGATGTTGGGGGAGAGGAAAATCATCGAAACCTGCAAAAAACTGGGATATATATGTTTTTATCAAGAATGGAGATCAACAAGCAACTCGTGAAAAACACCTGGTTTTGCCATGGAACTGCAGTTCTGATCCTTTTCAACTCGCAAGAGATGTAGAACCCCCCATCAGCCCCCATCCTACCAGACTCCACCGCAAGGCACCGTGGGAAGTTTGGGCTTCGTGGAGGATTTCACTGGAAAGAAGACCTGGGTCGCGCGGCTGGTGGTGTGTCAAAACATGTACGACCCACGGCTGCAGCCAGCCGGCGAAAATCGTGGCAGGTCAGGTGTGTGTGTGTGTGTGAAACTGTTACACCTAAGTGGCTAGTGGGTTCCTATTATGTGTTTCTTTGATTAGTTAATTTATTTGTTGAATTATTTGTTTATTTATCTATTTATGTTCAACCCTATTTGGGATGATAATCCGAACTGGCAAGAATAGTTTTCGGGTTTCCAGCCATGTTGAAAAGATAGAAAGTGTTGGGAACAGATACCATATCTAGGAAAGCCGCCAACACAAAGGCCCTTTCCACTCGCCTACGATTCCCCGCTAAGTGCTCCGAGGAAACCAACTTTCTGCTGACGGATCTGTATGAGCCACCTGGCTTGGCAGTTGGCATCATCAGAGATGCTCAGAGATGATACCCACACAGCTCAAAATCGGCTTTTTATATGGGTAACATCTCTTGGAGATACAGATCAAAATTGGGTCACCAGAAATTGGATAGTTGAAATATGTTGAAATACCAAAAAGAGCCCCAGATTTGTGGCATCCAGTGGGTCATGTATTTAGACCACCCACGGGAGCCATTGGAAGCCTGGAGATGATGAACTACCATGATGACGGTGTTGAGATTCCCCAAGTTGCACATCAAACACACAAACTGAATCTGATAGATAAATATGTATAGATTAGGCATGTTGATATGTTTCATTAACTCCACTTGCCATCAAAATGAGCATTGTCAACAAAATTATATTCCAAGAAAAACAGATATACAGTACAAACCTTGGTATATCATTGTCTTGACATACATTAAACATACTTTAATATACATCACCACAGATTCTAACCCCCCAAAACGTATGTTGGTACCCCACATTTTTCGTTGCCCAGGTCCTGGGCCTTGCTGCACTTCGCCAATTTGGCGCTGCAGATCATCACCGCCTCCCAGCAGCGGCTGCGACAGCGCCAGGGCCATCCCTTGATGGCGGCCGGGCTGCGACAGATGGCACTGCAGATGCAGGAGCTGAAGCCACTATGAAACCAGGGTTATCCCCAAGCGAAATGGAGGATTCAATGGGAAAACCATGGTTTGATATGGTTTCATATGGTTTGATCTGGTTTAACAGGATTCATATTAGGATAATCATAGGGTATTAATGGATTTATCTTCTGGTAATCTTTACCTTCTGGTAATCGGGGTTTCTAGCTGGGAAATTCTTAGAACTACATGGTGGATTTTCTAGCAAGCGATGTTGAATTTCCCGAGGGTAGCTACTTGAAAGTGTTGAAGGACAAATCAATTCATGAACATCGTTATTCTTGGGCAAACCCTTTATGATTGGTGGTTGAACATGGTTATAAACTATACTCACGTGTTCCAATCATGATTTTTTGGGGATGACTTGAGTCAGCTGTACCACATGGTGGATGAACAGGGCACCAGCTGCCATGGGGATCCTGAAGCTAGGAGAAGTTGACACAGAGTGTGGATACGCTCACCAAACAAGGCGGGTCCGCATCAAACCTGGTTTCTTTCTTTCACCCAATTTCGAAAAAGAACCGGTTCTCCCCCTACTTGGGAGATCTTGGATCATAAGGGGGAACAACAAAAAGGTTCCCATCATCTTCCTGGAAGACATCGGCATCCTGGCGACCACAAATTCTGGCCTTTCGACACTGCGAGGCATCTACCTCTTCAATGGCACCTGCTTCGCAGAAGCAACTTATAGCCTTGTGACCACCTCGGTGGAGGCCTGGAAAAGTGAATAGCTTGGGAAGATTTGGAGATTTGTGGTGGCTTTCCAATTGAAAATGTGGATTTGTTCAATTGGAAATATGGATTTGTCTTTTCCAACTGGAAACATAGATTTCTATGTTCCGGTTGGAAATTGATAGTGTGAATTGGGAAAAATGGTCGGTATCCATTTCTGCACAGTTTTGATTTTTTTGGATTGCTGTTGGAAGGAGTTGGATTGGCTTTTGACGTAATTTGGATGTGTGTTCAGCTCGTTGGACAGATTATAAGTAAAGAAATTTCACAGATAGTTGAGTACTGGTTGTTTTGGGTATTTTGGCATGACCATTCTAGGAATATTGAAAATGGGAATGCCAAAACAAAGACAATGGAAATTGATATCTGGGGTCAAATCTTCATATTTTGCAGATGTCCCGGTTCGATCCATTTGATCACCACTTTCCCTATTGACTTGCCATAATTTGGTTATACAGTTATACCGATATACTGTACCTCATCTTTAGTCAAACCAATTTTGGTGTTCCAACCGTCCACTTGGAAATGGTGCCATCAGCAACTGTCGTGGGGTTCAGTTGCCAGCCGGTGGGGTCTAAACGAGTAGGCACACATCATTAAGGTATCATGGGAACCTGTTGGGCACTTATCACTTTCATTAACTATCCACATTTACCTCAATACAAAATGGAAGATGTGGGCTCAGCCTCCAAAATCGCTTCAGGCCTATTTGGGCGGTGCAAGAACCATGGAGTTCAATGAGCGGGTCTATCGCAGTCGCTCACGTTCCTGGACTTATTTTGAGAGGAGACTGGAACGTGTTGGAACCACAGGGCTACTGGCAATTGGACCCTCCGAATTGGAGGAGTTTGTGTCCCCTCAGTTGGAAATTTGTTGCAACTAGCTTTCATGAAGGATTGCACACCCACGAAATAGCAATTGACAAGATGCTAAAGACTTATTACATGGATTGGTTTCTTGGTTTCATCACACCATCACTGATCATCCATGGCTTCACTGTTGAACCATAGGTCACGCAACTATTACCATCCAACCATCACGTGATGGTTAGCCCTAGTTTATCACTTTCCCAAGCAGGAAAGCAGCTATTTGAGCATGCAGGAGCCATGAACCACAAAAATATTGGAAGTTTATTTTGTTATGATACAAGATGATTACCAGTGCACCCTTCACAAATCTAAGATTCAACCAGCAGGACCATCAGCCTTAAACCAATCAATGTGTGCCGGTCCTGAAGTGGTAAGAAATCAAAAATATTGATGATTGACAGTTGAAAAAATGGTTTCATTGTTTTCATCAAATCATCAAAATTCGTTTGTAATGATGATTCCACTCAATTCAACCAGCCATAAATAAACTGATTGCCAACATATAAACCCTGTATAGTGGATTGTGAACCAACGTTTGTCCATCCATTAGGTATTCACATGATTCCCATTCATCAGGGAATAAACAGTCACGTAAAGGTATCTCCTGGCTTAGTGTTTGAATCTATTCATTTTGGGGACTGTATTTGGGGAATCGGACCATCAACCTGGTGATAAAGTCATACATGTAGCCTCCATTCAGCACCCCCATTGTTCAATCAAGATGATATACAAGTAACCCACCCAGATATACAACTTACCATTCAACCACCATTCAATGGTTCGTTGTATATCATTTTGCCATCAATTCATCAATTCGATCCAAATTTTACCATCCATCTCAACAGCATATATGGATAAACACCATAGAAACCGGAATAAATCAAGCAAAACCATGAAATATCCATTAAACGTGCATTAAACGTGCATGAAACACCCATCAAACATCATATCAAATCCATTAAAAGCCATCAAGTCCATGAGATTTCCCAGGCGTTCACTACTTCTTCCTGGGCATGGGTGCTGTCGCCTCCAGCGCCGCCATCGGCAACGTGGTCACCGTGGAGATGACCTTCGAAGAATGGCTGTGCCGCGGAATGTCCCACATTGGCCCATTCGTAGTGAGTGGCTAATCCACATTGAAAATGGCCATTTATAGTGGATATTCCCATGAAAAATGGTGATTTATAGTGATTAATCACTACTAATGGATACTTAGCCACTATTAATCACGAACTATCCACTATTAGCTAATTCGTAGTGATGAATAGTGGCTAAGAAGTATCCATTAGTAGTGATTAATGTTAATGGCTAAGAATGGATAGTTAGTATCCATCAATAGTGGCGAATAGTGATTCATAGTGGTGAATGAATATAGTGATATAAATGTCTGGAATAATTAATACATTGGGATAATGATTAGTAGTGATTAATAGTGATTCTGACTATTCAATAATGGTTAATATCAATATCCATCAATAGTGATCAATAGTTGGATGAACATGGATAACTCTGGTAACATAGTTGTCATTACACTCGGATAAATGGTGATGGTGTGGGGTGGATCAAGACGTATTATAATGTTTAATCATGGTTAGTACTAGGCAAAAAAATGGTAGTTGTTGTGGAGATAGATCGAAACCTATTTTCAAAAACGAAAAAAACTTGCCTTTTGGGGGATGAACATCCAGAATTTCCCCTATTTTTGTGTCAACAGCAGGGTACGAGGGTTTAGACATGTAACCATGTCTCATTTTCATGCCGATGTTCCCCATGTGTTTTCTGATGAGGCAGAAAATTGTGGAAGGAAATTGGAAGAAGAGCTAAGTTCAACAGATTCCGTGTATTTGTTCGCTCGCATTTGTGTTGATATATAGTTGTTTCTAAACAGGGATGTTGAAAACAGCAGCCAGTGCCAAAAGCTTGCCAATATGACCAAGAACCTTCTTTTAGATGACAGTTGGGACCATCTCATTTATTGAGCTTATCAACAGAACCAGTCTTCCCAAGAGTTCAGTCCAAGTCCAGCGGTTTGCCATTGCTTCTCCTATCAAATTGACATCAAATGGTGACCCCATTCTTCAGAGTCGCCCATGCAAATTTATATACAGAAAAACGGGTTACAAATCCCATGATATATCCCATTCTACCCTCATCTTTGTTGATCAAGTCTCCAATTAGTCCCATAATATCAAGTTGCTCACATATCCCACTATATCCGATTATGCACCGTTATATCCCCATTGTATCCCCAATACATCCCCTTTTTTTGGCCACAAAATCGCCATCCCAGAGAATTGGACGCAGCTGCGCCGAGGGAAAGCTTCAGACCTTCCGCGAAGTTTTGGTCCACGAAGATTCTGCTCTCCATCGGTCCCTCTGCGAACCCAGGGCATCTCAGAGGGGTTATGCCCATTGAGCAACGATGCGATGATGACATGTCAATTTGTCGGAAAAGACCTATGATGATATTATTCATGATTAGAAAAAAAACAAGATGAAAAAATGGTAAAATCGAAAAAAATCATCACCAACCCCATTTGTGATAGCAGATGGGCTGTGCAGGTTTCATCCAGACGCTGCTGCTGGAGATTCCACCCCTCTCCACCCATTTGTCCATCACGGAGAAGGAGATGCCAGCTGAGAGCTGGAGAGTTGGTCTGAAAATAGGGGCAGTGACCCCAGTGAAAAGGCCATTTTGATGCTGGGAAAATGAGGTTCTAATCCGATGGAATTGATTGGAATTGGGGAGTTTCCCCTCAATTTTCAGACCCCAGATGGGTCAAAATGGATGGTAAACACTTCGTCAAAAGTTGGATGGTTCATATGTCAATGGTCCCAATTGTCAAGAGACAAAAGAGAATGTAGGAAGGTAGAAGAATGCATAGATGTCCTTTTCTCACTGGTTGAATCAAGGAACCTTCAGTGCATCACCAATAGGCAAAGAATGGTAAAAATGGTATGCCAAACGGCCCCATGAAAAATTCATCAAAGGACACCATTCGCATGAATGTCAGCCCAAAAAAACAGCGATTCTGTAAGGTTTGGGAGAGTGGACGGGGATGATCACCAGCTGCAACCACGGTGATGGGTCAAACATGGCCTGATCTTGGCCAGGATCTCTTCTATGCATCCTTGCTGTGCATCGAATGCTTCCTGTTGAGTTTGCTGCATGTGATCTGGTCTTAAGAATGGGCGAAGCAGTGGAATCTGAATATCTTCACAGAAATCCAAAAGAGATTCCTCAGGAAGATACTGGAGATGACTTTTGGGGCACCCATCTCCACTGCTACAGAAAAGATGTCAAGCGGTCAGAGGAGAATAGCAGGGCTCAGGGACAAACCCAATCTCCACATGCCTCAGGGCTCTTGTTTTGTTCCTATTTTGTTCACGGTGTCCCCAACGTATTGAGGATTTGGGTTCCTGTGACATCCCAACACTATCCCAACACTAAGGTGATCGCGTGGAACCCATCGGAGTCGTGGCTGATCGATCTGCAGCAACACTTGTCAAAGGATGAGACATGACTCGAATGACTCGAATGACTCGAATGTCTCGAAGCCGGAAAAATGAGGACCTTCAACAGCAGTAGCTGGAAAGGATGCACCGATGGTTCACCTGGAAGATTGGAAGGGAGTTCCCGGAGTTTCCTCGACAGGTGTGCAGAGATGCACAAGATCGAGATGACCACAGCAGTCGCAAGCAGATTTCTCCAAGACGAGGACCCATGGCAGTTGCCGGAGACACCAGATGATTCACACCATCACTTAGGGCCTCAGACGAAGCAGTCTACAGACCGCAGTTGGGAAAAGGAGAACAGGCAGTTTGGACCAGGAAGAAGTTTTTTTTGATATTGGGGAAAGTTGGGAAGAGAAGGATAGCTCTAGGTTTTGGCAACGAAGACTGCCACTAACAAATGCCATGGATGCAAACCGTTGACAGATCCAAGAATCCAAGGCCTCTTACCATGGTACCCTGTAGGAAACACACATGGCAGTGGAAAATTCCTGCACTTCTGTATTAAAGCAGATGTTCCACTCCATATAGATTGCCAGTGGGCGCCACATTTTCACCGTGGAGAGTTCTGCAGGCGATGACGAACATGACGAGGACAGGGTTTGGGGATGACTCCAACAGAAGCGATGCGTTCCCAGAAGGTCCACGATGGTGTTGTTGGCGCTTCAATGCTTTATTATTCTTTCTGGGCATTGCAGGTCATCATTGCTCACATTTATTTCGTCTCAACTTTAAATAACCTCTTTTTCCGAATTTCAGTTGAGTTGATCCGATTGTGAAACCGGGATTCATGTGCCGATTGGGGCAGGAGGAAGAACTGGA
Organism: Symbiodinium sp. clade C Y103; assembly: GCA_003297045.1. NCBI lineage: Eukaryota > Dinophyceae > Suessiales > Symbiodiniaceae > Cladocopium > Cladocopium sp. clade C. Next base: position 193,919 of record BGPT01000327.1, on the reverse strand, counting down.
GGCGCAACTGAGCTGATCTCCCTCAGTAAGTGTAGGACTGGAAGACTTGAAACTCCTCAAATGTACTGAACTGATCTGAACTGCCATTTCTTTGAAGGCATGTTGAAACATGTTGAAATCCAATGGCTGAGGCCAGTGGTAGAAAACTCCATCCCCTGACATGATGAAGTCCTTGCTCCAAAAAAACAGCGATGCCCCCGTTCCATGGTGCTGCCAAGACATCCAGTTGAACCTCACAGGTTGAGAGTCCGGCCAAGAGTGGAGGAAAGGTGCTGGTGGGATTAACCGTCTTCCTGGGGAGCTTGGTGTGAAAGCCCAGCACATCACGGCTTTGCAGAACTGTTTGTCATTTCGTTTCAGCCGTTTAGGTGTGAACTATCATAGTGCAGGATGAAACCATGCAAAAGATATGTAGAAAACATATGAAAACATATCGAGACATGGACAGCTTTGGTGCCGGGCCCGCGCCAAGTTGATGGTTGTGGCCATCACCTCAGCCGGCTACATGGCCTACCAGCGCAGCCAGGCACGGAGCACAGTGATTTCCCCAGATATCACTGATTATCACTGTATGTTTCATAAAAGTTGGTACACCCATATAGTAAAATCTGACCAATAGAACTAGGGTTGTCTATTGTGGTTGTCTCCAATTTTTGGTACCCCAAAATCCCGTCAAGAAGAATTGTGTGTCTTGTACATACAATGGACAGCACTTTAATTGCAGTGAAGCTTTACAAATCCAATGGTTTGTCAAGTGTGGAGATGGCAAGTTTGGATCATACCGTAATGCCTCTATGTGTGGGCCGGATTCTTGGGAATGGCTCCAAAATCGCAATTTTGGGGGATGCCTTATTTTGGGGGCAGCCCTTTTTGAATACCTATGACCACGAGCTAGTCGACTTGACCGATACCCAGTTTCCAACTGGAAATAAAGCCGCCATCACTGTGTCAGAATTGGAGGTAAAAGCTTGGTGCTTTAAGTAATCCTTGAGGAAAGATATGCCGAAAAAATCAAGCTAATCGATCCAATTCTTGGACTCCACAATCGGACATTTGTGCTATTGTGCTGAGGTTCCTATTGTGTTTGGTGTGGTTTCTCTCATCATTGATGGTTGATACCATCATCTGTAATGAATTGTGAACGATACCAAGGTACCCAATGAACTGACTCCCAGATCAGGAGCAGAGACAACCACGAGACGCGGCACCAGCGCAGGTGGGGATTCGCAAAGAAAACTACGGCTGGATGGGATGTGCTGCTGCTATGTAAAGGTAAACCTTGATGAAAAGTTGATTTCTGAGCCATAGGGGGAATTTAAGACCTGAAAATCAGCATTTCTGCTACGTCTCTAACTTTCTGCTGCCGTCAACTGCTGTCAACTCGCATTGCTCCGAGGCACCCGCAGCCTCTCCAGCCCCGGCGGCAGCTGCCTCGACGCGGGCCTCCCGCTCATCGGGAGCCTCGAGAGCCTCGGGAGCGTCGGGTGCTGCGCCAGCGGATGCTGCAGCGGATGCCGCGTGAAACTTAGAACTCAAAATCAAAAAAATTGGGATTAACCACCAGTTGGAGTGGCTAAATCAGCTTCTGCTGGGTAGCTTTGTCAAATCCTGTTGTGGCCGTAAATTTTGGTGCGGAATACCTGACTAAAGATTTTTCTTGCAGGGTATCCAAGATTTGCATTTGAAAATGAGGCCCCAATCGATTGGGAGTGCCTCAAGAAATGAACTTGAAAACATGATGGTTTCCCCACATCCGATCCAGGCGCCAACCTTCACTGGAGGTCCCGGAGGCCCTGAGGTGCGGACTGGTGGGGAAAGCAGAAAACTGGTTGGAAAATTTCGAAATGATCAGAATATGGAGGGAAAATGGGATTTGGAATTTGAGGCTTCATTGTCAGACCTTTTTTGGGGAATGGGATGTTCTGCAAAATACAAAGGGGCTTTGGTTGCTGGGATTGTTTTCCAATGGTGGTGAAGATCGATCAAGATAGTAAGTCAGCTGGGTGGTGGGGCAAATTCATGATGGAGGTTCGGGTGTTAAATATTGAAATACAGTCAGTGATGAGAATAGGCTGACCCTTAGAACTCCTTATAAATTTGAGTTTTGCGCTCCCCACAAGTTGCCATGGCATGTATGGTATCTTGAGATACAAGTTTTGCCAGACACCTTCAAGGACATAGTTTCTCACTACATTCAAGAAATTGCAAGTGTTCAGGGAGGGAGGTTTGATGCAAGCTGTGATAAAGGGAGAAGTAAGTAACACACATTATTGACACTAGAGTGCCAGGGTACGTTGAAGAGGCAGTGACTGAGCAATGTTTTATGCAGATCACCAGACTGTTTGAGATTCGATTGGCTTCTGTAAGGGTATGTAAACTCTTTTAGATGAATGAAACCCCGATTAAACTCGAAAATTGTGTGCCTGTTTGTCAGAGTGCAATTTCAGCATATGCTGCACAGATCTCGACAGATCACGAAAATCGATGCAACTGTGCATTTGAATATTTGAATATGGATGATTGACCAAAATTTATGACCAAATCTAGTACTAGATACTCTAGCAAATGCTAATGTTGAAGTACTGAAATACTTAAACATACTTAAACCAAAAAAGTATGTTTAAGTTTTCCACATGTTTTCGAAGTGCCCCTTTACCGATAGCCCACCACAAAATGCACGACAGGCCGGAGCATGAACTTGTGACCTGTGTGGCAGCAAAAAGTGCTGAGGGCAGTGGTGAAAACATGAAGATTTCCTCGGGAAAATCTGGCACCAAAATTTGTGGTTCAAAGTCCTCAAGTGTTTGAGCCAAGAGGTTGGGGAGCTCCTACCATGAAAGTCAGAGCTGACACCGCTTTCAATACATTAGATCGATAGTGGTTTTCATCCATTGTGTTGTTTCAGCACGACATTTCACTTCAGTGCTGCCTAAATCCTGCTTCCTGCAGCCATTCTCGGCTCAAAACTCATAGATGTCCACAACAAACTCTACAAAGGCTTTCAGCCATCAGATCAACCAAGAAGCAGACCTCAAAGCACTGCAGTCACAATGCAAACCATGCACAGATGTTACATGTTGCCGCCCCTTGAACTGCAATTGGGATTTATCGCCTTGGCACTGACATGAACCCACGCACATGCAACTGCAATTTGCGTTCAATATGTCATACCGCAACTTCAGGTTTTCATTGGATCTGTGGTCTGACCATACCATTTGACAGGACTGTGGAAGCATGGGGTGTTCCAAACGAAAGCTGAAATCCATGTGCAAATCTGCCAATGCCATGATCGCCTCTTGCGGAGGCTTGGAGAGTCAAGGATGGTCCGGGATGAGGGGGGAAACTCATCAAACATCCGCCTGCAATGTGAGTAGACCTGCAGGATTTGGGGTATCCTCAATTCCAGTAGTTGTCATTGGCCTTGTCATTCTTCCCATTTCAATGGCAGTTTTTCTGTAATGTTGATGCAAATTAGTGCAAGGCCATGAGGACAGCCCCACGTATTTGCGGCTGATCCATGCTGACCAGGTGCTCGGTGATGGCTTCAATGCCATGTGTCGAGGATCCTTCGCCGCCTGGCGTGCATTCCATTGCTGTTGAACTGGTTCCCCTTCTATGAATGAATTTCGGGATCCCTAACTGTGAGACAACTAGATGTAGCTTAGCAACTCGACTACAAACTGGAGATATGCTCGGTTGAGAACGGACTGTTGGTTGACCTTGTACTTGCCTTGAGCATGCATGCGAAGTTTCAAAAAGCATCATTTTCAAAGTTCAAGATTATAGTTCGGAAATACACGTGGGCATTTACCCCAGTTCAGAGGCAATTGAAGTTGTCAGAGGTTTACAGAGAAGAAGCTTGATCAGATGCTTGAGTGCTTTGAAATCAATCAGTTGGATGTCGGTCCGATTTTTAGCGTAAGGCAGAAGGTGCCCAAAACATGCGGACATCCAAAGGAACATGACAATTTGAGAGGTCAGAACAATGTTCACCCATAGCTGCGGAAAGACTTCAAATGTGAGCCATACTATAACATGGACAGAAGATGCCTTTAGGGCTTTAAGGACATGTCTTCGGTGTGCTGTTGGATTCCCAGATCTGCGTCACAAGGCAAAGTGCGTTTTTGGGGTGGCAGTTCTGCTGACGCTCCTGTGGTGACTTGGCAGTTGTCGCCCCCAGCTGAATCAGCCGTCCAAGTTTCCAGAGACCCGAGGATTTTTGGCTGTTTCTATCTGCTTGTATTTCAACAATGGAAAATATTGCTTTGGCGTACATATGTAAATATATATGTATGTATGTATGTATGTATGTATGTATGTATGTATGTATGTATGTATGTATGTATGTATGTATGTATGTATGTGTATGCATGTATGTATAAACATATACTATCAGGGCCCCAAATCACGAGACCAGAATGTCTATGGTTTTCGGGCACCAGAAACGGCGCCACAGCCGCATGACTTGCAGATGCGCGCCAGT
>BGPT01000327.1:170054-189250 GCA_003297045.1 Symbiodinium sp. clade C Y103 | reverse complement strand
ACCGCAGCAACGACGTTGACACAGCAGTCCCAAAAGAGAGCCCGGTTTTTGGCAGGATTCCGGCCTCGCGCACATGGGCCCTCGTAATATATATATATACCTCAACCATCCACTTTTTTCTCTCTGCCATATTCCACAGAGGGTACAATACATTTTGGCAGCAAAAATTATAGGTCTGAACATAAGTGTAATAAGGTATCCAAAAACTCCCACGGTTCATATTCATTTTCTGCCAGGTTCAGTGCGCTGCTGTCGTGCCAAGTAGCTAGCCCAATTGCTGCGCCTGCTGCACCTAGTGCAAATGAGGCCCATGGTATCTTTGGGAAGCGGCTCCAACCAAATAGGCATGTGGACTTTTGGCTTGGCAAAGTTAGTTTGGGTTGCATCTGTTTCAGATTGCACCCTCCAAACAACGCCACCAAAGCCTTCACTTTCCAATTGTAGTTAAGATGCTGGGGTATGGATCTTCAATGATCCAAAACCAGAATTAGATCAAATTGGATCCCCAAAATCGAACAAGATTAATCATGACTATCACATGCCATCAGAATGGTCAAGATATGTCAAGATATGTCAAGATATGTCAAGAGAATGATCGTAACGAAAGGTCTACCATAGGAATCGAACTACGAGATGCCTCGATTTTGGTTCGAGGCCTCGACCTGGCAGGAGCCTCGCTCAACGAATCACACGCAGCATGCGGAGGTGGAGATGGCCATGGATGGCATTCAGGAGACTTGGATACAAAACTCTGTGGACATCGAGGTTATCATCGTTGGATTGCTGCCTTCTCTTTCAGTAGGATGTTCAGTACGGGCATTAACATCATCATCATCATCATCATCATCATCATCATCATCATCATCATCATCATGTTCACAATGATTACTGTTGTCATCATGATCGTCGTCATTTTCAGGATCATTATTGTCATTGTGAGTGTCATCGTAGTCATCAGAATCGCCGTTGTCATCATCTCATTATCATCATTCTCACCCTTTTGGCCCCAAAAAAGGGCGATCCGACAAGTCCTTTCAAGGTGTTCACGAAAGCTGGCGGTGATTATATTGAGAAAATCTGATCCATTTGAGAAGATTTGCCCAGTTTGCATGCAGTTGCATCCCCGGGTGGTGCAAGTTTCCGCAGTTTCCTTTCATCGATGCAGTTAGTCGGGCCAAGGCAACATGGATTGACTTTCCAATTCATCAGCTCTTTGATTGTGCTCACGTTGGACTTGAAATATTTACATATATTTCGAAATACAAATAAAACAACCATGTGTATTTGACGTCCTTTTAAATTCTAGGGATCTGGGCGTCAATGTTTGGTTTGGCGACCACCAACTATCTTCACCAGCTACTAAACAACAGCTGCAGGCACCGATGACTGCGATGCCTGGACACACTGCACCCTGTTTGGCCGGCGGTTCAGAAGGACTGGAAATGGATGCTGACTTGGGGATACACTAGAAAGTGTTGGATGTGCAGGATATGTAAAATGATAATGGTCCAGTGTGGAAACTTTAGTGACCAACCCAATCGCAGCTGTGTTGCATGAACAGCTGCAATGGAGCCAATGATGGACCAGCTTCATCATGGAAAATGTTCATCACCAACAGACTTTCAAAGTTTCACTTCCGACGCTATACCAAACTTTGAAGGGGGGATGTCTTCATTATTCCCCTTGTGCAGGCGGCTGCAGTCACTCCGCACAATGTGTATCATCGCACTTCTGCCATCCGGAAAAAAAGTCTTGCATGCCGTTTTGCCGAAGCAAGAGCTACGAAACAAGCACCTCGGTGGGTGGGTCGAGGACACGTCCCCTGTGCTTGTGATGCTCGAACTTGTAGATAACTGAGCTGTTGGCCAAATCAATCTTATGACTGAGCAGATTCAGCCTGGAATGAAACTGTTGGGTGAGGAAATTCAAACCAGAACATGGCCCATGAGGAAGGCAACATGGAAACTGAAAATTCAACTATGTGCAATCCAATAAGGTCCAAGTCCAACTCTCTCATGTTGGAAGGTGTCACCTGTGTCCACTGCAAGTCCAAGGTGAGATGGTCATGCAGAACTGCAGCCGCTGTATGGAGCAATGCGGCAAAGTCTCGTGTTCTGAACGCAGTCATTTTGTTGGGCAAGTTAGATGGTGGGTTGGTTAATGTTTTCCTCGATGTAATGACTGAGTATTCCTGATGGAGTGAGCGCAACATGGTGGCATTTCAAACATATCATGTTCCATGCCTGAAAACTGAAAATGATCTGCATTTCCTCGCACCGGAGGTGCAAATCAGCATGCAGCCAGACTAGTTCTCGTCGCCAGCATATGAGTCAAAGCTAGGGAAGAATCAATAAGGGGTAGTCCGGGTAGTCAGTGTGAGCGGATGTAATATTTTGACTGTGGTCCGTCCGCTTGAGACGTACTAATTTCCAAGGAGTTGTCAGGGTTTCATCGAAGAGCGAGCGCATTTGCGCGCAGGCGCTTTGTCGAGGGGTGGTCGCTGCATGGTTTTGGGGGTAAGTGTGTCAATCTGCTGCAACAAATCTTCCCACCTACCTGAGACCGACATGGCCAAAGTCACAGAAGACGTGCCAATCTTGTTCTGGGACCAGAAGTCAGCAAATAGTTTCATAACTTGTGGTTCTTGGACTCATAAACTCATCGTCCATGGCCCTGCTAGTAAGGTTTGTTTAAGGCCATTTTTCTTCAGAAGTGTTTCGGCGAACCATTCATTGCTCCCCGAACAAACCTGAAAAAGGTGTCGGTCAAGTCGGAGTTGAAAAAACGACAGCTTGGTTGTTTCAGTCGATCTCCTCGTTTTTCAGCCACGTTTGGATAAAAGTTGGTGACGCCGCCAAGCTTTGTTTGCAGGAAGATGTGCCAAATCCATTCTGGTGGGGCATTGTCCCATGTGCAAGGACAGCAAAAATATGTGCAGTGGGTAAGGATGGCTAGCGGACACGAAGGCCTGGGTAAAAGGGACCCATGCTTAAATTTTGAAGTCAAGAAAAGTTTCGGACTTTTTTTTTGGCCATGGATTTCTGTGAACAGGTGGTGAGGATTGCCTTTTTTGGCAATCTTGGAGTCAGCATTGCAACTAACATTTGCATCCCAACTTTCGCATACCGTGGCAGCCAATGGCCAGGACCAATGCGAAGCCTTGCAGAATGAGATGCCCATCCGATTTCCCAAAGACCAGCCGAGCCTTGGCGCGGTGAAGGGCCCTTGATGGAGCTGGTCACCATGGATTTCATGGGTCCGAGCTGCCGAGGAGCGACCAGGACTTTTGGATCACGAGTTATCCAAAGACCGGGTCCACTTGGGCAACTCGGCATGGCGACTCCACATGTTCCGCAATTCGACAAGGGGATAGGAAGTGGCTCTACCAGTCGATAGGGGTTTGCTGAAGGTGTTTGTTCCCTAAATATCCCTAAATTGTTGTGTGGGATTCGTGTTTTCTTGTCTTTCTTTATCAAACTTCTCGCTATCAAACTTCTCTCTACCAACGTACCGCTCTCACTACTCTATTTATGCTCCAGTTAACTCCCTTCAAAACTCTTTCTCTTCATGGTTTTTTTCACAGAAGAATGAAGACTCCTTTGACTTGTCCAATGTGAAGTTGACTAGAAATAGGAAGCCTAGGGGGAAGTTGTGTCATTTCTTCTTTGTCCCTGAGTCAAGTTGATAAGCATCCCATTGACTGACCCGACCGGTGCTTTCGCAATCAGAGCTGGGCATGGGAACCTATGAGAATTGCATTTTGAAGGGAGTCAACTACTTCTTTTTCAGGTGGCGGTTCAACCACCAACCAGTAGTTGCATCCCTGTGTTCTCAATTTCAAAAGAACGCAATGATTCTGCGGGAAATACTTGTGGGTGCTGAAATTCTAAAGGTGGTCACATCATCCCCGCCGATTTCACCAAGGTGCGCCATTTGATCACCAACATGTACTTGGACGCTTGGCCTGGTATCAGGTCCAAGTCCCTCTAGACTTGATGGCTTCAAGCACACCTCCCACCCAATTTCCAAGTTCAACTCCTCGCTTCGCCCTATCTCAATGGCTTTGCACGGCATGTTCTTCCCGGCAGCTGAGTCCTTGCGTGGCGAAACGCAACCGGCCAACTTCAAGACCGTCACTCGGGATGTGGAGACCACTGCAGCGGTGGACACGTAAATTTTGTGGCCCCCTTGAAGGTGAAGTATGTGACAATATGTGACAATATCCGTAGAAGTTTGAGGTTCAACTTGTTGGAACTCATTTATTAGTTGTATTGATCGGTAAATAGTCTTTGAAGCGCATCTCTGTCTCCCGCTCCGTTCGTTTTTAAAGTTTTAAAGACATTTGCCTTCAACGATTTCAGGTGGACGATCTGATTCCCTTCATCGAAGATGGCAAGGGATGGACGTCTGAGAGCATGTTCCGTGAACGCCACCAGGCTTTGAGGCTTTGACTGTGTCGTAGGAACTTGCCCGGGTGAAATTGAGGGACGAGGCACACAAGCCCCCAAGCAGCGCTCAAGTTTTCCTAATCCTATGCGAAAAGAAGCTGAAAAAGCAACAACAAAAAGAGGAGACCTTCCAACAAACGGGTATGCCTGAAAAAATACCTCGTCCTCAAATCTTACGGTTAATTCACTTGACTGATCTTAGCTGTAATGTTTTCATCTATGTTCCCTTGCAAGTGCTCCCCCCGCATGGACCCCCGCCCGAATCGCTGAAGCAACCAAGGCACAGGGCTGCGGATGTGGAAAAGCCATTCACCTTTTCATTGTGACACCTTCCCCTGCAAGGCAGGGACCCATGGAGACTCATGCGCCAATGGAATCATCCACAAGAAGTATCACCCGTTTTTTCAGCAGTGAAATCATTGGTGGTTGGGAATCGCTGATATCAATGGTTTCGCAGCTGCCATAGTTGTGGCCAGCCAGAACCTGTGTTGAGTACCCCAGCGAAAAACTGCAACACGTCTTTAAGCACCGCACGGCAGGGCGAAACGGTGCACCGACAAGGACCTTCACAGTGCATGTGCCCCAACTGCGCGGCCAAATTCCGACGCGTCGTCTACATCTATCGTGACCTGGGCAGTCAAAGCTCAAACGTGGCACAATGGGCGCAACCTCAACAGTTACGATAATTATGACAGTTATATATGCAGTTATAGTATGTTATAGTTATAGTCATAGTTTGGAGAACTGAAATGAATTGTCATGGCCAAGAATTTTGTTTCCTTCCACTAAGATGGTTCTCGCTCTTGGTCTGACAACATTTGGGAGGCTGTGGGTGCAATGTAGGCGGGCCTACCAACGAAGCACAAAGGACAATGGTTGAAGCTGAGAAAGTAGGAAGCAGGCCCAATATTGACTTCCAGAAACTAGAACAAACCAGTCTCCTTATCAAATTTCGGAACGCATACCCATTCTACCAGGGGCACATGCACTTTGAAGGACATTGAGATCCTGCCAAAATGGACAAAATCTTGGTACCGCATGCAACGGCATGAAACGCGAACTTTTCATGACGGGATCTAAGGCGATGGATACAACACCCTGGCGTCCTACTTCCGCTTTCGACTGGGTTTAGGACATGTGAAAGACAGCAACTTGGATTTTGAGACCTCCCTCGATCTTCCATCAAGACTCGGAATTTGTTTAAACCAAAAAGTGTTTCCAAACCAAACATTAGATATCCCACAAACTTGGTGCATTGCTATGTTTGAGCCACTCTGCGAGACACGCCTTTTCTCATCAAAGCTGATTCAGTATTGCATGTTCAGATGATCACATCCAAGGCAAGAGTTTTGGAAAGTTCATGAATGACCGCAGGCGCAACCAGTTTTGGAAAGGTTGTAGCCGGCACTCCAAGGCACAAAAGATTTGTGGAGCATATCCACGGTTGACATGCTATTCATAGTATTGATGCTTTGATGCTTCGTGGTTTTAAATATGAGGGGGTGTTGAGGCGCAGGATATTGTTCGCTGGCGTCCTTCGAGTAGAACTTAGATTTTGAAAAGGCGCCGAAACAGTTTGTGAAGTTTCCAATAGCATCGGCGCCAGGATGTATCCAGGTGTGTCCTGGGCAGATCACATCCGATCCTGGCAGCATGCTGAAATCGTGCAGCAGGACTTGAAGATCCATTGGTTCTTGGGTATCAAAAGACCGGGGATAGCGCCCAATAAACATCTAGTCATTGTTAGGGAAGTTTGATGCTGAAGTCTTTAGATTTCATCCCCTCCTCACTTTCAAGAACTTCGTTTGTTGAGTTTGATTTAAGTTGGATGGAACCTACATCCGTTGACAACAAATTCAACATATGCGAGGGTTTCAACATTGGCGCATGGCAAATTTTCCGAGGTTGCGCTACGAAGCGATGGAGGAGTCGCCCGAGACAGAGCTAAAACGTTGCTCGGTGCATTCTGATTAATGGCTTGGCTGAAGCAAAAAGCGGTTGCCGCTTTTTTCAGAAAGGACGAGACATGAAAAGAAATGATCTGTATTTGGCCAGCGTCAGCCCGGATCAGATCACAATCTGAGGCCTGGCTTATTTTTTGGGCCTCAACGCCACCGAGCAGAGCATAAGGTGGCGACCTTGTGGCCTTGCAAAACCACACACAGATACGGATGCTCAGTTCGGGTTTGCCATGAAGCAAAATCAAGTTTGTTATTTTGCAAATACCAACCTTGCCAACAGCACCAGTGTCATTGCTAGCCAGAATTTCATGAAATCGTTTCAGCCATTCTCATCCCAAGTGGATTCTGGCCCGCAGTTTCGCGATCAACGCCTCCTCAGCCAAGACCATGCAAGACATGGAGACCCTTGGCCGCGTTGGTGCAGGAAACCATGAGCCGCGTAGACTGAGTAGATAAGGTGTAATCCTTTCGGCCAACAGAAGACCAGCCTTGATGATCCCCTCCCCCCTCCGCAAGGAATCTAAATTCTACCCAGCTTGCTCCAAGGCAAAGGGAAGGAGGACTAAACTTCTTTAAACTTCGCTACAACCGACCACATCTGAAGTTTGTCACCGCAGGCAGGGCCGACTTGAAACTCGCTCCATCCATGCCGGACAGATCCCATCGCAGGCTCCGGCGAGCTCGCCACTGCAACCTTGTGGTCTGGCATCCCTGAGGCATCCAGCAGCATCCTGCAGCATCTCAAGTTCTCTGAAGCGATCTTGATGCATTTTCGGTTTTCGTGAGATCTCAGTATAGGATTGAGATGTCCATCGCATGCAGGAAGCTTTAGCCATTTGGCAGCTGCACAATGGGCCAATGATGCGATGCTTGGGATATCCCGAGCTGCCGCCGCATTTTGGCGAAAGACTTTGTTTCCTTTGGGTCCAAATATCGGCGCTGCAATTACGGATTTGGAAAGGGAATTGCCCTGTTGGGATTGTCTTGATTGAAATCCTTCAAGCTGTACTTGGCACCGTGGAAGCCAGGCATTTTCTCCGCATTCTTCCGCCAAGCTGAGGAAGCGGTAGCATCCTCTTCCTGGTGCACAATGCCTACAAGGCCGCAAGACTCACCAGGCCATCTTGGAAGCTGTTGAGATCTATGGCTGGAGTGCCTTTAACTGTGAACAGATTGTTGCGAAGTGTAAGCTCGGTATGCTTGAATTCCAGGTGGCACCACTTGCACATATGTTTCCGTTGGTGATCAATGAAGGTAGTTTGAAGTTCCCCCGTGGTATGCATGGATCTAGCCAACGTCGCCAGGTGTGCAGATCAGGGTTTCTTGACCCCTATGCTCGTCTCCAGTTCTCCTGGTTGGCTTGCTGATGTCCTGGTGGAAGAAATGAATGAAATTCCAATGATTTGGTTGAATATTTGCAGATGTTGGAGTTTTATGGATTTAAAAGAAAAATAGTAAAACGAAAAAGTTATGCGGCTATGAAATTTAGCTGCCGTCATGACGATGAAAGAAGAACCGGCAAAAACATCTGGACAACAATTCCATTGTTACGATTTGGTCGTGCCAATATTAGGACACATGTTCAAAGCATCTTTTTTTGGTAACGGCAATAAAAAGAACAATTCTACAAAATTATCAACCTAAATAACAAGGAAAGGGAAAAAAAAACAAGATTACCAATACTACAAATAGTAAAATAAACTAAAAATATTATAATCCACATAATTTAAATATAATATATTCTTATTTTTTTCTATATATATATATATATATTTGTTTAATTTAATTTAATTTGACATACTTATTTTATTTATTATCGACTATAATAGCTTATTAGAATTATTCCGGCAAGAGACCCAAATAGTGTAGGGGTGTGAGGATAATGTATGATAATGTCGATGGTGATGATAATGATGATGATGATGAAGATGATATTGTTGGGGATAATGATGTTGAGGATGATGATGTTGAGGATGATGATGTTGAGGATGATGATGTTGAGGATGATGATATTGAGGATGGTGAGGCGAAGGAGGATTATCTTGAGGATGGTGAGGTGGAGGATAATGATGTAGTTAGATTTTTTATAAAATCTTTGTAGAAAATTTCTAATTAATTTTTGTAATAAGATTTATATGGCTTTAGTTTAAAATATAAGATTCCGATTGATATCGTAAACAGGCGATTTTATACCCTTGATTTATATGTTCGATTTATACTTTTTGAAGAAATTGAATTTATTTGAAATTATTTTAATTATTAAAATAAATATATATTAATTTACATTTGTTATTTAAGCTATAGCTTTTTGTGAGATTTTTTAATGAGATTTTTTTTCTTTAAAATCTTTAATTGCTGCGCATAAATTACTAGGTCCGAAATTCCTAAATTCCGCTACTTTTTGGGGAATTTTGAAAAAGTGCCACTATTTTGGGATTTTAAGATTTCGCGGTTTTGAAAAAAGGGACGTTTTTTGGGGAATCGGAAATTGTGGCATAATATGAGTTCTGTGCTATACCACTGGGCAAGTCTGCGACGGTCGTTTAATTCCCACTGTATACATGCGGGTACTTCGAGTATTAATTACTACTACTTGGGAATTTGGCACCAACTGCAAAGCCAGCATAACGGTGGATGCGCAGATTGAGCAAACACCTTGGAATTAGTCAAATGGCCCTTATTGTGAGTTTTGAACGTCGAGCTAGCACAATTATGGATGCGCAGATTGAGCAAACACCTGTGGAATTAGGCAAATGGCCCGTATTAGGAGCTTTGAATATTAATCAAAAACATGACTCGAATTATGGCTACCTTTCGGTTTTGTACTCACCGCGAAGTAAACATATATTTCCAGAGGAGCCACAAGATGTTCCCAAGGAGATGACCTTCGTGTTTGATATTCGTGTCCACGGCAATGGATCGGCTTAAGCGATCAGCCATGAGTGCATTTTCTATTCTATTCAATGCACTTCATTCCTAAACAATTAACTTTCAAGTGGTGTCACTTTTGGCATTAGCAAAATCTCCATGAGGCAACAATATATCCAAGTCATCGTCCCGAATATAGCGGAGCTCTCCGGCAAATCTCCAGCTTGGGCAATGTCCAGCGGTCGACCACTACATCATCAAGGCTTGCTCGAATTTGTTGTTTGAGATCACGGGCAACTGAATCATATTGTGAAAATGCTGCAGCTGTATGTGCCATATCTGGAATAATGATATTGTATTGCCCTTTGTTGCACGTATAATGCATTTTATCAACATATATCCAACTCCATAGACACGGGCTCCATCCTAATGGAAATCTGTTCCACATATCTTACATATAATCACACATATCCTTCTCCTTAGGCCAGAAACCTGCCTCAAGGCCCTCGGCATCCCTGGCAGAGCGCGTCGAGGTTGTCACTGTCTGTCTTGTAGTTGTTGTCGTTTTTGTCGTTGTTGTTGTGGTTGTCGTTGCTGTAGTTGTTGTAGTTGTAGTTCTAGTTCTAGTTGCAGTTGTAGTTGTGGTAGAAGCAGCAGTAGTAGTAGAAGTGGTAGTCGTGGTGGTGGTGGCGGTGGTACTGGTGCTGTTAGTGGTAGTGGAAGTGGCGGTGGTAGTGGAAGTGGTAGTGGAAGTGGTAGTAGTAGTGGTGATGGTAATGGTAATTGTTGTAGTTGTGGTGGTAGTGGTGGTGATAGTGGTAATGGTAGTGGTAGTGTTATTTGTAGTGGTAGTGGTGGGGTAGTGGTGGTGGTAGTGTGATGGTAGTGGTCGTGGTGGTTGTAATGGTAGTATTGGTCGTAGTGGTAGTGGTAGTGGTGGTGGTGGTTGTAGCAGTGGTAGTGGGAATGGTGGTGGTAATCGTTGTTGTTGTTGTTGTTGTTGTTGTTGTTGTTGGTATTGGTGTTGTAGTTACAATAAAAGGGATTCTAATTGTTACAATTGTGGTGGTTGGGGTAGGGGTACCAATAGTAGCGTAGAAGGCCAAGGCGGAAAATTTAGGAAGAGTAAATAATAGCAGAGGGGAGTTGGTGGGATAATAGAACGGTAAAGCGAATTTCTTTTGGGTCGAAAGGTGGTTGGAGTGTCGGCCTATCTATTTGTCCATTAATGTGCCTGCCTAACAAATTCTTTAATTAATTGACAAAATGACTGACCAAATTGTCTTGTCAGTGTTCTTAAGTGGTGAAGTTGTTTGGTTGTTAAGTTGGTGAATGGGTAAATAGATTTAGTTATTCATTGACTAAATAAATTAATTGCGAGTTAACAATGTATTTTAAACCTTAATTTTGGACACTTTTGGCTTCTAAATGTATTTGGGGCTACAATGGCGTATATTTTTTCGACATTGTTTGTCCATTAAATCGTCCAACAATGCGCCGTTTTTGCGATTTTCTTTTCCAAATGCGCGGTGCACTTTTCCGATATCTTAACTTCCAAATCTTATCCCAGACAGTTTTTTTGTATTTTTTTCTTCGAAATGTGCTTTGCGCCACAGCGCCGTGCTTTTTTTTCGAAATTTAACTTCGACAATTGGTCCGGAAAAATCAATTTCTTTTTTCCAAATATTCTTCGTATCACAGCGCAGTG
The DNA here is from genome assembly GCA_003297045.1 of Symbiodinium sp. clade C Y103. NCBI lineage: Eukaryota > Dinophyceae > Suessiales > Symbiodiniaceae > Cladocopium > Cladocopium sp. clade C. The sequence continues at coordinate 178,265 of BGPT01000327.1, read as the reverse complement.
ACCTGGTGCGACGAGTCATGTTTTAAAAGTGCTCCGAAGGTGACAATTTTTAACACTTTCGACTTCCAAATGTGCTTCGCACCACAACATCGCGCACTTGTTCAGATTTTTGCATATCTTGACATTTTCTACTCCCAACTTCGCCCAACGGTCTGCAAAATTTTCATGTCTCATCTGCCAAGATGTCTGCGCACCCGCCGCTTTAGCAAGAGTACTTTTCGACCCTGGGGAGCCACAAAATATTGGAAAACGAAATATTGGAAGCACACAATTTTTCGAGTCTTTCTTACTTTTTGGGTCAACTGTATCTATTCTCTTGGGGTCCACGTAACCAAGTGCCACTTTCAATTCCTGAAGTGGTTGGGTCCACTTGGCCAAGTGCCACTTTCACTTCGTGAAGTGCTTGGGTCCACTTGGCCAATTGGACCCAAGTAATCCATGAAGTCAACGTTGCACTTGGTCAAATTGGTACTTGGCCACATGGACCTAACCATTTCACGAAATGAAAATGGTACCTTGAAACGAGGTGGAACTCACTTGGCCAAATGCACCCAGCCACTTGACCAAGTGAAATTGGCTCTTGGCCAAGACCCAAACACTCCACCAAGTGAAACTGGTACTTGGCCAATTCTACCCAAGCAATCCCCGAAGTGAGTGTGGCACTTTGTTAATTGGACCCATTCGCTGCAGAAGCAAAAACTGTGGCACTTAGCCAAGTGGACCCAAGGAATCACACAGAGACAGTGGCTCTTGGGCAAGTGGACGCAAGTCATTCACAGGTTCTTCGTCAGACAGACCCAACCACTTCTTCGACTGAAAAATGTAGCTGGTTAAGTGGACCAAACCACATTTTGAAGTGAACATGGCCCTTGGCCAAGGCAACCCAACCACAAACGAAAAGAAAGTTGTACTTGCCCAAGCGGACCGAATTACTTCAGGAAGTAAAACCAGCACTTGGCCAAGTGGACCCAACCACTTCAGGAAATGAAGGTGGAACTTCCGAAAGTGAAAGGGGCATTTGGCCAAATGAACCCAACCATTCCACGAAGTGAAAGGGATATTTTTTCAAAAGGACCCAACCAATGAATGAAGTGAAGGTGGCACTTGGTCAGAGCGACCCAGGCACTGCAAGAAGTGAAAAAGGCACTTGGCCAAGTGCCACAATTTTCATTTCCTGAAGTGCTTGGGCCCACTTGACCAAGTGCCACTTTTTCACGTCGTGAAGAGGTTGGTTCCACTTGGCGGTGCCTCTTTCAGTTCGCGAAGTAACATGGCCTACTGGGCTTAGCACCACTGTAACATCGTGCAGAGTCTGTGTCCCCTCCCTTCCACTTCTTTTCGTGATTGGGTCAAATAGACCAAGTGCCCCCTCCAGTTCGCAGAGTAGTTGAGTCCCCCTTGACCAAGTGCCATTTTCACTTCGTGAAGACATTTGGAAACTGCACAAAAACACCCACAAATGCAGCAAGAACATCAAAAAAAGCGCAAAATAAATCAAACGTTTTAATCCAATAAATCACCTTTCACAAGGAATATGGTCCTTTAAGTCTGGACATACATGCACTGTATGCCAAGAAAAAAACAGAAAAACAAAAGCCAAAGAAATTCCAAAAAAAATTAATCAAGCAAAACAAATGCCTGAAAAAAAATCCACAATCTTACTGGCGGACAAAATCAGTTTCTGCACGCGCACAACAAGGCCGCAATCTGTTGCTTCCTCTGGGTTGTCGAGGTTTGCATTTCCATGGTATGAACACGGATAAGTACGTCATTCCTTGTCGGTTGTGAAGATTTTCGCCCATGTGTTTATTGCTTGTGTGAGGGATAAAACATGACTTAGGAGTTGATTGGGTCACAGAGGGCAACCCCTGCCGATTTTGAAAATCCAAAATTCCATAGTAGATGCCGAAATGGAGAACAGGCAATTCCTGAAACCGGTTTCGATCATGAGGTTTTCGCAGGAATCTAAATAGCCTGATTCCATTTCCTTCATTTTTTGTGTTCGGTGAATGGCAAACCTTGGTTCCAACAAAGGAGGAATTGTACCCTTATGTGTATGAAAGGAGGCAGAATAAATATCTGTTCTAACCAAGCCTAGAATGCGCTGAATTAACCATTTGAAAAAAAAATAATTTTTTTTTAATCGGAGAAAATCGTAAATTCCTGATCCAGACATTTTCCCAAAAAAATTTCTTGCATAGCTTTTCCCAAGAAATCCCATCCGAAAAATTTTTAAAAATTTTGTCAAGAACCCCTTTGCGAGAGCTTGTGCAGGGTTCTTGCCAAACGACTTCTTATGAATCTACATAGATATTATACATTTTAGCGAAAAAATTCATGTAAAGAATCTGCAGAACAATCTGACCGTGGCCTATGTGAGAGCAAGGTACCTGGGTAAGGCAACTCGCTGTTCCAAAATTACGCGGGAGCTTATCACCCAAACGCCACTGTACATGTACAGGCAAGCTAGAATGTACTTCCACATTGCATGGGTGAGTTTGTATTTATATTCCTTCGGAATTCGTCGCATTAGGAAATCATGACCAAAAAATCCTATCAAAATCCTATACAAAGATCTTACCTGTATGGCTATGGCTCAAATAAACGTATCTGGAACGATACGCGGTGATCCAGATGTATAGAACGAAGGAATTGCACAAAAGTTCAAAATAAGTTACCTCCCTTCAAAAGGACATGGATCCATTCTGTAAATCGGGGTCATACATCAAGGGGTACGGATGGCCTCCGGGAGATGGATCGGGACATTCAATTTAAGCTGCGGCCATATGGCGTTCAGGAATTTTATAAAATAATTAATTTCATGATAAAAATCGTGTTGAGAAATGTAGTACTAGGGGTTGGCCCGTTTTGTGCAACAGGGTAGCTTTCGGTTTGTCACGTAGATAAAAACGGTTCTTCTTATTATTCGAAGGAAACTCAAAAGGCAAAATTTCGGACAAATGGACAAATAGAAAACGCGCAGCCATGAAGAAAGTCAGAAGATGAAGAAAATCAGATGAGAGAATTCAACGTCACGAAGTAAAAAAAAATCCTGGCCAAGTGGACCAATACCCAACAAAAAGTGAAAAATCCTTTTGGCCAAGTGGACCCGGCCACTTCACGAAGTGAAAGAAGCCCTTGGCCAAGTGGACCCATTCACTTCACGAACTGAAAGCGGCACTTGGCCAAGCGGACCCAACCACTTCACGCAGTGAAAAAGGCACTTGACCAAGTGGACCCAACCACTTAACGAAATGAACAAACCAAATGGAATGGGGGTGAAAAAAAAAATTGGTTAAATGAATTTAATAACTTTACGAAGTGAAAGTGGGACTTGGCCAAATGAACCCATTCATTTGACGAAATGAAAGTAGTACCTGGCAAAGGGGACCCAAGCATTTACAAAGTGAAAATGGCTTTTGGCGAAGTGGACGCAGCCATTTCACGGACTAAAAGACGCATTTGGTCAAATGGATCCAATCACTTTTTCTTGGAAAGGGCTACTTGGCCAAGTGGACCCAAGCACTTCACGAGGTGGAACTAGCACTTAGTACCCAACCACTGCACAAAGGGAAAGGTGCATTTGGCCAAATAGACCCAGCCACAGCACGAAGTGAATGTTATACTTGGCCAATTTGACCCAACCACTTCACGAAGTGAAAAAAGGGATACTTGGCCAAGTGGATCCAACCCCTTGTTGATAAAAAAAAGTGGTACTTGGCCAAGTGGACCCAACCACTTGACAAAGTGAAAGTAGTACTTGGTCAAGTGGACCCAACCACTTGACGAAATGAAAGAAGTACTTGGTCAAGTGGACCCAACCCCTTCAGGGAAGTGAAAAGAGGCACTTGGTCACGTGGACCCAGTCTTTTTACATAATGAAAGTGGTACTTGGTCAAGTGGACCCAAACAGTCCACGAAGTGAAAGTGGCACTTGGCCAAAAGGACCCAACCACTTCACAAAGTAAAAGGGGCACTTGGCCAAGCGGACCCAACCACTTCACGAAGTGAAAGTGGCACTTGGTCCAGTGGACCCAGCCGCTTTACGAAATGAAAGGGGTACTTGGCCAACTGGACCAACCACTTCACGAAGTGAAAGTGGCACTTGGTCAAGTGGATCAACCACTGTACGAAGTGAAAGTGGCATTGGGCCAAGTGAACCCAACCACTTCACAAAGTGATTCTGGCACTTGCCCAAGCGGATCCAATCATTGCACGAAGTGAAAAAAGCACTTGGTCCAATGGACCCCAACCACTTCACGAAGTGAAAGTGGCACTTGGCCAAGTGGACCCAATCACTTCACGAAGTGAAAGTGGTACTTGGCCAAGTGGACCCAACCACTTCACGAAGTGAAAGTGGTACTTGGCCAAGTGGACCCAATTACTTCAGTACTTCGCCAAGTGGACCCAACCACTTCACGAAGTGAAAAAAGCACTTGGTCAAGTGGATCCAACCACTTAACGAAGGGAAAAAGGCACTTAGACAAGTGGATCCAACCACTTAAGGAAGTAAAAATTACACTTGGTCAAATAAATCCAATAATTTTACGGAGTGAAAATGGCACTTGGCCAACTGGACCCATTTACTTGACGAAGTGAAAATAGTACTTGGCCAAGTGGACCCAACCACTTCACGAAGTGAAAGTGGCACTTGGCCAAGTGGACCCAACCACTTCACGAAGTGAAAATGGCACTTGTTCAAGTGGACCCAACCACTTCACGAAGTAAAAGTGGCACTTGGCCAAGTGGACCCAACCATTTCACGAAGTAAAAGTGGCACTTGGCCAAGTGGACCCAACCACTTCACGAAGTGAAAGCGGCACTTGGCCAAGTGGACCCAACCACTTCACGAAGTGAAAATGGCACTTGGTCAACTGGACCCAACCACTTCACGAAGTGAAAAAAGCACTTGGCCAAGTGGACCCAACCACTTCACGAAGTGAAAGTGGCACTTGGCCAAGTGGACCCAAAGGATCACTTGTTCAATAGGATCCAATTACTTCATGAAGTAAAAGTGGTACTTGGCCAAATGGACCCAACGACTTCACGAAGTAAAAGTGGTACTTGGCCACGTAGACCCAACCACTTCACGAAGTAAAAGTGGCACTTGGTCAAATGGATCCCAACCACCTCACGAAGTGAAAGTAGCATTTGACCAAGTGGACCCAACCACTTCACGAAGTAAAAGGATCACTTGGTCAAATGGACCCAACTTTCACGAAATAAAAGACTTGGTCAAGAGGATCCAATTATTTCACGAAGTCAAAATGGCACTTAGTCAAATGGACCCAACCACTTCATGAAAAGAAAGCGGCACTTGGCCAAGTGGACCGAGTCACTTCACGAAGTGAAAGTAACACTTGGTCAAGTGGACCCAACCACTTCACGAAGTGAAAGTAGCATTTAGTCAAGTGGACCCAAGCACTTCACGAAAGGAAAGTGGCACTTGGCCAAGTGGACCCAGCCACTTCACGAAGTGAAAGTGGCACTTGGCCAAATGGGCCCAATTACTTCACGAAGTGAAAGTGGTACTTGGTCAAGTGGACCCAACCACTTCACGAAGTGAAAAAGGTACTTGGCCAAATGGACCCAACCACTTCACGAAGTGAAAGTGGCATTTGGCCAAGTGGACCCAAGCACTTTACAAAGTAAAAGTAGGAGTTAGCTAAGTGGACCCAAGCATTTCACGAAGTGAAAGTAACACTTGGTCAAGTGGACTTGGCCAAGTGGACCCAACCACTTCACGAAGTCAAGGTGGCACTTGGCCAAGTGGACCCAATCACTTCACGAAGTGAAAGTGGCACTTGGCCAAGTGGACCCAACCACTTCACGAAGTAAAAGTAGCACTTGGCCAAGTGGACCCAACCACTTCACGAAGTGAAAGTGGCACTTGGTCAAGTGGACCCAAGCACTTCACGAAGTGAAAATAGCACTTGGCCAAGTAGATCCAACCACTTCAGGAAGTAAAAACTAGACGACGGATGGCCCGAGAGCGAAGAGAGGCATAGTGAAAGATGTAAGTCAGAAGATGATATAGCATAAAACATAGAGACAAAAATATATGAAGATATCTCAGAGAAAAAAGATGTGAATGTATAAGATGTGAAGATGTGTGAAGAGATTAAAATGTGCGTAGGAGAAAAAGGAAAAAAGATGTGAATGTATAAGATGTGAAGATGTGTGAGGAGATGAAGATGTGAGGAGGAGAAAAAAGATACCTCCTGTCTGCATCCTCCTCTGGAACTTCATCCTAATCTCCATCGTCATCCGCAAGTTCAGTCCCATCTTCATCCTCGTCCTCATCCTCAGTTCCATCTAATCCTCATCCTCATCCGCATAATCCAAATTCATCCTCAACGTCACCTTCATCCTCATCTTCCTCATCCGCGACTTCAACCTCATCTTCATCCTCCTCTTCATCCTACACTTCATCCTCCTCTGCATCCTCCTGTGCAACTTCATNCATCCTCATCTTCCTCATCCGCGACTTCAACCTCATCTTCATCCTCCTCTTCATCCTACACTTCATCCTCCTCTGCATCCTCCTGTGCAACTTCATCCGAATCTCCATCCTCATCCTCAACTTCAGCCCCATCCTTCATTACACACAAACGCTTTTANATCCTCCTCTGCATCCTCCTGTGCAACTTCATCCGAATCTCCATCCTCATCCTCAACTTCAGCCCCATCCTTCATTACACACAAACGCTTTTACACACATAAACTTTTACACACAGACGCTTTGACACACAGACCCCTTCACACACAGACGCTTTTACACACAGATGCTTTTACACACTAGCGGTTCTACACCCAAACCCTTTTACACACAGGCGCTTTTACGCACAGACCCTTTTACACACAGGCGCTTTTTACACACAGACCCTTTTACACACAGGCGCTTTTACACACAGACGCTTTTACGCAAAGACCCTTTTACACAGACGCTTTTACACACAGCCCCTTTTACACACAGACCCTTTTACACACAGCCCCTTTTACACACAGACCCTTTTACACACAAACCCTTTTACACACAAACACATTTACACACAAATGCCAAACGCTTTTACACACAGAAGGTTATACACACAGAAGCTTTTACACACAAACGCTTTTACACACAGAAGCTTTTACACACACAAGCTTTTACACACAGAAGCTTTTACTCACAAGCGCTTTTNTATACACACAGAAGCTTTTACACACAAACGCTTTTACACACAGAAGCTTTTACACACACAAGCTTTTACACACAGAAGCTTTTACTCACAAGCGCTTTTACTTACACACAGACCCTTCTACACAGAGACACTTTTACACACAGATGCTTGCACACACAATTGAAATCGCACTTTTACCTCAGTTTTTCACACTCGAACTTCGTTTTGTGCGTGAAGGGTTCATCCGCCACACTTGAAATCACAATTTTACCACAGTTTTTGACACTCGACCCTCGTTTCCACGCACTTCCCAAGTAGGGCCACACTTGAAATCACAATTTTACCACAGTTTTTGACACTCGACCCTCGTTTCGTGCGTGAAGGGTTCATCCGCCACACTTGAAATCACAATTTTACCTCAGTTTTTGACACTCGACCCTCGTTTCGTGCGTGAAGGGTTCATCCGTACTTTTTCAAATCGCAATTTTACCTCAGTTTTTGACACTCGACCCTCGTTTCGTGCGTGAAGGGTTCACCGTACTTTTTCAAATCGCACTTTTACCTCAGTTTTTGACACTCGAACCTCGTTTCGTGCGTGAAGGGTTCATCCGGCCCGCTTGAACTCGCAATTTTACCTCAGTTTTTGACACTCGAANACACTCGAACCTCGTTTCGTGCGTGAAGGGTTCATCCGGCCTGATTGAACTCGCAATTTTACCTCAGTTTTTGACACTCGAACCTCGTTTCGTGCGAAATGGTTGACGTTTCGTGATCCGTCGTCGGCACTGCCCACGGCCTAAAGAGAGAAAGAAGAAGAAGGAGAGAGTGAAAAGGGAGAGAGAGAGAGAGAGAGAGAGAGAGAAAAAGAGAGAGAGAGGAGAGAGAGAGGAGAGAGAGAGAGAGAGAGAGAGAGAAAGAGAGAGAGAGAGAGAGGAGAGGAGAGAGAGAAAGAGAGAGAGAGAATGTGAGGATGTGAAGATGTGAAGACGTGAAGATGTGAAGATGTGAGGATGTGAAGATGTGAAGATGTGCAGATGTGAGGATATGA